>ML675627.1:6315604-6621398 GCA_007922155.1 Mesoclemmys tuberculata | reverse complement strand
CACACACACACACACACACACACACACACACACACACACACACACACGCAGCCCCGACCAGAATTGGAAGTGCTAGAATGCCACCAGATAGGCTGTTCTAGCAGACAGACATTCTAGCATCATCAAAAACAGGAAATACTGGAAATCTCAAGAGAAAACATGTTTTTGTTAGACCTGCAGCCTAATTTTCCAGACCCAAGAAGTTTGGATAATCTGGATGAGGATCAAAGCAGCATCTGCATGTTAGTGTTCTTAACTCAAAATCAAGCATATGAACATTTTGCTATTTGCCCTTAGTTAATTTCAACATTCTAATCAATTGTCTTTTCAGCGCATAACACTTTCGCTAGGAAAAACAACCACCAGGTACTATACTGTCCCAAATGGAAATCTGATAATGTTATGGGCTTGAATCATTTACACATGAGGGGAAAAGACACAGTTTATTTGAACGTCAGTCTTACAAAAACAAGTGAAACAATACAAGAATGCCTATGTTGAAGTTATTTGCAGTAGTGTTGTAGTTGTGCTGGTCCCAGGATATTAAAGATACAAGGTGGCTGAGGTAATATCTTATACTGGACCAGGCAAATGAACTCTTATAAAAAAGTGAGAGAGAAAAACCACCACATGACATGTGGGGAAACATTTTTCACAAAGTGATCACTCTGTATCTGACCTCTCAGTCTTGTTCTCAAAGGAAATCTGCACAAAATCTTCAAAAGACAAGCCTGGGCGTTAAACTTCATAACTTTGCTACAAATCATGGTCTTAATAAATACACTGGATTTATGGCTTATCACAACAATCTGTAACCCACTAAATCCCCTTTTTTGTCTTATGACTGCAGGGGTGTTAATAGGCCACTTCGCCTCGAATGGTCCCTTAGAATGTGCGTTAAATACTTATGGCAAACAATCTCTTTCATCTCCTATTTACTTCTGACGCTCTGACTACCTATCCCAGACCTGAAGAAGAGCTCTGTGTAGTTCAAAAGCTTGTCTCTCTCAGGAACAACAGTTGGTCCCGTAAAAGATATTACCTCACCCACCTTGTGTCTCTAATATCCTGAAACCAACATAGTTACAAACAACAATGCAAATTCATTGAGCTGTGTTTCTTCCTGCGTGTAAAAGTAGCATTTTAACTTCAAATATTACAATTACAGGTTTCTGAAGCCAATTTTTGATGAGAGATCTAAAAGGTTTATTTGCAACTCAGAAACTGTCCCAGTCCACTTCATCTGAACAAAAAGGCAGGATGCATCATGACCGTACACCATTTGGAAAAGCCGAATAAACGAGTGGAAAAACAAGCCACCTTGCTCCCATTGTGCAGTGTACATTTGCAGCACATAATCAGCTTGCAGACGGCTGTGAAATTTGAGTGCTTGACGATTAGAAAAGCAGTCTCTTAAAACTGAAGTACATCTACAAATTCAAAGTGCAGGAAACAATGCTTATTTGTGCAACAGCTCTATTTTATGTGCTCTTTAATTTCCATCATGGTCAAGTATCTGTGTTCAGGGAAAAAAGTTGCTATCGACTTTTTTTTTAAAAAAAAGTACAGCATCTTCTGGAAAATGCGCAGACTCGGTATTGTGGGCTTCAATTTACTTTAATATTCTTGTTTATAACAATTGATAAAAAGGCTCAGTCGGCAGCTGAGAGACACTTAAACATATTAATTTTACATTTACTGAATCAAACCTGAGACATTCAAAAAGCTGTGTGGGTAAAGCTATTAGCAAAGCAAGTGTTCCTGTCTCATTGTATTAGCTATTGAATAAAAGACAATCAGCTGAAAAGTTCAGCGATACTGATATGCTTCACGGACAAAGCCACATCTTTTAAACCCAAGGCAAACAAAGTATCAATGATGTTTAATTATGAAAAATACTTCACAGATGGTATCCTCTGAGTTCTCCCTAAATAAAAGTAACATGTACACACTTCCTGCTGCACTGCCACATTAGAGAGGTTTTTGAACTATATTAGTAACTAGTTAGAATAGACCTGGTTTTCTGACCTACCTCTCAGATTCATCCCAATTAAGAATAATACAATTTCATTGTACTTTGCTGGAAGAGTGAAAAGCGAGGAGGATTGAAAGGAAGAAGAAGTGAGTCTGCTGTGTTTTCTTGAAGAGCACAGATGGCCAGAATGAAGAATTTCTTTTTGCTTATGAGAACACTTCCTTTAAGTTGTAGAGCACTGTTCAACTGATTCTTTCTTGGGCAAAGGGAAAATACACTCAGGTTCAGGAAACTAAATTTGAGAAAATAAACAGAATGCCCAGGAGGATTCTATCAGCTTACTTTCTTGTATTTCTTTCAGCTATGTATTATTTCCTGCAGACTTCTATCCACTTGGGAGGATGTATATTCACATGCATCCAGATTACGTTAATGTTATTTTTAAGGGCTTCATTTTCAACAAGATTGGCCTGAGCTGTGCATGTAATTGGCGAGTGCCTGTACAATTTGGCACGTGAACATGGCCAGAGAAGGCGAAAGCCATCAAGCACTTAAAGCAAAAGAGCAAAGCAAAACAGATAGGTCAGGGGAAATACCACCTAATTAAATGCACTTGAGTATTTTCCAAGAGAGAGTTTAAGGCACTTTGAATATTTGCAAAACACATCTTTTCCAACAAGTCAGATTACTGATAGCACTTAATCTATGCTTTTTACCTTTAAAGATCGTTATAAACATCTTGTTCGTGGAGAGCTGTACCTCACTATGGCCCTGATTCTGCAAAACACTTAAATGCATGCATCGTTTGGCTCACATCTGTAGTCCTTCAACAGGACTACTCGTGTGAGCAAAGCTATATGCGTGTTTAAGTGCTGTGCAAGATCCAGGCCCACAGGCGCAACCCTACTCATTTCAATGACAATTTACACGGTGAGGTCCTATTCAACATGAGTCAGGGTGGCAGGTTAGGATCCACAGTAATTAACCTCAAACTCCTGTGAGACAGGGAAACCAAAGCAATGAGAAGTTAAGCGATCAGCACAAGGACACAGAGCGTCAGTGTTATTGTTAAGAACAGAACCCAGGTACATTTGTATCCTAGTTCAGCGCATTGATTTCCATTTAGCTGAACGTCAGTGTACACTTTTAAATTGTTGTAACACTGTTAGAGTAAAAGCACAAACCACAAAAAAAGCCAATATATATTATACATAAAAAAATGTACTGAAGGAATGAAAAAGATTTAAAAATGCAGAGAATGTGTAAAATCTTATATATGATCAAGAAATAAACAGGGTTTTTTGTTTGCTTTTTAGGAAACGTAGGCAGTTTTTCCAAAATCTGTATGATTTCATCAGGATCTTTAGTCAAAATTTGCAGATTTTTTTTAGGGCCAAATTCAGCAACAGGAAATCCTTGGCTCTATACTTGATTATTTTTTTACCTGATACTGGTAAGTCACAAGGAAAGTTACTTAAATATATCAATAAAAGTTATGTAAGAAAACTGCTGATAGTGGACCAAAGTTTATAGAAACCAAGCAAAATTCCGCAAGCCACACTGTAGGAGCACAACAGTCCATACCAGACTATACTGTGCCTTTCATTTTACTCCGAGTTTTAAAGGACAGTTGCAAGTGTCCCAGTTATTTGCATAATTCAAGTGTATCAAACCCAAGTGCTTCAGCAAAGAATTGCAGTCTCTATATAAATCGTACATTCCCTTAGAATCCTGCCATGACATCCTGGTTCCATTGATGTCAAAAGGTGTTAGGATTTCACCCCTAGTCGTCTTGTGAAAACATGAGCCTCTTAGGAACTGAAGCAGATTCTCCTTTAGCTAGCACTAACAGATCATTCAAATGCCCCATATGCAGTACTATGTTGCTTTGTTTGGAAAGGACTTTGTTTCAATTTTTTAAAAAAATGTATAATATAAAAGTCAAAATCCAAAGGAAATGTTCTAATCCATTCAAATTTATTGAAAAAAATTTTCCTTCACAGAAGTTCATAGTTTTCATATTTCATTCCAGTTTAGAACAGTCAGCTTCTGAAATCCTTCACAAGACAGAATTCCCATCATCTACATAGCTCTCATTTATAGGCATTTGTACAGCACTCACTGTTGTAGTCACTGTCTCACACACAATAAAAATATATGAGCATCACCTCTTGAAGGTTCAGCTCTACTTCCTTCTAATTAGGCCAGTTCTTCAGTGATAGGGAACACTGGTAGATTCTTTTAGCGCTGGGCGCTCTTATTAAATGGTTGCTTTGGGGAAAAGCTCACTTAAAAAGTGCGATATGCAGTGTAATCTGCAGGGGAGAGATTTGGGCTTAAGTCTGTTCCATCCTACGAACTCTCTGTCCTGCCCAACAGAAGAAGAAACCTGGTATCTGTGAGCTGACAAGTCACAGAGCAGTATGGCACAGTCTGGAGGAAAGAGATGGTTGTGGGAAAACAGGGTACATCGTCCATTCACCATTAATATGAGAACAAGGACCCTGAATTGGATTCAGAATTCAATTAGCAGTAAGCAGAGAGTGGTGAACATTGGATGATGGGCTCCTGCCTGCAAACTTCTGTTTGCTACACCAGACACTGCTAGAGGGTGGTCCCTTGAGTGACCCCTGGTAGAGTGAGCACCCTATAGTCCAGTCTTGTGGTGACAAATATGTGGATTATTGTAGTAAGATACACATTGCACAGGACTCACGCAGCACTTTCCATTCAAGGCACTCAGAGTGCTTTACAAACTCTAATTAATCCTCACAAGACCCATGACCAAGTGGGCATAGAGAGATGGAGTGACTTTGCCCACAGGCGCACAGCGAGTCACAGACAGAGCTGGGATCTAACAGATAATTCAACTCCCCATCTTGTGTTCTAACCACCAGATAAACACAAAAATGCACATGCAAAGAAATGATCATTTTTAGTTGCTCTAGGCATTTGAACTCCACTTTTGAAAATAATTTTCTCTGAACATCTTTGCCCATAATTAGCTCATGTAATACTCTGAAAATCTAGCTCTAAGGGTCTGACGTAAGCGGGGACAAGCTAAGAAAGACTGAAACTGTCTTCACACCAGCTTGTAAAAACGTAGTTACTGCCAAACAGTTATGGTAGTCACAGACGACCTGGAGTCACCTTCAACACTCAGGCACAACTGGGTATGGATCCCATGAGGATAAAAGAAACTAGACCCATTTCACTCAGCGCAGCAGAAAGAAAATGCAGAAAGCAAAAAAAGTCCATTGCCCTCAGTGGCAAGAGCTAATAGGAGGGCTGGGGGTGTGTGAGAGAACCCCACACCCTAGGTGCTTTTTAAAGCATATTATGAAAGTGACAAAAAAAGTGTATGACACAAATTTCATAGGGCTGGAAAGCAAGGCCCCCCCACCCCCACCTTGCAGTGGCAGCTCCTGTCCAGCAAGGCTGGGCCTGGCTTCCCACCCCATGTGTTGAGACTTGGCACACGGGGGCACTGTGGCACTGCCACTTACTCACACTTAGCCTGCCCACCCCTTCGACAGGATTGGCCAAATCTGGGCCAAACCTGACTGGTGCTACGACCTCATGCCTGGAGTAGGGAGCCGGGCCCAGTCTTGCGGGACAGAATCAGCTGCTGCTGGGGGACGTGGGGCGGGCTTGCTCTCCGAGTGCATCATTAACAACCCATGGGCCCCTGTGGTCGCAATATTTTGCTCCACCAGTTTGCACCATTCTCAAACTGCAAAATAAGGGTTTCCAATTCCCCATCAGCTTTTGTGACCCTCCTGCCAGCAGAAAGCCAGATGTTCCTGGGAAGCGACAACCTTTGGGCCACTGGCTCTCTGGAAGATTAAGGAAGCCGCCATCCTGTTCTAACAGGACACATCATCATCTGGAGCCGTCCATTGTAACGCATGGAGCTGTTGGAGTTAAATGAACCCCAAAATCATTTTAAGTAATACAATTAAAACTTCCATTACCGCTAGACCTGAAAATAAACCAATAGAAGGTAAAAACCTCTGATGGTCAGGGGCTTTGTATCCCAAGTTTCTGTCCTGAGACAGTTTTTACAACAGTTACAGACCTTCGAAAACGGGAGTGTTTTCATAGATTCCAAGATCAGAAGGGACCATTGTTTAATCTCCTCCCCTGTATAACACAGGGAACTTCCCCCCAAAATAATTCCTAAAGCATATCCTTTAGAAAACCTTCCAATCTTGGCTAAAAAGCTCAATGATGGAGAATCCACCATAAATTGTTCCAATGGTTAATTACTCTGTTAAAAATGTACACCTTATATGGCAGTCTGAATTTCTTTAGCTTCAGATTCCAGCCACTGAATCATTTTGTGTCTGTCTCTGCTAAACCGAAGAGGCCATTATTAAATATTTGTTCTCAATGTAGGTACCAATAGACTAGTCAAATATTTCTTTAGCCTTATCTTTGTTAAGCTAAATAGAATTTTTAGGCATGTTTTCTAATCTTTTAATCATTCTCGAGGCTCTTCTCTGAATCCTCTCCAGTGTATCAACATCCTTCCTGAACTGTGGACACTGGAGCCACCAGTGCCAGTTATACTGGAGAAAACTGGGTGATCATTTACAAATTATGATTGATGCTGCTATAATAGGTGCATAAAACCAGGTAGTTAAATCCTAGCATAGTAACTAGGAAGGCCAATAGCCCTAGGCTTCTTTTGATTGCTTATGAACCTTAATAAGACCAGCACAATGTCTTTTACAAACAATATGAAGCTCCCATAACTTCAATTTGTAACAGTGCTCAACACCCACATCACCTCCATAAAGACTATGGCTGGCTGCCACACAAAAACAGCAGCAGAAAGTGTGTACTGTACCGATTTAAACTGATTAGTTTATGATCAGTACTGATTCATCCTTTGCAGATATCAACAATAAATCAACGTAATCAACAACACCGAGTTATGTGGGGAATTAATTTAGATCAAACCAAACACCTTCATTAGGAAGAGAATGCTGCAAATGTCTCAAGTCCTTATACATCGATGTTTGCTCAGAAATTTTTTACAGGTTTCTATCTTGATTTTCTTTTCAATAAAAAGGACCAATTGAGATATCAAAGAACCTATTCAATTCACATTGTAAACAGGACATCATATCACAAGAATTAAAAGCAGGCCAATGCTTCTATAAACATTGGCCAACCTACCGTCAGTGAAGTCCAAAGCGTACACTGGAAATCTTCGTGCTATGTCATCAAAAATTCCCTTGCCAACATTGAAAAATTCATGCAACTGAAAGAAAGGAAGGAAATGTTGTGTCAGTTTAAAGGCTCATGTATTGTTAAAAAGATTAACCTCCTTATTCAGTGTTGATAGGCACTAAAATGAATGGCTCTGAATGGGGCATTCAAATCCAGACATTGTAATAATAATAAAAATAAACAATTAGCACTTATATAGCAATTTACATATCAAAAGCACCATAAACCTTCATCCCCCCCTGTGAGACAAGTATTTTTATCCCATTCCCCAGACGGGGAAATGGATCCTACAGGTTGCTGATGAAGCCATGCTGCCAAGGTGAGAGGAGAAAGAGAGAGAGTTTAGGTGGTTAGCCCAGGGCCATAGCCAATACTGAGTAAGGCACAGACATCCACGTGGACAACCTAGCCTCCTGTAAATCTCAGGATTTTGCAGGTTTGGGGTGGGCCCTGCAGCCTTTTCCATGCAAACTCCTACCCAAAAGGGATCATGTGCGGAGTCTGCAAAACAAGAGACTGCGGGATTTCCTCCCACATAGTCCTCTTCCTTTGGATGATGATCCAGGCTAGTAAATCCAAAGAACCAAAACTATTTTTGTATTCTATAAAATGCTTACCATAACAGAGATCACACGCAGCTACAGCATTGCTAACCCCAAAAGTCCAAAGATCATTAGTCCCAACCCCTCACCCCTCCTCCATCATAAAGACTGACTTTAAAAACCATGAGATTGTAATATTTATTTATTTTTTAAATCTTTTTGTTTGTTTCTGGCTTTTTAGGATGCAATAGCTTTGCACTGTAAAGCTTTTCTTTGCAACTATGGGGCCTAGAAGCCTTTCCCCCCCCCCTTTTTTTTAAATAAAAAGCTGAGATTCTCTGATAGCCTTTTAATTCCAGCAGCTGGGGCTTTAACAAAGAACTCTGAACATTGTGAGAATCACAATAAAATTGAGAGTTGGCAACATTACTATAGTAAGCAACTTTTTAGGGTTCAGTACATCCCAGCTGCTTTTAAAAACCAGTCTCCAGACTCCTGCACTTTTCTAAAGAGCCAGCAGAACATAATATATTTGGCTCCTTGAACCATGAAATGGGAAATCAAATTATGTTTCTTTCAAAAACCTAATTGTTAGATGAATTCAAGTACTTTTTCTTTTTTTTGCTAACCTTGTCGATGCATAAACACCATACAATAGCTCAGGTGCAAAATCTTTAAACACTGCTGCTATTTCAAACTCTAACTGCTACAAAGGATCTGAAAAGATCCAACAACATGCTTGTTGCAATACTGCAGACTGAAAATACGGACCCTGCCCATAGAGTTTACAGTCTAAATGAGAGAGTCAATACAATTTGAACACGTAACATATACCCAATTAACCAGATGGTGGCCCCATCTCAAAAAGGTGCAGATTTATCCCCTTTTTAATGTGGTTGACTATTCATCTTTTAAGGCTAGGTGGAAGTCAAGTGTTTAAAAGGAGAGTTTTAATGCTGCAGCACTAAAAAAAATCAGAAACACGAATTCAACTCCCTATAAAACATTCACCATGGATTGCTTTCCATGTGGTATTGACCCGACTGCAAACGGCAGAACTCCACACCCGTCTCATAGAATGTAATCACTTATTTAGTGGAAACTGATCACAACTGAGCGGAAAACTAGGACTTTCCCCAACCATAATCGACAGGGATCCCCCCCAAATTCAGTGTCTGTATCTAAGCTTCATCACTTTTCTCATTCACAGTCGGCTACTTGGGCAACAGCCTATTTCTCTTGGCGTGGTGCTGACACCACCTGTTCTATTGCTGTTTGCCATGGGACTTTATTGTAAGCCTTCTTTTGAAGATCTTTTGCTTGTATGTGCTGGAGATTTGGATACTAGCACCTTGTTTGAACAACTAGGAAAATATTAACTTAAAAACCATTTTAGCGTTGAAGCAGTTTGTATTTTAAAAGGTTAATAATTTTAGAAGTAAGCATTCCCAAAGGCACTGGTAAGCCAGAGAATCACAACAGCTTTAACGAGTAGTGTGTTTCCTCTTCTTGCTATAGCAAGCACAAGAGAACCACCCTCAGACTGGTTACCCACAGAGGAGGAAGAGAAAAACAACTGCAACGATGTGTTTGGTTGGCACAGGCTGCTGGCTCAGCGTCTGCCATAGCAGCACTCACGCATACAAATGGATGTTGGGCTGGGAGCTACTAGCGGCTGCAGCATAGAAGGAAAAATTATACGAGAAAAAAATATGCAGAGAGTAAATTAAAGGAATTTTGGAATAAATGAGCAGGAACACTGTATTTGTGAATCATGCTTCCCTCTCCATCTTACTTGAATGCTGATTATCACCACTGGTTTATTTGGTGCCCCAAAAAGTCATAGCAGACAATGGAGCACACGAACTCCAAAAATAATGAAACTATTACGCTTGTATAAAGTTTTTCGGGGAAACTAAAGTGTTGGTTTTAATTAATTTTGCATCATACAAGTTTAGGTCAGGGTTTGTTACAAGGAGTTGGCTTCAGCCATCAGCTTCTATTATTCCTGGTGATCTCCCCCACACAGTGGTGGCAGCCTACATGTTTCTCTAGCGTCTGTCTCTCACTTACCCACCCACAACCTGAGTAAGAAGAAAAATCCAGGCTTCTAATATACCTATATATTTTGGGTTGTCATAATCCCACTTTCCTGCTTGTCCACTGGGGCTGTCGATCCTTTTTTCCATAACCTGCTTTAGATTTCTCTCCAGCTAAAATTATACTTTTAACTTCAGTCAGCTTCTTGCTTCCCTTCTGGCCTCCAAGACCCTTGTAACAGCAGTACCTGTGATGGCCAAGGAGAATAGGTAGCAGCCCTCACTCCCTACATAGTGATTTCAGAATTTCCCCAACTCCTCACCTCCCTTTACCCGCCCCCTTCTCATTAACCTCTCAGTTGCCCCAAGTTTCCTTCCCGCTTACAATATAAAGATGCACTTGTCTCGCCCCTATTAATAAGTCACACCTACCCCCTACAAATTATTGCACCTTCTCCCCTTTATCGCCGAACTCATTGAGCTCAATCTGTAAACGCTGCCCATTTAATTCCATTCTAGGCCAGCTTCAATCTGGTTTCTCCGTTTTACCTTTGGTCTCATCAAGGTCTCCAATGACCTCTTTCTGGTCAAGGCTCTATTTAGACACGAACTCCATTTAGACTCCATTTAGACACCAATACCACACATGCTTTTGTGAATGTCCTACTTCTAGGATTGCTCCTTCAGGGATCAATTTGGTGAGTCCTCTTCTGGTCCTCACCGTTTTTGATAGGGGTCCCTCAGAACCCCATCCTTATCCCTCTACACTTTTTTCATGTTGCTGAATAAGCTTATCCAGGACTTTGCATATCATCTTTATGCTGATGACTCACAAATCTGCCTGCCTCTGTATTCTAAACCTGCCTCTCCATCCACACTAAACTCTGGGCCCCATCTTTCGGCTATCTCCTTGTGGACGTGCAGTCATTAACTGAAGCTGAACATGGCCAAAACTAAGCTCTTGATCTTTCCCTCAAAGTCCTCTCCTCATTCCTCAATCACAACAGACAGCATCCTCTTCCATGCTGTCATCAAAGCCCAAAAATCCAAGCTTCAGCTTTGACTCGCCCCACATTCTCCCCATCCAGGCTGTCTAAACTTTGATATTTCTTTCTATACAGCAGCTTGGATACATGACCTGACCCTTCTATCTACTCTGCCAAAAAACACTTTAAGCCCTCATTATCTTGAGTCTTATCTACCGTAACCTCCTCCCTGCTCTCAATACCTGCGACTCCATTGCCTTCTCAGGTCCACTCCAAATTATCTTTGTGGCTTCTGTCCAACTTCATCAGTCCCCCCTCAAGGCATTCCGTTCACTCCCTCTTTAGCGTGTCAGAAACAAGCTTCTTGAACCAACTTTCAAACCCTTCCATAATTTATTCTCAGCCTCCCTATCTGGGCTATTGTCTCATTGCAAAGTCATCTCTCCTGCTTTAGCTCTGACAACAATCATTTCAGCTTTGATCTCCTGATTTTCCCACACATGCACACAGAGTTGCTAGCATATGTGAAAAACTCCAGGTCAAAATGTGTAAGCCCACCATCTGACCTCCAAATTCTCTCAATTTCACCTCTGATGCAACACATACAGAAAACAGCAGATGCAGATGGCAAGTTGCTGCTGTGGAGTGGCTAAGAATTATGCACAAAGAGCCAGGCTATGCTAAAACATCTTATATGTTTGGTATACCTCTTTCACATCTTATCCCATACCTGCTTAGCTGTCCACCTGCTTGGTCTTGTCTTTCAGATTGTAAACAGGGAGTCTGAAGTCTCCAAGAACTACCACAATGTAAGTGATACATAATAATCTATAGAAGATATATTCTCTCAGTGCTATGTAGATATTACGGCCTTGCTCACCCTAAATCAGTTAATGAGGAATTAGCCCAATATTTAGTAAAGAGGAGGATTTCAAGAAGGCATAACTAAGGCAGCACATAGCTGTCATGTTTTCTAAAACAGTCCTGAGACAAACTGAAGCAGTGCTACTGTGCTGTAAGCGGAGCAGAGCGGACAACTCGACCTTGCACTCCCCAGAGGTACAAATGAGCGTTTGTGAAAAAGAATCTCATTCACAGCTGTAAGGTTTGTTGTCTACTTTCCACTGTTGCTGCAGGATGGGAACAGTGGGCAAGCGGGGCAGATTTTCACATTATCAGACATTCATTACTCACCGCCACACTAAGGAAAACTCAAGCTTGCGGGTGATGAAGTAGCTGTGGTCGTCAGTGGATTATGGTATTTTATTTCATTTGGGGTGGCTCAGGAGATATAATTGCATTTCCATTTGCTAAAGGCTGAAGCAAGGATATTGCCTTTCCCTGTTTTTTAAATTCATCACACTGAAAGTGAACAGTCAGTCCACTGGAGATCATTCTCATGGAGATGAATGCCCCACACTGTTTACATAGGGAATTCACCCTTTACAGTCAAATGCTAAAGCTCTCTGTTTTTAGGCAAAGATCAAAACTGGTGGAGGAAGTTTAAAGCTTGGCTAATGCTTAGAAGCTTTGCTAGCTCAGCTGTGTTCATTACGCCTTACCAACATAGCTACAAATTACACTCCTAACCAACGTACCACAAAAACCCTACTGCAAATGCAATTATTTTGCTGGTGTGGTTTATTTCCATTCTGTGAACTGGTATAATATACACCGGCAAAAGCACCAGCAAACCCTTTATAGTTTAGCCAAGGCTTTAATTCAAGAAGGATCAGAGTTTATGACAAGGTCAGTTCATTCTATGATTAGTATTATAAAGCCAATGCCTGTTAAGCTTCATAGGTCAAAAAAGAAAATCGCCAAATAAATACATGATGATAAAAACATGTCTGCCCACTACAAAAACCACCTGAAGGTAAGAGATCAGAAAACTAGCAAACCTCAAGTCCTAGTCTCGCTAAGCTTTATACACAGAGGCTGTGGTTTCCTACTGAGACGTGCACCACTGTTTACAGAAATGGCTTCAGAGGAAAGGGAGCAAAGGGGTAAAGCCGCACTAGAAGAAAACATTGCTGCACATCACTTGTAACCTCATCGAGTCAGAGGTAACCAGTTTAAAGAAGTGTTTTAAACCGGTTCTGCAAACCTCCACCCTAGTGTGAATGGGGTTTCGAGGAGTTCAGGAGTCACCAACTATAGACATGTCTCTGGAAGAGGGGATTTTATGCTTAAAAGGCAGAGGACTGGGATAAAGTCAAGAAAGGGCAGGCATGCAGGTAGGCCTTTGAGATCTTTACTTATTCCTAAACCATTATGTTTTAAACCCTTAAAACTAGTCAAAACATATGGCTTGGTGATGAAAGTTTCCACTCTGAACACTGTAGGCTGCTCAAAACATCACATTACTTGTAGCCTAGGGAAAGAAGGAGGAGAATAGAAGTGGCTTACACCAATTTATTTTTAGATGTGCAGCTTTTCAGCTTGGATAATAAAACCTGCGTGTGGACAGACGGTGCAAGAATGACATGAAGGGAGCTCCGGAAGAGAAAGCTGAGATGTAGCATGCTCAATGTGTGAATTTAGCCTGCAGGGGACCCAAGAAACCCTCAGATCAAATGTGGTGCAAGTGATGACAACCTGAGTAAAGATTAGAGTTCTTCAGAGACAGACTTGCTCTCTCTTCCTGACCAAGGACCATGAAGTACATTTGCTTCTCTTTCACAATTCACAATAATCCATCAATCCTAGCCCTCATTAAGCATCTGGAGCTGAGGTACTGTAACTACTTCAGTCCTCCTTCCCATGCATCTATCCTTTGAAGGGGTTTAATTTCCAGTGGGAACTAGTTACGTGGAGGTATATATGTAAGATTCATTGTATTTAGAAAGCGGCTATTGTGCTTTTTAACCCGTTTGCACTGTCGCATAAAAGATTTAGTTAAATGGCATAAGAAACAACATTTTAGTGGAATTAGACTGACAGTGACAGAAAGGGCTTGTCTGCACAACTGCTGGGAGCAAGTCTTGAAGGCCAGGTCAACAGACTTATACTAGCGGGGCTAAAAACAGCAATTTAGACATTTCCTGCTCAGGCTGGAGCTCGGCTCTGAGGCCTAAGGAGTAGGGTGGGCGTCAGAGCCCAGCCCAATTGTCAAAACAACATCCACACACCTATTTTTAGTCTGCTTTGAGGACTGAGATGCATAAACTCATGAATAGGTAAGTACAGCTAATCCAGTGCGAAGGAAAATCTGCAGGCTCCCGTGCTTTATTTAAAACGGAAACAGTGGAAACCCAGGACTCGAGACCTGTGCTGAACTTACCTTGAGCGGCTTGTGGCTGTGTGTTTTGTGTCCCTCACTCACCGCCGAGGGTCTCTGATTCACCACAGTCAGCAGGTGGCGCTGATGTACTAAGGCTTCTTTAAACTCTTCTTCGGTTTTCGTTTCTAGAAGCTTCTGCCGAAAAGTTATATCCGAAAACATTGTGGCAAAGGTCCGGCCCACTTCCGTGGCAGTTTTCGTGCTTTTCTGAGGAAAACAAATGATGTGCAGATGAGGGGTTGTAACAAAAACTCTAAGTTATTTAAAAGCTGTAAAACTTCAAAACAAAATGCCACCCTACACGCCAAACTTCCTCCACCTGCCTGCCAAGACCAGAACACGAGATTCCTCACTTCCCTGAAATCACTGATAGCACAAATACCCAAATCAGGGCAGCAAGGGCGAGTAAATGCTTCCAGCCTGGCTTTGTGTGTTTGAGAGACCACTTCTCACAGGGCAACAGGGAAAGTTAAACAGGTTTACGCACTGTAATCTCACTTTTTGGCAAATTTTTATAGCCATTTCGATAAATGAGATTGGCAGGTGACTTTTTCCATTAACGTTGGCAAAGTATTCAGGGCTCGTCTGACGCACAACTCAGGAGCACATGCCGCGCAGTGTCTTCATTTTAATGCTATACGAGTTGTGTCCCAACTACCGGAAAGACTGCACACTGCTTGGGATCACCCGAGACATTATTGCTCTCACTCCTCCCTGTAAATATCTGGAGACAGCAGTCGTTTGTTCTTGGTTGTTCCTTGAACCAGTTTGCTCCATTGGTCTGCAAGTCTGCTACATCCAGAGAATAGAATTAAGACTTATCGTAAACTGCGTGGGGCAGGCTCTTTACTTCGTGACTGTACTGCCCAATGGGCACCTGATGCGGTTTCTAGGCTCTACACAACAGAATAAACACCACCACCTCTCAGGCTTTTGCAGGGTGGGTGGGAATCAGCGGGGAGGACAGACAGCTGTAGGAATAAGGTAAATTGATTCAGGGCAAGGCAAGTGAGTAAGAGCTGATTTGTTTTTTCACCACCATGGAAAGACTGGGCTGTGGATTTTGTGCCATTTCCCAGACAACTTCTCAAGTGTATTTATTTAGTTCAGAATTCTCAAAGGAGTTTATTATTTTAACTACTGGACCAAGCACGTACTTAGGGCTTGATAGATACGTTCATTTAAGAAAACAAAACAAAATTACAGGGACTAACGCAAGCCAGGGCTTCTCTTTACCAGTCATACTGCTATCACTTCCCATTCCCTTCCCCTTATTTGTACGCTGTTCACTTCTACTGGGCACTCTTTGGGAGACATCTTCAGATTGGTCTGCTCAGCGCCTTGCACCCCGCCTTGCACCCCGTCACTCTCTCCAGCACAGCCAAGCGGTACGAATGTCAGTACTGACTGACGGAAAAGCGCCCCCTCCTGGATCATGAACATTGGTCCTTGCAGCGGCTGGGTTTTCCTAAGCACGTTGCTGACTCTAGAGGAAGACACGGTTTGCATACACTGAAAGATGAAATCCACGCAGATGACTGGACTCCATTTTGTGTGCTGCTTTCTACGGGTGACATCTGTGGGTTTGTTTTTAGCCTGCGCAGTTTTTAGACGCCAGTGTGATTGTTTATATAAAAATGCTTTTGGCACCAATGAAAAAATTAACTCAGAAACCACTGAATGAGTCTGGATACGTATGCCCCAAAAAAATCAGTCCTCTTCCTCTGACCTCATTGGAGCGCCTCACAATTTTTCAAGTCTCTCTCTTCACAATACCCTTGGGAATCAGGGAAATGAGACTCAGGCTTCCAAATCAGTCAGGCACTGAAATGCTGAGCTCAGCAACACTTTTTAAAGCATGGACCTAAGTGACTTGCCCCAGGTCACAGAGCCTACCGTGAAGCAGGGATTTGAACCCAGGTCTCCCAAGTCCCACACCACTGCCTTAACCGCTCCCGTCTTCAAAAGGCCACCTCTACTCTGCAGGTAGACCTAGTGGTGTGGCGAGAGTGTGCCTACACAGCTTGGGGGAGGAGGGGGATTTCTACAGCTCAGCCAGCAGGGGGCGATACAGCTCCCAAATTGGCTCATCCCTACAAGGGCGTCACTTCAGAACCTGTTCTCCACTGGCCCTGTAACAGGGATCCCCTCTATGAGTGCATTTGTTGCCTGATCTATTCATTGTATGTTAATTATATTGATTACCTAAGAATTCCCAATGAACACTCG
Source organism: Mesoclemmys tuberculata (assembly GCA_007922155.1). Taxonomy (NCBI): domain Eukaryota; kingdom Metazoa; phylum Chordata; order Testudines; family Chelidae; genus Mesoclemmys; species Mesoclemmys tuberculata. Next base: position 6,605,106 of record ML675627.1, on the reverse strand, counting down.
GAGGTTTGGTAGGTTCTTGTCCCAAGCTCAGGGCCAGTATTATTAAAAATTACTGTTCGGTTCATCAGACATCTGCGGTGGTTACGAATTTAAAACATCCCAAGATGACACAAACTGGCATCATGTGATCTGTCAGCAATTTAGTCCTATCTACAGCAGTCTCTCTTTGATATCTTATGATCCAAGGCATCTGATACTCAAACCAAAACTTGAGAGCTGCAAATGGCTCTTTGATGCATCCGTCTCCTGCGGCTCTTTGGAGGACATGGTATTAAAACAGTGTGTGATTAAATGATTAACCGATGTAAGCTATTAACCAATCAGGATGCTTTTACCATGTTATTAGTGCAAATTAATAACTTAATTGGTTAAATTATTAACTTATTTGGGGTACGAATAATACATATTTCCCATCATACTGTTTAAATATGAATATATTGCTCTATAGTAAATGACAATGATTCACACTACTGGGGCTCTTTTGATGAATGTTGATCGCTAATTTGGCTCATGAAGCAGTGAGGTCTGAGTATCACTGATCTCAGGTTCTCCTGGTTAGCGGCTTATGCGGAGGCTTTTGAGCCTTATGCCTCGTTTAGCTAAGCTATTGTCTTACAGACCCTGTAGGCTCATTACATTACCACCTTAACTCGCACCCAGGCCTTCCCTAGCAAAATAGCCTAATACAGGCTACAGACTGAGGCAGGGGCTAGGATACTAAATCAGCCATAGTCAGACTTACTAACTATGCCAGGCACCTGCTCCAGTGTTAGATGGGATGCCCTTCTTCTCTATAATGAGTCTACAAGAGCCTGGAGAACAGGAAAATCATTAGTCGTAATTTTATACCTTGTGCTCACTGCTGAGTCAGAAGACGATGTTGGCAGACAACCGCTGTGGTGATCTGAATCATGCTCTCTTCCTGCTATGTCTAGAAAATGGGTGGTCATGCACCCTGGTACGGTTCCAAAAGAAAACTACAAGAGAAGACTTCAGAGGCAGCCGAGCAAATGATGGAGAAAAAACACTCACCATTTTAGGAGGCGCAAGAACCAATATCACAAATCTCACTTCACAGGAGTTCTCCCCCCAGTTCTGAGGCCTCTCCAGTCGGCTGATGCAAACGTGACGTCGCTGAAGAGACTTGATAGTGCAACTGTCAAGTGAGATGGAAGTATGATGGCTTAGGTTAGACAATCCACAACATACACTCTCCTGCCGAATGAAGGTTTTTTAAAATAAATATTCCCATTCTAGGTATGATACAATAGGTAAGTGTGAAAACAGGTAGCTTGAACATTGTTCATTGTAAAAAGACAAAAAATGGCGTTTTAATGGTTGTGATTTTCCTTCTTTTCTAGGCCTCAAGCCTGCAAACTGGCCAATGGGAATGACGCTCTGTCATCAGGGCTCTGCTCATGGAGCAGCTTGCAGGATTAGGGCCCTACTTTACTTCATCCTCTCTCATCTGCTGTATAACAGCCAGTAAACCAATAAAGAAACTTACCTTAAATTTGCAATATTGCTCAGAATTCTAGCTAGAGGGCTCACTTTTTTATTTAAAGAAAGAAAGACCAGGTAGTACTTTCCACTTCCGAAGATCCATTCATCCAGAAGTCTCAAGGTGCTGTCACAAACAATTAAAAAGCCAATAAATTGCTTCTCTCTCTTACTGCCCCTTTAACAGATACCTCAATATTTGTTTTGGTTTTTAACAGGTTCTCCCCTTCCTGCTTGGTTGGTCTGGATTATTTGTAAATACATTCCAAATATAAGATCCTGACTATCCTCTTTTTGCTGGAGAAGTCAGACAGACTTCAGAGAACCAAAAGGGTGACTTTATAGCCCAGCGATGAAACTTGAGTTGGAAGTCTCTCAGCTCCATTAGAGCGGAGAAGGTTGTTGAAGAATTAAGCAGTCATTTAGATCGTTCAAAGATTGGCAAGCCTCCCACTAAAAAGAAGTCAGAACCTGACATTTCTAATGTTAAAAAACAAAACATTTTTTAATAAAACATGGAGGCCATTTTTAGACGTCACAAAAGAGCAGTGGTTTCTTTTTGCTGTTTAGTTCAACTACCACAACATGCTGCCAAGGTGGGCAGCCATAATTCTCATCATGTTACCAGTGAGGAAACTGAGGCAAAGCAAGGTGACATGTCCAATATCACACACCGCGTCTATGGCAGACATGGAAAATGCATAAATCAGGATTACACCCAAAACACCACCCTCACACTGCCAATAAAATCACTGCTAATTTTTCTGCTAACATACTTCACAATTCTTTCAAAACAGACTGACAGATAATACATGATAATTTCCCTATTGGTGTGAATAGTACAGAACAGTGATACATCATCCTAACTGCAGTGCTTGACTTTGCAACAGGAGAGTTTACATTATTTTTAATGTAATAAATATAAGCAAGATGATGTTAGTTATTGTCATTGCTTTTCTCAAGTGAATATTTAGAAATAAACGACTAGTAACTAAAGGATGTGGACAGGACTTCAGTACTTCGGTCGCGTCTCTCTTTTCCTTTCTCTTAACATAATTTATAACCTTAATTAGCAACTTAAATGACATATTGGTAACAGCCGCTCAACGATTTGGACAAAATGGGGCGTGTAGATCTGAGACCAAATGAATAATTCTTCCATACAGGTCTGAATAGGTAGCTCATAAGCATATTTTACTAGTGAATAAGTTTCTGATTGACACGGATAGCTTGCATAAATCAAGTAACTTAACTAACAACCTGACAGGCTATTGTTAGAAATGCTTATTTTGATGCGAAGGATGGTTAGATCCCTTTATTATTTGCACAATACAGAGTATGTGGAAGGGTACAGGATTTCATATATTTATACCGTATTGGGTACACTCCCCCTTTATTCTCCTTTTTACATGAATCAAACTCATAACAGAAAATCCATACAGCCCCTCGGGATACAAATAAGCCCATTCAGAGTTCAGTGAATGCACCCATAGACGTTTTAATCTGTTTCTATGCAGTCTGGTCCTGAGCGGCAATTACACGGATGCTACAGTTACTAAAGGACGTATTTGTTAACAATCTACTATAAGCTTTTCCAACAGTGATCAGATGAAAACAGAGTTAAAACTGAATTCAACAATTTGCAGCAAACTGAAATCAATCCTAATCGGGAGTCCATGAAGTGGCAAAGCCTGAATGTACCCAAATTAATTGTCTTGTGTTGTCGACTGCGGGTTCCAGTTCAGCAAGATGACAGACGTAAGCACATGGACTCTCCTGGGCTTTGGGATTGATAGGATAGCTGTCAAATTGTCCAACATCTTAGATCATTTTCCTTCATCCATATTCACTGGCAAGACCTAAGGCATGAACGGAGCAGTGAACGGTGCACTCTTAGCCAAATCTACCCACCCACGTTCTGCACCGTTTGCTCACTGACTCAACAACTTTCATTCCTTCGCCTTTGAGCTCAGTGATTAACTCAGTTCTTTAAAAAAGGAAGATTCAGCTGGAGTTCTGAGAGATATTATTTGTATTCTGGCAGTGGCCCAAGGCAGTCGATCAGGATCATGACCCAATTGTGCAAAGGGCTGAACAAACTCTTAAGACGACGCTATCTCTGTTCCAAGTGGCCTATGATATAATGCCCCGATCCTACACCGACATATGCCTGGGGCTCTACGCAAGTGCAGATTGCACCTGTATGCTTCTCAGTGCATTATTAGGCCCTAAATTTGAAACATAATACTGCCTTTGTGTGTTCCAACCTATAGGCAGTTATATGTGGGATGAAAAGAGTTGATAGTAAGATCATGCAGCTACTTGGGAAACAATGTACAGAGCTTGATGGCTCCAAGCCTTTTGCAAGTTTTCATTTTTTTCAGACAAACACACACAGCAATCTCCCACTGCCACTCTACCTCATCATCAATGCCTAAATCAGTTCTTGTAGGCACTGACTGCATGCAAAAATACTTACATCCAATTTATTCTTGATATACATTTGCAGCTCTCACACTTTTCAATACAAAGCTTACAAGTTTGATACATGGAAAAAAATTCAGTAGTCACCATAAAAAAGTCAACATTTACTAAGAGTAAACACATTATGGTATATTTAGAATAGGGAACAATTCTGGTATATACTGGGGTGTGGTAACCATTGACTTCATCTAAATGGGGACCATTACACAGATGTAACATGATTAGAACAAAAGGTCATGCCTATGAAGTCAGGCATCTGGATTAACAGTTGATACTGACTGGATTCTCTTTGTAGAAAAGCCTTCAGTAACACAGAAGTTTCCTCCTGCCAGGACACCACTGTGGATATTGGGCCAATAAGCTAGTGAAGTGATGAAAGAGCTGATGGAAAAAGATGGAACAAAAGCCAGGAAAAAAGAAAAGCCCATGTGAAATGTGAGCCACAATACTGGAAGATTCTCAGACTGACATCAACAATTCCCTCACGGGACGGTCAGTGAAAAGCTAGACAATGCCCCACAACGAAATAATGACGCACCGTTCTGCCAAGTTAGAATGCATGTTAAAAGCCAATCGTTGCTTGAACCAGAACAAGATAGTCCAATGAAGTTGAGACTGAATAGTGCCATGTACTGCCATGGGGCTTGCACTAGGTTACAATAACTCCAGCCAAATGAACGATTTTCTGCTTTGTCCACAGCCAACGTCACAGATGGATTCCTAAAAATTATATTCAATTTGATCTGGTTTATTCCAAACGATTTTTGGAAACTTCTCAGATTTACATTTTTGTAAATGTACTTGTCCAGTATTCATTTAAGAAATAAAAACAAGTCAAAATGGGAGAAAACATGCAAAAACAAAGTTACTCAAGGCCTGTTCTAAAAGGCTACACCAAGCTGATGAACAAGAAATAATTGGAAAACTTTTGACCAGAAAGGAGACAAAAGGGATGGGACTTGAATTTCTTAGCACAAAAAACACTGTACACAACTAGTTACAGAATTTAATTCCGAGTATTACATGTGGATTTTGGAGCTGAAAACCAAAATAGTTGATTGGATAGCTCAGAGGGTTAAAAGAGAATTAAGACCTTTGCCTATATGAAACCCATTAAAATATGGCAACAGAATGTATTGACTAGGTTTACCTAATAACTACCCTATTGCAAGAACCTATTAGAAATGAATAGGTGATCTCAGTTCAATACAGATGACCATTCCACAAATCCATCCATCAAAGGTGATTCTCTCTGCAAAAAGACTGTGCCCTGATTTATTTAAGAGACCGTTTTAGCCCTAAAATGGACCTTCCAAATCAAAGGAGAAGCGATCAGTACAGCTAGTGCAAAGCATTCAAAAGTTTGAGTTTGCCCCTCCCCACGGCATAAGATCATTTTTTTTAAAATAAAGGGTTTTTTCCTTTGATGTCTAGGCTTTTTAGCCATTAAACTCCACTTGAGTCACATTTTTCAGCTCTTAGCAGCAGCCACAAAAACTAGAAACTTGGTTTTCATTTAAAAAATAATTTAAAAAAAAAGATTCTCATGACTCCAGGCTTTAAGAAAAGTCCCCTCCAGCCTCAGATACCAGGAGACTTGTGATCAAAGTAGGAGATCAAAGTATGAGATCAGGGGAGCAGTGGGAAAGCCTGCATGGTCATTATCCATGCTATACCTGTGCTGTGGACGAAGGACTTTAGAGTTTAGGACATTAAGTCATTCACCTTTCATTAATATCTTGCAACAATGGTAAGAAAGCAACGCTGTTGTGATTTCTTCCAACACTGAAGAAAGAAATTTACAAGCACTTGTCTACACACAAAACTGCACCATTTAATTCAAGGTGTGATTTTCCTACTTATTTAATTAAGCCGGTTTAACTATGTGTGGACCACTTAAAATAGGTTTCAGCCTGGCTTATATTGGTTTAACTTATGTTGGTAAATTTACAGGTGCAAGCTAACCAGTTTTGAACTATAACCAGTTTCAAACTGATGCAAGTCTCTTAGCAGGGGTTTAACAAAATCAGCTTTAACATTATTTGAACAGGCGCAACTTCAATGTGTAGGCAAGCCCTTATGCTAAATGAAAAAATAGCAGTCCCTAAAAGCTAGCCTGTCTGTTGCTCTCCTTCAGCAAAGAGTTTTCAGCTACAGCCTTTCCCAACCCACTGCGTCCCTTCATTAAAACTTCAGTTGGGGACAACACACATTCTCACATGAACGCTAACTAACATTCACTGACACTTCGTAAATTTTAAATTGTGAAAGCCCTCTAAAATAAAAGATTAGGCTGACATGCAGTCGTGACAAATGATCTAGACTGAACTGTGTCTAAATTCCAGGTCTTATTTATGAAAATTCCATAATACCTTATTCTCCAATAATGGTGTTCATAAAAAGGCTGTTTAAATTACAGTACTAATTTCTGCATCACTACTCCATTTTTTTTTTATTATTATTAAAAAGACTTACATTTAGAGCAATATTCAAGACAACAGGCTAGATCCTGAGCTGGCATTAATTAGAATAACTCCACTGACATCAACAAAGATACACAGATTCACACAAGCTGAAGATCTGACCTATGCCCAAGAAACAACAGACATGTCTCACACAATTTAAGATTTAAACTATGGATACCAATCAGAAATAAACCCAAAATCCTTATCAAGGCAAGAGAGGAAGTTCTCACCAGTAAGAAAGATGTAACCATGATTGCCTGTTAGAGCTAGTTAGCTGGCCTTTTCCTCTCCTAGAGTAGATCATCATCATTTTGCTTCTTTTGCATTGCAGGTACATCTAAGGCCCGGTCTACATTTACCTTTATGATTCGGCGGCAGTTGACAGGAGATACGCAAGTGACATAAATCACTTGTGTATCTCCCGTCAACTTTGCAGCATCTCCTCTGCATGCCGTCCACACTGTGCTGCGTCGAAGGGAACAGCAATGCCCCAAGTGGGATACAGCCAGTCTTAGGCTGGGTCTATACTGACGGCGGCAAATTCGCCGCTGTCACATCGATTGCTCTGGATCAACTGAGCGGTCTGTGTAGATGCACTCAGTCGATCCAGGAAGCGACACAGGAAAACCACCCCCATAAGTGGAGTAGCGCTGCATCAAAGGGAGTGCTGTTCCCTTCGACGCAGCGCAGTATGTACGCCGTGCGGAGGTGACACTGCAAAGTCAACAGGAGATACGCAAGTGATTTACCGGGACCACTTGTGGGGGATTCAATCTTGACAACCTGGATGGTCCCTTCAGGCTTTTATTGACACCTAGCCAAGAAGAATGTCTACTAATGTACTAGAATACCCAGTCCCCTGCTTCTTGATATGTAGTCTTGAACCAATTCTGGTGGACTATCCAGATGAAAGTAGATCACATCTTTACCTGTCACCATCAAGAAGTTCTACAGAACAGAATGCAAGGAAGAATTAACCACAGCAGAAATTGAACTGTCTTCTCCACCACCAATAATTCACTTTTGGAGAGTGAAATTATTGGTCAGGAAGATTTTGGCTTGACAGCTTCAATGGAAAAGTAAAATGGAAGTGGAAAAAGGTTCCCCAACACACTTGTTAAAGAAATAACCAGTACTACACAAGCAAGTCTGATTATGGTAGCTGTAGACTTTATCTGCAGAGAAAAATAGGCATTTAAGTACTTTAAACAGCTTACTGTTGTAAGCATGAGAGTAAAGGCACTTGTATACACAGGATTTCATTTCATAGAATAAAGTCTTGTAATCATTCCTTTGAAAGACCTCTCTTTTTACAGAAAAATATAGTTGTCAAGGAACAAACATGGCAGAAGAGTACATTTCATTATTAAAAGTGATGCATTGTGCTATTATGAGGCATAGTTTTGCACCAATTGTATTTTGAACATCGTAGATTTGAAAACCTGCTATTTTAAAATCTAAAATAGTAATGCCAGGGATTTTTTAGAGTAGCTTTGAGACAATAATAGAGAAATGCTTTGGAGTTGAATAATTACTTTTTAAAACGTGCAAAACCCATTACATGTCCCTACTTCTGTTTAGTAATGAAGCAGAGAAGCATCAGTGTCCCATGCTATGATTAATTATATACATCAAAACTGAAAATTTTTTTTAATTACTCTTAAAAGTTATTGCTGTTTCTACAGCAGGTTTTGCTTGGTGTCTAAAATAGCCTCATGTTTTGTTAGTTAAGCTCCTCCAGAGGGACCATTATGATGACACAATTAATATATTCGAATAAGCAGATTTGCAGCAGCATGAACACACAAGAAACATCAAGCTGCACTCCTATCTTGTTCAGAGATTTTTCCTTTGCTTGGTCAGTCATGGGGGCTTAATCAAATCAACTGAACAACTTCACAACAACTCTTCATGTGCCTCATAAATGCAATCAAAGGAAGAGGCCCTTCCACAACTTGACATTTGCCTTCCCAGAGCCGGACTTTTCCAAACTCAGCCATTAAAAAAAAAAAAAAGAAGCAGCAACTGTATCTTGGCAAGAAGGGAATATCTTGGTGCTAACCCTGCCTCACGTTAGCCAAAATGCTAGAAAGAATTCCATTTAAGTAGCCCATATAAAAATACAGGTGTTATTCAAAAATCCTTCTAGGAAGAACACATCGAGGACAGAGATGCAAAGACAGACCTGCAGGGTGCTGCTCGTTGCAATATTATTACCAATGTATATGGCACATTCTGTTTTAAGTATTAGGTAATTAATCCTCACCACACAGTCCTAGAAGGTAAGCAAGCATTAGCATGTGAACCTACACAGGTACATAGAATGACCTACCGGTTAACCTGTGGGGCATGGAGAAGCTAGCTGGCTGGACAGAGGACAGAGGACAGAGAACATGTAGCGTAGCCCTGAGGAGACCCAACACCTTCTGAAGCTCCTGTTAGAGTGGGGCACGTTTTAAAGTCAAGTGATGTGTGGAAACTGGGGATTAGATTAATTTCTGACCCCTGGTTTTGGGAGAAGTCCACTACACTGTAGTTTGAATTCACTATCAAAATTAGTTGGCTCCTCAGACAGAAAAAGCCATTTAGACACTCCTGCATTTCTGGGATGAGATCTGGTTGAGAAGCATAGTTCATTGTACAAGAGATCTTACACATATCCATCTGCTCATTGATTTTCATTCCAGTGACTAGCTTTGGAAGAGCTTTTTGCCAGAAGGGCACTGTCAATAGCCACAGTCCCAAAAGTTATCCCCTCTGGCTACATCAGGCTCAAACTCAGAGATGAAGCTCTCAAGATGCAGGTTTCTACTTGCATGGAAGTACAAGACTGTGTCACATCAATCTAGATTTGTCAGCTGGGGACTGCTTCTCCTCCACCAAACCACCTCCTATGAAAAATGTCAGACGCAAGAGCAAAGCAGAACATTAAACTAAACTGAATTTTGACAACTCTCTTCTTTGCTCTGGTTTCCGAACCTAGTATCTAACTGGCCACTCTAGCCATGAATTCTCAGACACATCACCTGGGAAAACTTGGGACTGTGGGCTACTTTTCTAACAAAAGAAACTAAAAGGCAACACAAGCCATTGCCTATTTCAAACGAGCATCAAGTGGCAAGGAAAAAGTGTATTTCTGTAAGAAATAACTCAGAGAAACAGGCCAGTGAGCCAAATCAACAAGACTTTTTCCACCCTTGACTCAGGCAGCGTACAGTTTAGGCCAGTGACCTCTGGCATCCTAAGTCACTGAACTGGAGAAGAAGTGTACTTCAGGGAACTTTTGAGCTGATAGGTCTATAAAGTATGTTGCTTTCCTGTTCATTTTGATGTTCAAAATGGCATGCAGCCGTTCAAAATGCCAGCCAGAGTACAACAGGCACAGAGTTCTTTTAAGCAGTATCAGAGATGCACGCATACTGGTGACACACTTGGGAGTTCAACCTACACCAGTAAAGAGGTGTATCGCCACCTGTACTGTCCCCCTAAGTGCCTGTATATCTTTGGTTCAGAGCCCCAATATCAACAGCCTGTTTATACTGCACACAGATCTTACCCTACCTTCCACTGCCCAGTTACTCTTTACCAGGGGACCTCAACAAGCCTTCCAGCTCCTAGTTCTCCCCCCAAACCATCCTTCTTTGCAGTGCTCTCCCGTTCTTACTGTAGCACAAACAAAACCTTATCAAGTTCATTGCTCCTTTAAAGAGACAGTATACAGCAGCTTATTAACTTAACAGGGGTTGACAAACCCTTCACTTCAAAGCCCTGAGTTGTGTTATGATAAAAGTAAACAGTTCATTAACAAAAGGATATAGGTTTGAGTGATACCAAGAAATAAGGGCAGAAATGGTTACAAAACAAAAAAAGTAAAAATATGCTTCTAAAGCTAAAACATGAACAAGCTAGAGCCTTTTGTCAAAAACGTTTCTCTCATCAGTCATTCTTTTTTGGCCCTTTCTTTAGCCGAGACCCAACATATAGAGCTCAGAGTGCTAGGTTTCTTTGACTCCCCAGGTGAAATACACCAAAAAATGCACACACACCCCAATACTCATATCCTTGAACTTTTATCTTTGTTTTCAAAGTCAGGAAGCCTTCCTGAGGGTTCAGCTTGCCGTGTCCATCAGGTAGCTAAAGCCAGGTTAATTTCTGCAATCCCCTCCTCCTGACGTGATAGTTAGGTGGTTCTCATCCACTCCCTAGTTGGATGGCTTTGTTTACCTTATGTAAATATACCCGCAGTATCTCTCCTTGCTCAATTTACAGAACCATTCCTTTGTCTATGATACACTGACTTAAGCCCTGTTTACCAAACCTTTTAAGAACATATTTCCAGCACATACCTATGATTCTCCATACAACACCCACACACACACCACACAAGAATATTAATGACCAGCGTGTTTCCTGTTCACATACAACACTTTACGTGACACCTTTCAGATACAGACTACAGTGTGTGAGGTGTAGGGAGTATGTCAGTCTTGACAAGAGTTGCTGACCTAGCGTAGCGAACAACCATTGGGTCTGTGTGTCACAACTGAGTATATGGGGCAAAGAGCCCGGCCAGAGCTACCTATGAACTTGGTACATCAAAGAGACTGAACCGGCATTATTAAAGCTAGCACTCGAATGCCACTGTGTTGTGTTAGACGGGTCATCTCCTATTCAAATAGAAAGCTACAGCACTATTAGCACGTGGGGTAGGTAGCTTAGCTTTCCCTCAGAGAGAGCGAGGCTTACAGAAAAAATACTGGCAAGTTTGGTTAAGATGTAATTCTGTTAATACTTTGGGGAGAAATTCTGGATGCAAACAGAGTATCATTTTATCTCTGTAAACAATTGTAAAGGGGGGAGGAGGGATGAGGGCTCACCATGAGATGCTGAAGCTCTTTCACTCTTTTCGTGGATGTAATTGCCACAATAAAGGCTGTCTTAAATGACAGATGAAGCAGGGAGTAGTCTCTCATGAGTTCAAAGGGTGGTTTCATGAGTTGAATGAGGTGTAGAAGTTCATTAACCCCTTCAAAAACATTTTTTCCCCACATTGTGGCTAAACATAGTCTTTTGCTGCACTAAGCAGCAACAAAAAAGAGAAGGTAATGAGATGTACTTTTACCATCAATATGGAGATTTCAAATTAAGTTTGTATTCTGGTATGGACTGAAGAGGAGCCGAAGCTGGGTTTAATGTTACTGTTGTTTACTCACGAAGAGAACCGTTTCCACTTTTGATCATAACACAGGCAAGCTGAATGCTTCCTAGAGTTGAATAGAATCTCCTGTACCTTGTCTGAACAGGACAGTTCAAGATCTCTCAAAGTCCTATGGCCCATGCTGTCAAGTGGAGAGAGTCTGGGTCCAGATGGCAACTTCAACACCTCTGCTGGGTCAATAGATCTGGAATGGTGGGGAGAGACAGATAGTTGCAGTAGATCTGAGAACTACTGTTCTTTTGATCAGGTCAGGGCAATCAGAATAACTGTGGTTTTAGCATATGTGATTTGCCAGACTCTTAGAATTAGAGGAATTTAGGGGAGAGGCGCAAAGACAACATACCCGCCCCCCCAGTGCGGAAGAAGGCAGACCAAATGTCCTCTCCTGCGAGGAATATTTTGCAGTTTTGCAGATATCAAATTAAAAAGGTTATCTAAAAATATATTTCAACTGCTACATTTTGCACCAGAGCACAGCAAGAAAAGGGTTCAGTCGAACATCACTTTTCTTATTTTGGGGGATTTAAGTTTGATTTTAAAACTAAGGGAAACACTCAAGATTAATGCCAGTCATCATCTGTTCATTTGCTTTAGATGTTATAAACAGTTAATGTAATCCTATCACAATGCCTGCCTCATCCAGTCTTACTCTCACTCCAGGAACAGAAATGAGAAATAAATGCATTTTTGGAAGAAAGACAGACAGCAGAGTCAGTTTAAAGGATATCTAAGGGTAATAATGAGGAATGATACACTGCAGAAGAATAATGACAAAAGATTTATTTTCGGTTATATTCCTATTAATATACAGTAAAAACAGATTATTCTCCCTGACAAATCTTCCAACCCCAAGTTAAGTGAGTTGTAATTTTTCTTCAGGCAAGACATATGCTCTAAAAATACAGCTTTATTAAAAGCTTTTCTACACCCGCTATTCTAACCTAGCTATAGCAAAAATACAATAAAAAATAGCTATTATTAGAGTGCACAGCTCATCCACTTCTTTCTCTCAAAATCTCTTTCCCCATTCTTAATTAGAGTCACAAAAGGAGAAGGAAATAAAGAAAATTGTGGATAATAGCACTAGACATCTTTGGATTATAAGCTTATTTTTTGAAGTCCTGATTGCCACAGAAATAAGTATTACTCACACGTTATTATTCAATTCTTAGGGTCGCCTTCTGTAGAAGAGAAAGCATGAAGTTATGCAATCAAACCCCATGTATTTTAACTAACCAGAACATTTGTACCATAATTGCACTTTTGATCAGTGCTTTGTTATGAAGTGAATTGCACTATGAACACGCCCAAACAAGCACATCGTGACTGTAGCGGATGCTTGATCTCACCTGCAACAGTAAAGCTTACACAGGAACTGTATCCTTTCACTGTAAAACTCAGTTTTCAGTTGCTCACAGTTTTCTGATAAATTAGTTTCTTGGACTGAAATTTTCCATGATTGTCCACAGCCTGGGAGTGAATTTGCTTTTGTTTTTTGAAAGCCTTAAGCAACACTCCTTCCACTAGTTAAATTATACCAAGGTGGGGAAAGAGATCCACTATTCCCACTGAAAGAGCATCTTAAGCAGTTTTTTCTTTCACACGCACAAAATGACTGAATTTAAACATCTGAAAATTTTCAAGATGACAGTCTCTCTGAACACTTGGTCAACTAAAAAACAAACAAACCAACCACACCACCAACCAACCAAAACCCAAACAACTTTGGTATAAGTATTTAATACCTGCCTGGGTCATGCACAACTGCTTTAGTTAGAGAGAGGTACAGTCCTAGAACAGAATTCCAGCTAAAAATCTACAGGACAGAAATTCTACTGGTAAATTCCATCGGAGAAGGTCAATTGATTCTGCATTGATTTTAACATATGTCATAACTCATTTACAGATGAGCCTCCCACCATGATGTCAGATCCTCTTTTGAGAGCTTAGTCATGATAGTCCTCACAAGCTTACGCTCATCTCTCGAAACTTATTTGGGGGGGGGGGGGGGGAAAGAGAGAGAGATGAATGCAACACAAGCTTCCACGGGATAGTGTTATCAGTGCGGGGGAACGTTGCTGCTCATGCTGCAACGTTTGTTACTGCTGCCAACATCGCCGTTCTTGGAATTCAGAGGTCAGCTGCACGAGCAGAGAACGCAGCTCGCTGATTCAGCAGCTCTCGCTGTTATTCATAAGACAGACCACAGGCTCGGTGCCGTGGCGAAGGCACTCGGCCAGGTTCATTGTCGAAAGAGCACGGTACTAGTGCCCCATAGGAGCTACAGGGCCACTAACGCATGTATGCTCTTGACAAGGTACCCGCTCAGACAGCACACTGGGATCCTGTCCCATAGGCTGAACAAAGATGCCCCTCCTCTGACATCTTTCATAGACTGATAGAAAGGAATGACGTATTACGTTCCAGACGTTGTTAGTGACCACCCGTATCCTTATACCTGCTACTTCGAACAAAACGTCCTTACCCATTGTCCTGTCATCCCAGTCTGACCTCACAAGCGGCCGGCGTGTTCCATACCATCTCTTAAGAATGCGTTCACGTGGTGACTTAAGAACTCTGGGTGTTTCTGTACCATCGTCTCCGTTCAGGAGCGTGCTTACTTGGTCAGTGAATACCTAGCGTGTGGTTATTTTGTCAAGGCTAAGACCTCCTCTGGTTCATAGCCTGTGGTCTACACGTTAGTTATGCCTTGGGCTCCAATAAGGCCTACAGACAGCACAAAACTGGGCTCAAGCTCTCCCAGATTTCTCCCAGTAGCAGGCAGGCCACCTAAAAACTGCTAGTAGATTGGATATCAGATTCCGTACCACACCTCGATGGGACTTATTTTGGGGGAGAAGAGGAAGGAATAGCTCTTCCAGCTTCTTCATTGAAATCAATGCCCTTTTATGGATACTTTATAGATCAAAAACACAAACTCCTCTGACTCCTCTATATCAACCCTCAGACTTGAAATTGGGAAAACGTAGAGCAGACCACACTTTGTTGGGAAACAAATTGCAAACTTTCAGAAAGACAAGGACGTATTACTATTCTCTATGCAGCCCTCAATAGTAGTAAAGTAACTGTATTACTTACAGTCCTATAGGTGTAATGTGATGTTTTATAGACATAAAACAACAAGGTCTCTCCCCCAAGAGAGTTTATAATCTAATAGTCTGTCTTGACAGTATTAATCATCATTTGTATTACTGTGGGGCCCAGGTGTTCTAGTCATGGACAATGACCTCACTGTGCTAGGCACTGTACAAAAAACCACAGAACAAAAAAATGGAGAGTTTACAGTCTAGGTACTTATATGGTCCCCATGATCACAACGTACAAGTGCCTATTTCTGCAGATACCTTCAAATTAGGGAGTGGATGATTGATGCGAAAAAAGAACGAACAGAAAAGAAGAGAATTTCAGGCTGCCAGAAGTCATGATTTCTAGATAGACCTGCAAATTGTGCACACCAATAGGGAGAGAGCTCTAAACTAAATCAATAAGGTGTTATCTAATGAATTTATATTTATACCCTTTGCTAAAAAGAACGGTGGCAAGCAGGTCATCATGCCGTCTTCAACAGATCCAAACATTGTGGCCACATATATATAAAAATCCCCCCAGCATACACTGTGATGATAAACTACCCTGTTCTCCAAAACCTATAAAGCCACAAGCAATAAGGAAATGCATCAGTGAATCGTAGCTCAAAGGAAAAAACACTTCTTTGAAGACTTGGTTAAGATGAGCCTTGCAAAAGTCTAGTTGCCCAGTTGCCTAACGACAGTAAATCCTTTTCCCAACAAGTAAAAATATTGTTAGTATTCTCAACATGTTCAGTCACCATGGCACATATGTAGACCTAGTGATCCAAAAGTCTCATACAGGAGGACTGTAGGGGCTGTGGGCACTGTTCCAGTCTACATGTTGTAACGCAGGCGGAAAATGCATTACATTACAATCTCACAATAACTTCCACCCCCAGAGCTCCTTTGACATAGCCAGTTTGCCCCTAACTGAAAGACAGGTGTTACTGATTCGGTATGGTTGAATCTAACTGCTTACCAGAGAAAATTATGCAACAGACACCCATTGGCCTACATGTGGGATTTTACACGCCTGTACTACTCGTACACCTGTCAGTATATAATAGTGCATATACTTTGTAGGACAATGCTACAAGAAACTTGCTCTTGACTTCACCTAACAAACCACACCTGTATAATATGTAATATTGAATTACGGTTGAAGATTCAGTCTCTGTAGAACACACACACACACACACTCTCCCTCTCCAGGAAAAAACAGCAGCAACAAAACCCCCAAAGCCAACCAAACAAACCAAAGCTCTGACAGATTTATGAGCCAAAAACAAACATCATAGCATAGACGGAGTGGTAGCATCCAGAGATGCAAGCGTATGTTACCAAAGGAATGACAAGCCTCACCACCACCACCACATCATCAACTTCAGTTTGAAACAGAAGAATACTCAATGACTTTTCCGGTCACTCTTTAACAAGCTAACTATCCGACTAATAAGGGATGTATATTCTCCTCTTGCTATGTGCATGTAATTCCCAATGGCATTATTACAACTTTGTCTAGGTCTGAAAGAAACACAATCAAGTGGTGACTCAGAGGATGAAGTCAGAAGTTCTGAGTTCATTTTCCAGATCAGTCAGCAACTTCATAGATTTTTTTTTTGTTTTTAAATGCCAGAAAGGACCAATGTGATCATCTAGTCTGATCTCCCACATAACACAGGCCAGAGAATTTCACCCAGCCGAACAAATTGTTGCTGAACTAAAATGTATCTTTCACAGAAACACCCAGTCCTAAATTAAAGATTTCAAGTAATGGAGAGTTTACCACGTAGTCTGTTTAAATAGTTAATTACTCCCACTTTTAAAAATGTGCATCTCATGTCAAGTCTGAATTTTTCTGACATCAAGCTTCCAGGCCCTGATCTCAGTAGGCCTTCACCAGATAGATTAAAGAGCCCATTAATATCGGATCTCTTCCCTCTGGGTAGGTAGTAGGTACACAATGATCAAACTGCCTCTTAATAATCTCTTAGATATGATAAACGGATTGAGCTGCTTATATGTCTCATTGTACAAGTGTTTTCCAGATTACAAATCTATCCAGTTTTTCTATATCTTTTTAGAAGTGTGCACACCAGAACTCGCCACAGTATTCCAGCAGTAATTATCGAATATCATACAGAGATAAAAAAAAATTGCAGAACCTGTGTTAATTAAACCGTCTCTCTCTGTTTCCCCAACTGTAAAATGGGGAACATTCACAGCACATCATATTAGCACTAACAAGTTTAATTCATTAACGTTTGAAAAGAGCAATTCAAGACTCGTGGATGGAAGACAGTGCAAAAGTATCGTTACTATATACCTACGAGAAGAAGGGAATACATTCTCCTTTATAAAGTGCAATACACATATTTTTTGTTGAACAAAACAGTTTCTTGTTCTGAACCGCCCAGAAAGATTTCCAATAGTCTGATGTACTTACATGATACAGAGCCAGGACTGTTGATACTGTACCCCTGTGACCGTTGCTGTGACCCCCTGAATCGTATCTGACAGGAGATGAACTAAGGGGAGAAAAAAAGACAGTTAAAAATGTTCTGAAAATTGCAAGTCTGAAGAATTGCGGCTTCACCAAGCCAGACTCATGCAGAGCGTTCTGATGGAAAACATTGTCTGTGCACTGACAGGAATACTGCATTTTTATTAACTTAGCCGTTGATTAGATTGATGTACAGGAAAAAAGGATAAAAGATGGAAATGCTCAACCTGATGTTTTCAAATACTGTTCTGAGAAGACATTTTACAGCTTTGAGGGACAATGTGCTTCTCTTTGTAGAAAAGCTGACTGAGTCACGCTATAACTCCTGTATTACAGAATAAAATAAGGTTAGGTCGAACCCAACTATCAAAAGATGAAATCTTATCTATTGGTTGGCCTACTTCATTTCCCGTTGCTTGTTCTGTTGAACATTTGCAACTCGATGCTCAATTGCCATCAAAGTCATGTTACATGTAGCTATAAATATATAAATTCATGGAGAAATGAAAGCTTAGCACAGAATACATGAAAACTACCTGATAGGTAGCTCCCAATTAAGAGATTCTAAAAGGCACATGGATGCCCGCACATCAGTGCCGCTTGGTTCAGCTAGTGTGGCCATGGGTAACGTACTGCCACACAGGTGAGTCAGATTTAATCACTGTCTCCAGGGCCTTATGCCCTAGGCCAGCTGGTGTTCCTCCCATGGCACCACACTGAATTTCTGGAGAAGAGGAACTACCTCCTGTCACTTTCATCTGTCGGAGAAACAATGTTAAAATGGCCTCAAAGGAAGTTCCATCCAAGTCTTCTCAACTGGTTAGATGGTTGCAACCATGCAGGGCTTCAGAAGAGCCATGGAGGAATTTACACACGTGTCAAATTGAGTGATTTTAGGCTTAGAGATTCCCCTGGCAAAGCTGTATGTTTCTGGGCAGAAGAAAACTCTTACCAGTCCCGAAGGGACACTAAAAAACACCACTCTGCTTTTTACAAAAGCCAGCTTTTACAGAGAGAGAGAGAAATATTCCAACCTGAAGGGGAATGAAGTACAAAGAGCATTTCAATGCTGCTGACTCACCCCTTCAGACTGACCCAATAGGATTCAATTTGGTGAGACACACAGTCGGTATACCAGTTTAAATACAAAATGTATCTTATAACAATTCAGACAGACACAACCATGGGATAACATTAATAAGTGACTCAGAGATAAATGTTGCCAATGGAATGACACACAGCATAGGAGCGTGTGCTCATGGGGAATGAGCGCTGAATACTAAAAGCAATAAGCAAAAATGAAAATGGTACAAAGCAATTTAAAAGTGGCTCATAACAGTCAAAACGTTCGGCTCAGATAGAACTCCATAGCTATAGCAGAAGAGGAGATAGTTACCATTCCCTTCTCTGGGGGCTCCCGAATCGGTGAATAAAGTGCTCATGATTTTGTCAAAGTTGCAGGTTGGCTCCATGTTATCAGAATCTTCGGCGAAGTGTTTCAGCATTTCTCGAAGGACATCGTCCAAGGAAGTTGCTGTCTCATCCAGTATGATGATAGCTCTGGCCAGGAACCCATCCAGGTCACGGTGGGCTCTGACTTCTTCCTCAAAATTCTTTAATTTCAGGTACTGCATTAGGGAAAGGTTCTCATTAGACATTCTGTACTCACAGTATACGTAGCAATGAACTAGAGCACCTGCTCGCCTTTATAGCTAGCCCCAAATATGCAGTTCATTTGGGCTGTAAAAATGACACAAAATTGTGTGTCTCACATTTTGTAGGACAGTAGGAGTCCAGTAGACACACACACTCTCTCTCTCACTCTCGCGCGCGCGCACACGACCACAACAGAGCAGCAGCACCATGATACCTCAATCACTTATTTTTTTGTTAGTTAAATAATTAGGTCATCATTGAACTAAGGAGCTGCAGTTCCTGCTCATATCAGTGGAGGCTGTGGGTGCTTGGCTACAGTAAAAAGAAAGGGGGAAAAAAAAAAATCAGACCACGGTTATGTACACCATCAAATAGATACAATACCTTTATCATTCTGCAAGTGCTTCAAGCAAAGTTTTGGCAAAAGGACATCTATAAAAATAGATTTTTTAAATACTAATGGTAACATTTTCAAAAGACATGAATGGCTTAGTTTCCTAAGGAGTCTAAGTCTCATTGAAAGGCACTTCGGCACTTTCGAAAACGTTACCCTATATGCTTATTGCTGGGGTCCACATCTGATTCATGCATGGCAAATAGAGCCTCTTTTCCCTTTCCATTTACAGCCGAAACAAAGTGTAACTAACATTTTGCTAATGACTTTAATCATCAAGTTGTCAGGACAGGCAACATATCCATTGCAATTAACACTGTTTTACTTTGCAGCAATCAGTTTCTTACACAGAATAATTTAGACAGAAGGACTCTTTAAAGGCACTAGGCTTTCCTCTTCTCAAAGCCTTTGTTGCCATGTGTTCATAAAAGGGAGACTGAACTGCTACTTAATCTTTATATTACTTATATTATGGGAACACTGGGAAGTCCAGTCAAGGAACACTGTACTAGACCCTGTACAGACCAGTAACAAAAAGCCAGTGCCTGTCCCAGGGACTTCACAGTCTGTCAGATAGGATGGAAAACAAAGATAAATGAGGAGGGTGGATTGGGAGGTTAAGACAACAGCAAAACAAACAGGTCAGCAGAAGTCCCCATTTGCCACTCAAAGCCAGATTTGAAGGCACCATGGTAGAGGTGAGATTTAAGGAGCTATTGTAAGCATGGTAACAGAGTGGCTTTGCAGATTTGAACAGGCGTCTTCTCCCACTGCTCCATATGCATGGGAGAACCACAAAGGTTCTTGAGGGAAAACTGGACTGAACAGCAATAATGCTGCTGGCAGAACATCATTAACCACTGTGAACAGGTCCATCGCCCATCTGAATCACCTCAAGACATACAGCTTCTCCAGCGCTCTGAACTAGTGAGCCCCACTTTGAGGGTTATGAAATCGTTCCAATGGCTTTTATGGAGATGTAAAGCACCCTGTTGAAACCTAAACGCTAGGATCCCCAACCTTCACTCATTGAAGTGAATGACACAGCTCCTATTCACTTCACTGGTACAGGTCAGGCCCTACGGGAGTTTTCAGGGCACCGCAGCATCCTCAGCCGTGTATGTCAAGCCAAAGGGTAAAGAAAGCGTTCCAATGCGGATGGCCCATCCCTTGTAGGCTGTATCAACATGAATTACCTTAGTGACACACAGTAAGTCAAGATTCCAGACAGGAAGTGATTAGAGCACTAGTCTAGGATTTGGGAGACCAGAGTTCAAATCCCTGCGCCGCCAGACTTCCTGAGAGACCTTGGACAAGTCACTTAGTCTTTCTGTTCCTTGGTTCCTCTTCTGTAAAATGGGGGATAACAGCACTATCTAACAAGGGCGTGTGAGGGTAAATACATGAAAGATTGTGAGGTACTCAGAGGCTACAGTAACGGGGGCCAGATAAGTACCATAAGCTAGTATTAAGCAGCTACAGACAGAGACAGGTCAATGGAAGATTGTTACCCCTTCCATTGCTGTAGGCTGGGTCTACACTATGGGGTTTTGCCAACAAAGCTACAGCATCATAGATGTGCTGCTCCCTGAAATGCAGCTATGGCCTTAGTTGGAAATGCTGGGGGCTTAGCTCAAACTGAATCTGCTCTAGGAAGAGAAAATTCACTTCTTTAAGTGCAAAATATTTGTGAAGGCGTGGTCATGAATCTTTTCTGAAACAAACAAGTCACAATGGGATGCTTTATGCTGGCATCTTCCTAATGAAAACTGGAAAAGCCTCATAACAAGGTAGTTCTTATAAAAGAAAAAAAATTCCTCTTTACGCTCCCAAAGTGCAATTGCAACATTGCAAACAGAAGCTGTCGTCATTGTGAGAGGGAAACAAAGTCTTTGAATGTGTTGTGTTTACAGGAATAAAAGAACGTAATTAAAATTGCTTTCCCACTTCACAAGTGATAGGAACGGCTCCACGGCCAACAACAAGAAATGTGAGTTCCGTGTGTGATCCATAGAAAAAGCTCAAAACACTTATCAATAAGGCCCAAAAGGAGTTTCATCTGTTGGGCTGCTGCTGCGGGTTTGGTGATTACATCTGCTCACAAATGCTGCAAGACAGTTTGAAAAAGGTGTTCCAAAAATGTATTCTCATGAACATTATATCCTAGGTTTTCCCATCATCAAGGTTGTCGGAGGCAATTCGCTCAATCACCTGGAGTTCTCACAATTAGGTTCAAATCCTGCCAACAGTGTGTTTGGCTTCTTTGAGTCTCATGCGTACCGGGCAAAAGCTGATCGCCAGCTGGAGGCATAAAGAATTTCCTCTCCATAGATGATTCAGGCCTACACAAATAGCCGCATTATAGTAATTTATGTACTCCTCTCATTTATCTGCAGCTAGTCACTGTCCAAGACAGAATATTGGAACTTGGCTCAATAGAGAAAGCAGCAGAGACCATTCCAGAGAACCAGCTGAAGTGAAAACATTGACAGCAAGATTAGAAGTAGCCAGTCTAAAGCTGTAACTCACTGAGCTGGAAAGCTGACACTAGAATTTAACTTTTCTTTACAAATCATTGCAATAGAAAGCAGTGATCAATGCTCTGCATGCAACTTAGACCAGAGCCCTTTTTTTTTAAAAAAAACAAAAACTGGAAAAACATTTCCTTCTTTACATACCTGCTGAGAAAACAAGTTTAGTATTCTGATTTTCCCTGCCAGCTGCTGGCAGAACTCCTACAAGAGAATGAGGAAATGCTGCTCTGCTGTAGCTATTCATGATGCCATCACCTGTCACAGGGAGATCAGAATCTGCCTGGGCATTCTGGCCGGTAAAAAAGCTTCTGAATTTACCTCAGTGAAAAGTGGCCAGGCTTTAAATGAACTTGTCTTGCCAATTGTATTGAGAATCACCACAAGTAAATTGCTCGGCCACCAAGTCGCAGCAGGGGGAGCCACACGCTCCCAGTCAAAATAGTCGCAAGGTATCATGTTTCCTCCTCCTCTTTATGCTCTTCTGTTGGTCTCCCAACCACTGCACTGCTACCTCCATCCTCTACCTCCTGAAATGTACAGTCGCCCCCATCAGACGCTCTATGGTCCTTGGGCAATACCAAGAGAAGAGGGATTCTAGCAGCAAAGAAAAAGGAGACTTTAGTCGAGGATGGGAAAGGCATTGCCATCACCTCTCTCTCTCTCAAAAAAAAAAGACAATCAAGTCAACTCTGCTTGGTCCCCAACCAGTGGGGAAGAGAGGCACCCATTCAGCCAGCATGGCAGGTGGCAGGAGAAGAATGCCTTGAAGGACAGCAGTGTCTTTCTGAAAAGAAGATGCCAGCTCTAAATGTGTTATATCTGTGCACTTTGGGGCTGCAGATGAGGGCCAGTGTGGAGAATGGCAGAAAAGCAACTCCCTACCCCTATCCCGAATGGCCCAAATAGCATGTCACAGACCACCACGCAAGATGTTTTGAGTGCTGACTACTCCAGCATTCGCAGTAATATCCAGTGCTTTGATATCCCTAAGGATTCCCAAGAAAGGAGCAAATGCTGGACAAAAGTGAGATTCCAGTTTGAGAAAAACCTCTCTCTCTCCATTCTCTCTCGGTGCATCTATGTACCTTGTCACCATCACATCGGAGCACAGTACCACAAGCCTTTAAACCAGTCCTCCCCTAGGGTCAAGCAAATTGGCTACAGAATCCTTCACTAATCCTAGCCCAAAATATAGATGACAGATTACTAATTATTCAAATTGTGCCCTAAAATGCTTTAAGTGCTACCCGTGTATGAAGAGGTGAGAGACACCTTTCAAGTCAAAAGCACACAGACCAGCTTCCATCTATTCACCACGGCCTTCCCTTCGTTTCTCCTTTTTAAAAGTGGACTCCCTCCTTTGTGGTTAGAATTTGTATTTTGAGATACTAATGGTTTTGTTCTGCTTAGCACCCAAAATGCTTTAGGGTTTTTGTGGTGAGGGGAAATTGTTAACTATTTAAATGAAGACCTAAATTTCCAAACATGGGTGCCTGAAGTTAGGCACCAAAATCCCCATGTGAGGAATGTAAATGCTAAATCAGAATGCCTAAATACAGATGTGGTTTCAGGTACCTAAATCAACATCTAAGACTCTAGAACAGGTACTTAAGTGTCTAAAGACAGATTTCTGCACATAATTTAGAGAATCCAAGCTTCAAAAACTGGCCCCAAATTATAATAGTTTAAATAATTATATTCAAGTAACCTATCGGGCTAGCCATTACGAAGGGCTAGCAAACTGGACTTCAGAGCTTATGAGTGGGTGGGAATGAGTCAAAAAGATTTAGAAAGGGTACACCTCACTCTTACACTGTTTCACACAGTTTCCAGATCACACAAGATCTCCAAGATTATAGATTGTAAGTGAGATTGAGTAAATTTCCATTTCCTTTGCGACACGCTTTCTGGTTGATTTACCTATTTATTAAATTGTCTGTAGTTATGCGGTTTCTGTATGAAGTTTTTCATTTCTCTGTTGGCACTAACATGTTGTGGCCTCATAACTAAGCACAAAATAAATGTTATTCAACAATAATCCTTTCTGGCTACATTGCTTCCAGGGAGTTCACTCCTGCTGAACCTCCTGAAGGCAAATCTGATTAGCTGGGATAAACAGGAAACTGAATCACACTGTTACAATGTCTATTGGATGCTTTTGTTTTTAAGTTTGAGACAAGCTGTATTGCTATGTGTAAGCTTGGACCACTTTTCAGGCAGCTCCATGAGAGCAAGTGATGAATTAATATGGTACTGAGGTGTCTGGGGGAAAGCCCAATGATAACAATATTAGATTTTGATGGCAAAAGACATTGGGTTTGGAAGAGAAGGAACATACATGGCTTTTTGGATGGAAATAGAAACAAAATATTCTGAGAGAGTGACATTTAAGGGTCTTCCTGATCAGGCCAGAAGGAAAAATGATCAAGCTTACCTTTTCTATTAACAAGTTATGACTTACAGGAGTAAGGTAAAAAGGATTAACCAGCAAAACAAACTTGCTACTTACCTTTCTAGATGTATGTAATAAAACACAGCCAGCACTTTCACTTTCTACTGGAAAAGAATTTGAGAAAAATATTACAATCACAAGTATCTAAGAGGCAACAGGCCTCAAATGAAGACTTTGCAAATATGCTACAATTTAATATAAGGTGAAAGTTTACTATTCTACTGACAAAAGTTGCCACTGTCAATCCAAAAAGCAACATTTAATAATCTTAGCAGATAAATCTGTGACTGCAGCAGCAAAAGAGCTATTTGGTGTGCAGAAATTTTTTTTGGGACATCAACAAAAGAAATTGAAATAAGTCAGCAAAATGTTCCAAAGTTCTGCAAAAATATTCTCTCTCATTAGTGACAAGATTATTTTCACCTAATCCCCAATCCAGTAGGTAAAAATATAATTGTATCCCATGTATCTGCGTTTTATTCAGGTTTACTGACAAAACGTTTCAAAGGATCAAGAAAATTTCCTCATTTAGAGTCCAACCTGCATTACAGTAATTGATGGAAAACCTCCCATTGACTTCAGTGGGAGCAGGCTGTGACAGACTAAGTGCCAAGATCATTTGGTGACAATAAGAAAGCACCACTACTACCTACATAAAGGAGGACTGAACTCTATGACATTACCTTGACAAGACCAAGCACTGCGACTATTTTTGGAGTTTCTGTAGACTTATTTTGTGTGTAATATTACGTGAATTAGATACCAAAGTGATAGGAAACTTATGAACACCTAAAAATAAGGCACTAGGTCATTTTAATGTAACTCTGTATTCTAAATTCTTACCTCTGTTTGCTATCCACACAATATATATTAAAGTGATTTTTAATTTGTTACCTAACTTATGGAGAATGAATAGCAAAGCACAGGAAATTCCTACTCGCTATCCTTTCAAAACAGCAAAATAAATCAATCAAGAAAATTTCTCATCTGTAGCGCTTGGTATGAAGAAAAACACCCTTGGAAATGCATAGCCCTTACTTTCTGCCTCCATGCATTTGTATTGTAGTTCTTAAAAAAAAAAAAAAAAAAAGTGCTATCTAGGGTACCAAGCAATTTCCCATATGTGATGATCGAAGACATTTGAATGGCCAGTGGATAAAATGTCTGCTTTATAATTCAGAGGTCTGAACTCACGTCTGCTAGGGTTGCACTTCTGTTAAAAATTCCTCCTTTCCACTTCACAGTACCAAAAGCACCACTGTATTTTCAATACTTTGTTTTATTACACAAAAATACACTGACAATACATAAATTCAGTGGCAGTGTGGAAGAGTTTAGTGGAAATACAAAACCCCTCTTTGTTGAAGAAGCAAAAAAACAAAGAACTTCTGTATGTGGAGCTTGTGTGAATGTAAAGAGTACAATTAGAATGATTAAAAGCTATTAATCTTTTCTAAATCAGCTGGTTTTAAAACCACATCGTTAAAAGACTGAATTGCTTCTATTATCTTATTTTTATATGCAAAATATTTTCGATCTTCTCCCCCTCCCATTTACAAGCATTGGGTATATTACACACACAGGCCACATTCTCAGTCGGTGCTCTGCTTAGCTCTGTTATCTTCAGAGGAAATAAAACTGACTGACACCAGCAGAAGATGGGGCACATGATACATACAGGATCTGTCTTCACTGCAGAGTCAACTCAAGTGATGTACACTCTAGTGAGAGTTGCCACTCTGCAAAACACTGAAGCTACAAAAAGCGAATGGCTCAGTGCACAGAAAGATTTTATTAGCAGCTGCAAAGATGTGCTTTAGACTACACCACCACCTCAAGGTAGCCCCTCTCAAACTTTAGCCTGTGGATGGACCTTCAGTTGGGGCAACACGTGAGTTACTACTCAAGTTAACTCTACAGTCAAGGCATGCCCACACATGCGCCCCTTTAAGCACAGTGAAATATTATAAAGGCAGTTCAGATACCATAACATTGTTTGCCATAGAGAATTACAGGAGTGCAGAGGTTACACCCATTTCTTTCAATCAATCAACTATTTAAAGTGTAATTAACTTTTAAGTATTATAGATTGTGCAAGTCTCCATATGAAATTCATAATTGTTAAAGTATCTTTGCCAAGCATATTTGATTTAAGTCATCTTTATTTGAAAATGGTATTTAGTATAAAAATGTAAGCCTCCAGCTAAACCAAAAACATTGAGCATTTTCCCTAGGCTTTTATATTCACTCTTCGTTAGTCCCAAATGCTTCTCACTTACAATATCCTCCATTTACAATCTAATTTCACAGATAGAAGTGTGTAAGAGAGACCTGGAATCAATAAAAATGTAGAGGAAAGCAAAAGCTAAAAGCATGCAACAGGCGGCTCCAGGGGGTAACAAAGAAATGAAATGAGAGTCAAAATAAAATATATCTGTGGGTGTCTGATTATCTGCAGCTTATCCTTTGCTCCATCCCTAAAGGATGTGCATGAATCTAACATAATTCAAGTTACCCTTTGTCACAATGTCCCACTCTGTTCAGCTCATCTACTAACTCAGCTGTAAACCAGCCCTATCATCATCCTCAGCAGTTCTCTCAAATAATCTTCTTAAATGAACTCTTTTGCTTCATCATCAAAAGCATCTCTGATTACATCTTCTGGAGCAGGGCCATTTAATCTTCTCACCAAATATCCTAAGGAATGTATGGAAGTTTTATCTGTGATCATTCATCACAGCATCCAAGAACACACAGCTTGGATTCTTTCCCAGGAAAGGAAGAATATCATGCAAGTCTTCCTTATTAATAACAATGTCCTATTCTCATCTGTAGGGATTCTTGAATCTGTTACGGAATTAACATAGCTAACATACTGGCGCGCGTGTTTTGCAGGATGGTTCTTAGTGGCCTTTGTCTGTTTTCTTTGATTACGGATGACTGGAGCTTAGATACCCCAGCCATGGGTACCCAAATAAATAGACTGCGTAGACGGCATAGAATTGGAGCTGGACCCAATGCAGCACATGCAAATCTAATTTGAACGGCTGGAGGCATTTACACAAAATAGTTTCAGATAAAAATAAAGGGGGAGGGGGATCCAAGGATTTTAAAAAACATTTAAGGAAAAAAAAAAAAGAGACCAGTCATTTTGTATTTTCATTTCTATTCTTTAATGCTCCTCCTTGCTGAAAATAAAAGTTTAACCCCTCCCCCCCAAACAAGGATGTGATTTGAAAATCTATTAGAAAAGTCCAATAAATATAGTACCTTCATTTGCTCTCTGTACCCCTGCAAGCAGGATAACCAGACAGCAAGTGTGAAAAATCAGGGCAGGCGGTAGGGAGTAATAGGTGCCTATAAGAGACAAAGCCCTAAATATCAGGACTGTCCCTCCTCAAAAAAAAAGTTCGGGACATCTGGTCACCGTAATAATAGTGTAAGGGTTCTGACCTTGCATTTGTTAGAATGTACTCCAGTTTGTCTGGAGGTGTTTTTTAAAATTAATAAATAAAAATCAAATAAAGCTTAGATGTACATCAGAACCCATGCTTAGAAAACATGATTTATATGATGCGCACGCGCACGCACGCACACGTACACCCCTTCCCCCCTAGGTTTGCAGAGATGAGCTGTGAGAAGTTCATCAGGAGTTTAAAATACTATTTCAGTGACAGTGACAAATTGCACCATGTTGAATTCACACTTGTGGTTTTGCATAGGAGCAATCAGGACTTCCATTAGCACACCATTGCTTTTTTCCATTTTATTATAGTACCTAGGATACAGTCTCCTTCCAGCTGTCTGCAGTGGCAAGCAGATTTTAACAGGACTGGTTAACTTCTATAGCTTAACAAGGATGCATCTGATGTGACAAAAATCCATAAGTAGGAAGATTTTATGTTTGTGACCTTTACTCTATGCACCTTAAGGCAAAGATTTCTCCGAGCCAGCCTTTGCATGGCCTGGTAAGCTCTCCTGATTGGGGCAACCAGGACATGTAAAAAAGTTTCTGATCTAATTTTTAAAGAGGAGCTGCTAGAATTTTTCTATGCAAAGGCAGCCTTGAAAACAAATGCATTTCAATTGAATAACAGGATTGAAACTTGTCACTCGCTTGTCACTCACTTGCCCTAAAGACCTTGGTTTACTCATATTTCCTTCCCCCTAATAGGCCTCTAGAGGTGGCCTTTGGGGTTTGTTTTAAAAAATAAATAAAAAAAAATCACAGCCATACATTTTTGGGATTTCTCCACATTAGAGGACAGTGCACAAGTTGTATGTAGACCCATCCTTAGATTTAAAAATCTTTGGGGCAGGAACCGGCTTTTTAATATATCAGCCACAGCCAAAGGGTCCAGAACTTGATGGATTCCACCAAGTGCTACCATAATAAAATAAGCCAACTCCCGGTAATATAATTGAGCAAACAAACATGAGAGCAATTTCATTATTTTCTAGTTAGATGTCTTATTTTCACTTTCTGAAATGACCATGTTTGGGCATTTAGATAAAATGCTACTCATTCTGCTTAGGTGTGGGTGACTTTTCCAAGGACTCAAACCAATCAAAAAAAAAAAAAAAGAAAGAAAAATATTTCTAACAGAGTTGGCATGCACCATGAACTGAAGCACCAACGACAGCCCCACCGTTTTGTTTTCTTCAGGATCTATGTCATCTATAAAACAACAATACTGACATAGGATACAGCAGGGGCAATGGGAGCAGTGAGAGGAACCCAAATAACTCCATTGTGCTTTCAAGAGTAGCAGCTCAAAGGGCTCTTCCGCTTCTCTGTTAGCCACGGGCACTCACTCCATGGTGGAGGGCCTTTCATTCGCAAGCTGGTCGACAGCCAGCATTGAAAATCTGAGCCACTGTCTTCTTGGTTTCTAGTGGTGCACTGTCAGCAGCAAACGGACAAGGAAGAACGGCAGTCAGCTTCACATGAACTTCTCTTCCCTCCCCATCCAACGCGAATTTTGAAACGTGGATTTGAAATTGGGGAGAAAACATAAGTTTGCCCCCAGCTAGGGTGACCAGATGTCCCGATTTTATAGGAACAGTCCCAGTATCTGGAGCTTTGTCTTACATAGGCACCTATTTCCCACCCCACACACACACACTTGTGCAATTTTTCACACGTGCGATCTGGGTCCCCTATCCCCAATGCTCACAAATTGATGCTGCTGTCACCAATACCATAAGGTTGATTATTTATCATATAACATATCATAAGGTTGATTATTTAATATTTATTGATTTATATTTAAGGTGGTAGCACTCAGGCCACGACCAGCCCCATGGTACTAGGTGCTGTACAACATAAGAAAGGACACTCCCTACCCCCAAAGAGCTGACAATTTAAGAGACATTACGAGTGAATGAGAGAAGCAAGTGGGCGTGGGTGGTGGTGGGGGAGAGGTAACAAATCTAATGGGATGTGGCTAGTTCTTAGCCAGGTGACGACAGCTCACCTTCTGCCTAGCCGTTAGTTTTGAGATAAAACTGGAAGGAGAGTACGGTGGTAGCATGATGAATTCTGACTGGCAGTTTCTCTCACATACAGTGTGGGAAGTGTGACTGGAGAAAGACACCACCCCACGCCTCTCCTGTTATTAACTGAAACAAAGACCTAACACAGCAGATTCTCTTGAGATTATTCTTTTTGCAGGTATCCAAACCTGTAATCTACTGCTCTGGCCCTAACCCGTGTGCTGGAAAACACGATTTAAAATAGCGATCTGCTCAAATAGGGCACCAAATAAATCTCTTACAAATAAACCTGGGTGCCCGGCTGCCTCTGAAGCAAATTCACTGTGAAGCATCTAGAATTAGCAGTCCTCTTGTATAAATACTTGCATTAGATACACACACACACACACAAAGTGTGGGGAGGGGGGATTAAGTTTGTAAACACTGCTTTGAAAATACCCTGATCAGGAAGCTTGAAGGGAGGCCACCCCTTTCGGCAACGTGACAACACAATAGGTGTATCCACTTTCCATTATAGTGTAGGAAGCCCTAAGAGCCCAACATCCCACACTGACATCAGACTTCTAAAATAGGAGTTATCAGATGTAATCCATGGGTCAGCATTGTGCCAGTAGACATAAAAAGGCCTTTGGTATTCATGTGAGGAAATGTGGCTATTGTGTGATACCCAGTCAGGCCCAGACCACTTGTCTCTGGACACTACTCTCCCTGGAATTCCTCGGCGCCACTGCAGCGTTCCTCATTCCCTCTCTTTTTCTTTTAAAATTATCTTAACAGGGGCCTGACAGCATGCTGGAAAGCTGTGTTTGGCTAGTAAAGCAGCAGGCGAGTGTGTGCACGCGTGTGTGTCTCTGGAGTGTATTACAGGAAACTGTTGGCTCTGGGTATCTAGGAATAATCTATTGTCTAGAGGGTGGAACAATCTTTATAATTTCTTGTGAAGTGTAAATTGTGTTCCATTATTATTTCTAACAAAGCCACATCCTTCCTTCGGATTGATTTTTCACCAATCATTAATAACCAGGAATTTTATTTCTTCAACTTTCAGCACACGCCTTCAGACTCCTTGTTGCAGTTAGGGGCATTAGTAAGTATTTGCCAGGATGAAATAGTTTTCAAACAGATTATTAAATGATAGCAACTGGAGCCATAAAGCTCATGAACGTTTGACTTAAGTAGGGCCCAATTTCGAGTGAATCAAGGACATATTACGGATTTGCATTGAAACCATACCACCCCCATCAATACGAAACTGAAAACTGAAATTAAAAAGGCAAAATTGGACAGTTGTGCTTTGAGATCATGGGGCTAGCAAACCCGAGACCAAAACTACCAGCAACGCTCATAGGAAGACCGGAAGTGAGATGGCTAAGCTTTGCACAGCTCTGTATGCAGTGCTGTTGTTCCAATCCATCATGATCACCGTGCATATTTTAAGCAGCTAATGGAAGGTGGCTGTTAACCCTGCTAATGAAGAAATATTATTGACATATTAGATTGTTATGTCAGACTCCCCAGGCCAATCCTTCTGTAATTCATTTATAGGGAAGCATTTATAGGGAAGCATGTTAGCTGTAAAGTTTGGATCTGAAGTCCCACAACATTTGAGGTGTATGGAGCTGGGATTTTGGTTTAAGTCCATCCCTGTTAGTTGTTGGATAATCCATTTCTTAGTGCAAAGCCTAAATGCCAAATATTAAAGCACTACAGACAAAAAGACGACCGTCACATACAACATACAACCAGATGGCATTAAGACAAATACCCAAGCCACTAAAAGGATTAATACCTAACGGGCAGTGATGATATGCAACCGGTTCTTAAAATAAAAAAAATTTAGCGAACCGGTTGTTAGCGTCCTCCCCTGTCGCGCTGTGCAGGGCGCTGGCGGGTTTCGCGTGAACCGGTTCTTAAAATAAAAAAAAGGCAGCGAACCGGTTGTTAGCGTCCTCTCGTTGCGCTCTGCGGGGCGCTGGAGGGGTTTAGAATTTGGCAGCGCAGAGCGAGTCTCCCAGCGGAGATTCTTGGCTGCGATGCCAAGTCTCCCTCTCCGCCGCCGAAATTGACTTTGCCTTGTCAATTTCACTGTGGAGAGTATGCCCCAGCTCCCCGCTGAAATTGACCAGGGAGGGTCAATTTCAGTGCGGAGGGTGCCCGGAAGTTCTGGGTGCTGGGTTGTTGGGGTGCAGAGTGTCGGGTGTTGCGTGCATGATGTTTAAGAACCTATTCAGAATAGGTTCTTAAATATCACCTGCCTTTATAGAACTGGTTATTGGAAATTTGGGATATCATCACTGCTAATGGGGTAGAAGAATGAGGAAAAAGGGAAGCTGATGCAAAAGCCAGGGGAGGGAGACCACAAGCACCACTCCCCATCCTTACCCCAGCCAACAAATAAAAGGACAAAAGGTCTTGCAGCATGTCCTAAAGGTAGCCAGCAAAGGTCACAGATCTCATCTGTAAGGGAATTTCATAGCAGAGAACCCACAAATTGGCCGCCATCTTCATTAAATCTGGTATTACTGAGGAGAGACACAGATTGCTGGACAGGGACACAGGGGTGAGAAGGGACTGTACAAAGTACGGAGCCGCTAGATACCATTGTGATGAGGCTCATTATAAATACACCGAAGGTCCAGGTGTGTATGTTTAGAGCCCAGGTTAGGAAGGAATTTCTACACGAAGGTACACTCTTGTAGGCGTTCTGTACCTGATCTACATTCCTTTCATGTACTGGCAGCGAGCACAGAACACAGTGGAGAGGTAGAACACACCGCTCTTCCATCGGATTCAGGCCCAATGTTCTACCGCCGTCTCGTCCCCCAGCTCTCTCCCTGCAACCTGCTTCCAGTGAAGCCTTTCAGAACCTCCCCACACTTACGACAGGTCCTGGGAAGGACTCTGTGCAGAACTGCCACTCTACCGTGGTAGCCGGAAACCAGGGCAAAAATGTCTCAGCCCCTGCCTCGGTTCAGCCAGAGGAATACTAATTTTGGATTAGGGAGAAGTGAAGATGGCCTGTGCCCAGGACAGAGGAGAGATTGCTACAGCTCAGGGTGATCACCTCAGGCACAATGGAACTTTCTAGCACAAGAGTAACGTTCAGCTGTGCAGCTGACAGCTTTCTCGGGGCTCGCCCGAGACTACAGAACAAACTCCCTCAAAAACTAAGGACCATCCCCAAACCTTACCAACTGCTTTCCACTGCACACTTCTTTGGCCTGCCTCCTTCACTGAACAATATAGCACGTACCTCTAAAAAACCCTCCTTCCAACACAAAATGCACCCTGCACACACAGTTCTCCCATGAGGAGAAAAAACAAGCCACACTGGACTGATGTTAGTCATGTCATTGGATGGACTAGTGGAAAGTGCTCAGATGCCACAGTGATTAGAGTGGTATAGGAACTAAAAAAAAAAAAAAAAAAAAAATCACATTTCCATTCGATGTTACCTTGCACTAACAATTTTCAAATGACAATACAGAGAGAAGCCTGTTGGGAGAGGGAGGGAGAAGGGGAGGTTGCTATGGGGAAAGATTGTTACTCGTGAGATAAGGATGGGACGATGCGAGGTTCTGAGGGGAGGACAGTCCTATGGAGTTGGGAGGAGAACAAACGATGCCATGGAAGGTTGGAGCTTACTTGTCAGGATTTCCCTTGCAAGGCAATTTCTGGAGTGGAGATATTAAGGTTGACAGATTGCTCTGGTTTGAGAAGTTCTCCTTTCTCCCTTTACCACCCGTGAGGCATTTTTTGCCCACTACGATCCTTTATTTTGGCCTCTGTAGCATAGGGTGGCAGGGAACAATGCAAGAGTCTAAGTCTGCTAGAGTGAGAACTCTGTGAGGGCACACAACTCTTGGATACAGAGCAGAAAGGGGATGCTAACCCTGTGAAGGAGACACCTCTTCCCACATGGGAGATGTGGCTTGGACTGGGGCAGAAATGCTACCGAGGCCTATATAGAATGCAGGTAAGAAGGACATTTCTTGGTTTTATTGTTGTATGTCTATTGTGCATGTCTCCCTGGATATGTAGGTACATTGTAAACTCCTGTGCTTTTATATTTGTAAAATACATTAAAATAAGCCTTAAAAACAAACCTATAGGAGATCTTCCCAATCCTATATAGCCCGCATTGCAAGCCCTGCACAGACTTCCCACCTATTATCAATTTCTTATTCGAATCTTTCCCTCTCCCCACAGAACCAGAATATCCTAAACAAAAGGACAACAGCTTTGCTGAGATTGTTCTTTTAGACAGTTTGAAGATCACACCGATCTAGAATCCACATGACCTCCCCCAAAAACTGTAGACATGACAAGTAGCAGAAGGATCCCAGGCAGACGTAAGCAAGCGCCTGTAATCCCCTTGTGTCCTTCCTACCATAAATAAGCATAGCCATTCAACAGTACTGCCTACCTGCCTCTGCCAAAGACAACTTCATCACCTGCATCCGATAGTCAGTGATACCAGAGGCTGAAGTATGAGCTTTATTGTGCACCGTCCAGCAACCACAAGGAAACAACACACGAGGTGTGTGCGCGGTTCAGTGACCCAAGTGCCAAAACTGAGCCAGCCTTTAGTATCTGGGCACCACGCTGATTTAGGGAAGGAGCACAAGCTGGTCTATACAATAATAGCCTGTGCTAGCTAAGAATGAGGACGGCCACACCTTAAATACTGAAGGGTTTTCATTTTAAATATAATGTATATTGTATTTTTTAGCTACATCCTTAACATGGTACAGAATTCTAAGACAATAGTTAACTAGTTGCTATGGTCCACGCTATGTTCCACTGCTCAGCGTTGTTTAATCCCACACAAAGATATTTTAAAATAAAATTATAGCAACGAGTATCTAATTATGTATGTACCAAGATGTGCATCCATGACATGAGGTTACTGATAGAATGGATAATAGCAAAGCTGACAATGGTCTATAATTCCACTCTATTTGTTTCCACTTCTTTCAGGCACCTATCCCCAGTGGCGCTTGCAAATTACAAACAAAGTAAACAAAGACGCAACTTCACGCTTTACACTTGTATTAGAAAAAGGAATTTGTCTGATATAAGTTACCGATTGTCTTTGAACAGTTTCCCAGCATATCCTCTGGCACAGAAGGGGTCCAGCATTTCACAGACAGCTTCCTGGTTAGAGGCTGCCACTCTGCTTCTGGATGAAAACTTCAGTTTTTAAGGGATCCCTCCCCACTTCCCCACCACCATGTTGTCTCCTGGCATGGTGACTCGGTTATTTAGAAGTCTCAGTGTTTGCCCATTAACCCTAAGGGATAACCATTGGTCTCGTCCTGTGTCATAATACAATGCTAGGTGCTTGGAGCTAGTTTCCTCTGGTTGGGGAGGCAGCCCTTTCCCTTCACCATCCTCCTCCTCTCCCACTCCCCCCCCAACATGGCTGACCTATTGTGTGCTGGAGCTGAATGGGAGGTGGTGAAATCTCCAATATTGGAGGTTTTTAAGGCCTGGCTTGACAAATCCCTGGTTCGGATGATTTAGTTGGGGTTGGTTCAGCTTTGAGCAGGGGGTTGGACTAGATGACCTCCTGAGGTCCTTTTATCCCTCATCTTTTATGAATGCCCCTTCAACTAGACTATGAGATATTCTGGTAAAATGGTCACTCTCTCCTGTTGAAGTTTTTCCACATTGTATAAAGAATTGGAGCAGGGATTTGAACTTGGGCTCCCACATCCTACACGCATGCACGAATCACCAGGCTAGAGTCACTCACCTCTTTCTCCTTGCCCTAGTGGCTATTCACTATCATTCATAGCAGCAATTTATCATCAGTCATGACACCAGTGAATACTCATTGGGCCAGGGAAAGATTGAGATCCTACAATGGATTTTTTCAATTTGCTCACATTTTTCATGATTTTATGAGATTTGGGTCAACCCAAACCAGTGGAGTTTTAGGTTTTTTCTTGGGTTTTTAGTTTTTTGAACTGCCAGCAAACCAAAGCTATCAGCTATTTAAGACCAGTTACATTTGCTGCCATGAATGTGACAAATGTATTTGAAGTTACCGTTGCACATGAACACGACAGATTTATCAAATGAAGACCTGACCTTTGAACACATGTAAATACTGTGTTCTGTTTTATCACACGTTCATTTATATTGGAAGTAGAAATTTTATGCGTGTTTCTCCCTCTCTCCTTTTATATGTTAAAATGAAAATACAAATTAAACACAAGAGAACAGAATACAAGAGTGATGTTCAAATCAGGAAATGCAGTCATGCTAATTAACTACTCTTACTTAATGTTGATGTGCAAGAGAAAAGTTACGTCACTGGAAGCTTTCACTGAAAAACACAAGACAGAGCTTTTCTGGCAATCAGCCAACAGCTATGGAACTCTCTTCTGGAAGCGGTCATGAAGACAGTCCACCTCAGTACCTTCAGAGCTCAATAGAAAACCCACTTCCCCTTTGCTTCCCCCAACCCCTCCCCCTACCACAGGAAGTAACAACAACAACAAAAACCAACAACGATGGAAAAAAAAAAAACACTTTGTGTAGACTGAAGTACACACTTTCAAAAATGGGTCCTTTAAATTTGTCTCCCAAGTCCATTGTTAGGGCTACACTTACACAAAAATCTCTATAACAAAAATGCTGAGCGCTCAGCAGCTCTCACGGAAATCAATGAGTGCTTTTAGGCATGCACTTGGGGGCAGCTTTTCAGAGGCACAAATGGTATTTAGGTGCCTGTCACTGAAAGTCAATAGTTGTTAGGTGCCTAACTGATGTTTATGACTTTGCGTATCTCCCTTGGATACCACAGCAATAGACAGGGCTTTCGCTGGGCATATACCTTCCAGGGAAAGTCTGCAGCAGAAAAAGTAAGGCGATCAAGGCAGGCATAGTTTGACCTCCTAACATTTCAATAAGGATTGTAGAGAACACAATGCACTTACCAGTTACATTCTGTTGTACTTCTAAATTGACATTCACAAAGAATCTGATGCTGTCCCCTGAAACAATTGAGGAATTTACAGTGTCAAAGAGCTCTTCTCCTCCTACTTCTTCTTTGTTCTCACAACCGTCATCTGTGTCACATTTAAGATAACCTGCAAATAAAATTGAAAAGTTTCTTCATTATACTCTTTGCACTTCACAAGTACCCAAGCCAAGATCATAAAGAAAAAAGATCCTTCGTGATATCAAGCATTTTCCACAAGCAAAACAAAAAGGATTTTGTAATTTTTCTTTAAGGGCGACATTATCTCCTCAAGCCTGCAAAAGGATTTTCAACTGCAAAATTGTTACATCTGCAGAACTCATGGCATGCCACACATTCTGGAAGCATAGACTACCAGGCTCAACCAGCGTCTTAGGGAAGAATGCTGCCCTATATATTTGCATCATTAGTAAACGTCTTAGACACATACACAGGCTGTGACAGACGTCGGATGTAGTAGAAAACAATTAAAAGAAGTTAAGTAACTTGTGTGTAAAAATGTTTCTTTAAAAAAAAA
The DNA here is from genome assembly GCA_007922155.1 of Mesoclemmys tuberculata. Lineage (NCBI taxonomy): Eukaryota > Metazoa > Chordata > Testudines > Chelidae > Mesoclemmys > Mesoclemmys tuberculata. The sequence continues at coordinate 6,567,804 of ML675627.1, read as the reverse complement.
AAACCTAGATATAAAATACAACTTATTAAGTAAAGAGTAAAATTCATTTCTATGAGCTCTGTGGAAGAATCAAAAACATGTGTTTATGTTTATGAATTTTTTTAAGCATTATGTGTGAATATAGGGCTGGTGAAAGAGGAAGGAGCAACAATCCTGGAGAACGAAGCTCCCCATTTATCCACAGAACAGGCATCGCATTAGTAGCAGCAGCGTAAGCTTCCCTACACACCTTCTTCAGAGGCTGGACCTAGTTGTGATGGGACAGTTCAATGCCAATGTGCATTCAGTATTTGGTCTCTATTCTAAGCCTGCCAACAATGGGGCTAATTAATGCAATGTGAGGAGAGGTGAGGGGATGGGGAGGTTGTGATGCTGAGACCTGTCCAACTGAAGCTAGATTAAGAACTCATCTTATATGCACCACTCACCAGCTATGAGACAGTAAAAAGAAAAATTAGGCCCCATATCAGCAAAGCACATAAGTGCATCCATCCCTATTCAGCAATGCACTTCAGTGCTTTGTTGATAGTGACTGAGGTCCAATTCATTCTGAGCTACAAAACGGATGACCTACAAGTGAGCATTTCTACCACTCCAGTAACATTCTACCGAAGCCACACAGACCAAGTCAGAAAGCCAATAGGTTTACCATTTGGCTTAGCTTCTAGCAAAACAAATGTCACTCTGGATTCATTACTTGAAAACAGAGAGTTACAAGAATTTGGTATTGCGGGGGAGTGGGTAGCTGATATGACAATTAAGACTTGTCTTTTTCTCATGTGCCCTGACTAAAAAGGATAAGGAACAGGGCATGGCTGATCAGATAAGATGATCCACCAAAAAAGGCAGACAAAATTTCTTAATTACAAGAGACAACTTTAGTTCCTTTCGCAACATTATAATAGTAGCTTAATCTAGGTTTCATGCCTGCAGAAATTAAATTTGTTAGTTTTTAAAGTGCTCACAGGAATCTCATTTTTGCTGCATACAGACAAACTCGGCTACCCTTCTGGAACCTTTCACGTGGTGCCATGTAATTCTTCTAATCAAATGTAATGCATTAACAAGCTTTATATTACCAGGAAGTTATTCAGGCAATTTCCAGCCCTTTTGTGGCAAGTAATGTGTGTGTGTCTCTCTCTCTGAATATTTTATTAATATGTTTTAGGGACAACAGCAAGCTAAAGCAACTAGTTTCAGAACGTAAGCACAAGCAACTTGAATAGAAACATATAATATTGATGGAATTTTTTTTTTAAATCCTTGTAAGAAACCTAGATATAAAAAGGACTGCAAAGAAGAGTTTAAACTCAATTACATTTTTCATGACATCAGGCTGACAGTTTGCCACCACAAAACAAAGAACTGCCTAATTTTAAGACCATAAACAGGAACTCTAAAACTATGATACTTGAACTTCAGTGTTTCCTGTTGCCGGTTATCTTTCGAGGCTTGCTCTTGAATAATGTGCTGACTAAGAAGATGCATATTATGTATCTTAGGGTTCTGGTCCTAATCCCAATGCCAGCTTCCATTCTGCTGAATGTAGAGTTTTATTGGGTCATTCTTAGAGGAGGGCTACCACGAGTCTCTGAATGCTTTCTAGAACAAGAACATATCCTACCCGAGAGTTTCCAGAGGGCTCTAGGGGAGCTCATATTATTGCCAGCATACCCTGTGAATGGTTTGGCAGGACTAGATAATGGTTTGTGATTGGTCATCAAAACTGCAGCCTTTAGGCAATCCTCTTCCCAGTTTCATCCTCACAGTTCACCATCATTTACCTGCTACTACTCAAGGGAGAAGGAAAAATGGCTAGAATATAGGTGATAGAAATAGTGGGATTAAGTTCATCGCTGATATTCTAAAGACTTTCGATTCTTATGCCATGACTGTGTAGGAAGCAAGTAAACGTTTCTCTGCATCCAGCATTGTGTTGTCCTGTGGTGGCTCCATCACATTTCTTCCAGGTTTCTTCCAGTTAATTTGGACAGTCTTCCTACAGTTTTTGATGCAAATCCATTCATTTGAGGAAATTTCAAGGAATTTAGCAGATTAAAATCCATCTAATTTAGATGAAAATATCTGTGTCCATGGAGGTGTGGCAATGCTTGGAGGAGACAAACTTGGTGTTCACTGCTTGAATTTCAGCCAACGCCACTTATAGGTATTTTGGGAGAACTTCAAGCCACCATCTGTGCTTTGAATTCTTGCCTTCCCATGCAGGTGGGGACCAGTGGGCAAGTATCGGGTCTTCTGCTGGATGAGATGGTCAGTGCTTCCGGGGGATTGGGGGGCTGTCGATCGATTTAAAAGGAAGCATGTGTTTGGCCTGTGCTCAAGGAAAATCATCTCTTGACACTGGCAATCTAGCCATCTGGTATCTAACAGATCATTTTTGTTTAGGGTTATAGAACAGGTCATGGCAAGAAAATACTCAATGCCTCGAGATTGGGCTGGTTCCATTTACCTTTGTTAATCAAGACTCTGACCCACATCAGGCAGAAACACTGCAACTGTTATGTCGGTTGAGGATTTCATCCCAGCAAGAGATAATACCTAGGTGCCCATATGCAGATCATCAGCTTTATCAGCTGCCTTAGCTACTCTGGCTAATTAAGTGCTGTCAACGCATTGCAGTCCCGGGTGGAAGTGGACAGGGCGGCCCACAATTGACTTTGCTCTTTTCTCTGAGAGATATTCCCAATGCTTGCTTGGGGCAACTGCAATTCTTCCACAACTTGCTTCCCAGTTCTTTGTTGTCATCCCTCTTATGCAACGTGTGCAATTGTTCAGTATCTAGATTCTTGCTAGGCTCTCCTGTTACAATGGTTTAAGTATATTGTTAACACAGCTTTGTATCCAACTCACCCAACCCCAGGGTATGTGGTTGAGTGTCTTAGTGCAACTGAGACACGAGTGACCACAAACTGGTTGATACTCAGTTCCAGATAAGGTTAAACCAATTGCAGAGGATTGGAGGAAGGCCAGCTATTAGAAGGGAAGAGGGTGAAGGAGCAGGTAAAGGGAAGACATTTAGCCTTGGTGGGGGCCTAACAGGGAAAAGGATGGCAAGCTGTTAAGACTGGGAAGGAACCGATAAATCACACCAGAGCTTGTTGATCTTCTCTCCCTGTCCTCAGTTTTGCTGACTCAAGAGAAGAGGGAATGAAAGCAATGGGGGGATTTGAAGTGTGGAATCCAGGAAAACAGAGGAATAAATAGTGTGGGTATGTTTCTGGTAAGGGAGCATATTCAGCCTCAAAACTCTTACCACTACGATTCCAACCTTGATTAGAAAAATCTCCAATTTCCTAATTCCTACCTCTTCAGAGCAAGAAAAACAAACAAACAAACAACCAACCAGCAAACAAAACCTGAGGCCTCTTGAAAAGTTAACAAGCCAAATACATTTGGCTTATAAAAGTCTCAAGGAAAGTAACACCACAGACAACATTTGAGCAGGTTTGTACTTTTTCACTAAGCAGAAGCCTGTGGCTTAGGAATCACTGGGGATCTCTTCATGAATTCGTTGATACAGACACACCACTTTCCATTTCATTTATTAATTCTTCAAATCCATTCACATTTTGCCCATGAGCTCAGGAAAATAAGAACTGTTTAGCTGTCTGGCAGGCAGATACATTGCATTATCTCCCAACGTTATAGTTCAGCAATTGATTAGGAAGAATGTACTGAAAGTCTGGCAACAATCCATCCCCACAGGGAGACCCCAGTGATGTTTCTACTCGGTTTGCAAAAAACGATGCTACCCAAGGCAGCAGAAACTGTTCAGTTATCCTGGACTTTTTATTTTTGTTTAACGGTGATTTTGGTTGATGGTGGTGTTGCCAATTTCAGCCGCCTGAAATGAGATTTATATTTGCACAATGGAAAACCAGCTTGTGAAGCTTCAATATGGAGAAGCAAGTGTGTCTCTTATACAAACCATAACCCCGCCCCCCCATATAAAATGCATTTACCTCTAATTTGACCTTGACTTGAAAAGATTCAGACTGTGCAATAACTAGACAGACACATCAAACTTCAGTAAGTCATTGCATGTCATTTGTACCTAGCTACATCATTCTGTGTTGTTCCAACCAAAGACACTTCCAGGACCAGCAAAATAACCGTGCCAGTGCTCTGAAGATGGGAAGTCCCCCGTAGATCTGGAGTACTGTCAGAGCTGCTCGATTGAGCCTTCGCTACAACCCCTGAGTAAGCGGTGGCACGTAGGTCCTTTTCCAAAAGAGCCCGGAGAAGAAATTGTGTCTGAATCGCTGTTCTGTCAAGTGCCTTCCCTGCTCCTACTCGACACCTTGGAGGGAGCAGCGAGGCGTAATTCACTGCTGCCCGTAGGCAGCGTGCGCTTCTTGAATTTGGGGAGGTTGGGTCCCCCTCAAGGCCCCGCTCCCACTCCACCCCTACTCCACACACTCTCCCACAAAGCCGCACCGCCTGCACTGCTTGCTTCACTCAATACCGCCGTTCTTGCTCTGCTTCCACCCAACCCTGCTCCACCAACTCCCCGAAGCCCCGCACCCCCAGGCCCCCCCACCGCTTGTGAGGAGCGGGGGCGGAGGGGAGGAGGCAGGGCGAGAAGAGGCGGAGCTGGGGGGGAAGAGGCAAAGTGGGGGCTTCCAACAGCCGTGGTTGTTCTCCCCAAGCCATTTATACCCACTACCCATGCTGCTGCCCTCGCGCCACCTCAGCTCTGCACACTGCCCACCCATCCACTCTGCTCATTTGCTCAAGGTGGGAGAACCTGCTGCCTTTTGCCCTCCGCTACTCACCTGACCTAAGAGGTCCGTAGGCTCCCTCAGTCTACGTCTGCATAGACGCAAAAAAAAGCTACATTAAAGAACACGGCAACCTTAATGAAGTCAAACACTCCAAAGTTAGGAAACGCCTGTGTAATCTTAGCTCAGCCTCCTGGTAGGGATGAATTAGGCTCTGGCCTTTAATTATATGACCCCATGCTATCTATCCCCCTCAGGAGCCCTGCCTCATTCAGAGCACAGGATGGGCGGTGCTCACAGAATGAGCGCCGATGCAATATTTTGTTTTCTCCCCATTGTTCAATGTATGGCCTCCAGGCCCTATTTATTGCACACTATTCAAACCCTGCTCTGAAAGCAGAATTATTAATTTCCTCAGGGGCTTTTCTATGGTGCTCATCAGTATAGTAGCCAAGTGCTTCAAACACTTATGTTAATTTACCTTCACAACACCTCTGGGAGGCCAGAGGATGCTATCCCCATTTGACAGATGGGGAGCTGGGCACGGAGATTAAGGTAAAAAAAGTTCCACTGATTTTAAGTACCCAATTTCAGACACCTCGGATTTGATTTTTTGCAGTAGTTATCACTATATGGCGATTTGTACATCTAAAGTACAACTCCCATTAAGTCTACTTGCAGCTGGGAATGCTCAACCCTTCTGCAAATGAAACCTCAGGGTCTTAAGTCAGGCACCCTGAAAATGAGGAACACACAGTGACTATATGTGAAAAGTTTGGGGTCCTGCAGGAAAAAATAGTACGTGATCAGATAATCATGGGGCCATGTAATTAAAAATTGTATCATAATACATAAGCACAAGGGGGCTGAATTAAGGTTGCATGAGCAACCTTCATCCTGGCATTTCCTAAGTTTTGACTCCTTGCCTTTGCAATCTTAGAATGTTCTTGTCATGTAGTTTTTGGGTGCAACTTCCTAGGATCGAAAAAAAGCAAAATGAAAAAAATTTCTTTCATGTGGGAGCAGGAGACCCATATGGGTCACCAGCAAGCAAATGCACAAGCCTCTGCCACTTGAGCTAATGGAGCAACTGACAGCAATAGTAGGTTGTCATCCTCAACGATCCACACAATTTTGCTAGTGGGTTTCACAGATATCTGCTGACAGCAGGAGAATGAGCTGGCTCAAGAATCATGGGTACCAGTCTAGGCTCTGAAGAGTGTAAGCTCTAGGGGGCCACACATGCTTGTGCCGGTCCCAAGTTTAACTTCTTCTACCCCATCTTCTCCACCCTATCCAGTTCCCAGTCCTGTCTCTTCCCTGACGTTAGCTGCTTGTCCCAGTCCCACTCTCCACTCCTCAGGCTTCTCATCCAGTCCTTGTCTCACAGTCCAGCTCTGGGCTTACTGTTGAAATCCAAGTCTCCCCTTCCATTCCTAGTCTCTTCTCTTCCCCGCAACCTGTCTCAGTCTCCTTGGCTAGCCAGTCCAATTCTCCCCCTACCTGCCAGCTCCTTGTCAGGTTCATCATCCCTCCTCCTGCCCACCTCCCCCCACTGTTTCCTAGTTCAAACCGTTGCAGTCTCTCCCTCGCCGCCAGTCGCTTCTCCAATCTGAGTGCTTTCCCTGCCTGCCTCTCACCAGCTCTAACTAGCTCTAACTTTCCACCATTGTAGCTGGTGATAGAAACAAGCCCCAGTTTCTCTCCCCACTCCCCAGACCCACCTCTCCTCCCCAGCTCCCAGTCTGTCTCCTTGCCCAACCAGTCCCAATCTATTCCTCTTCCTCTCCCCTTGTCTTGCTTTTGTCCTTCCGCGTTAAAATCAGATGGCTTCCTCCTCCATGCTGCCTGATTACCAGCACAGGGGGTCACTGTGAGCACCAAGGTAGGCTACCTATTCTCGGTTCCAGTGCCTGGCACAGAACAGCTTGGAGCAGCCATTACAGGGAAATGTCCATCTTTGGCCCTTCGCCCTGGCTGGAGCATACACAATTCTGCAGGGATGGCACATGCAGTCAGGTCACAGGTAGGAGCTGTGAAAGACTTGAATATGCTCAGTGAGGATGAAACCGTAGGAGATTTTAGCTGCTAAAAAACAAAGTCCCTACTGAGCATGTGCAAACCCATTTTTCAAAGGCTTATAATCTTGCCAAAATATGCAGCTTTCCATGGGGATGGCAAAAGTCACACCTTTTTGCAAATTTCAAGTCCATGCCCCAAAGCGGTGGGGGTGTGGGGGGGGGGGAAGTGTGCGCTAAAGCTTTTCTGAGAAAAGGTCACTTAAATTTTTTAATGGGGGCAAAAAACAATGACTTTTCCCTATTCTCTAAAGTAATTGAACTCCTTAGGCTGAAATTTTCCAAACACTCAGCATGTAAAATTTCAACCCAATCTATTAAAGTTCTGTAACATTATAAGCAACTGAAAAAACATTGCCTTATAAACAGAAGTGTCAGGCGACCGCAATAATGAACTGCGCCACCAGCCTTGCAGATAATGAGAAATCTAACAAACATGGAAAAAGCTAGCGTACTGCTAACTGCATCAACTTAGTGGGAGGTTTCCACTGGCACAAAGGACAGCTAGGTGTCTCATGCCAATTGAAAAACATGCTTTGAAAGTCAGTAGGAATTAGGCACATAATTACCCTTTGCGCCTCTGAAAAAAAAATCACTGCCTTAAATCATCACAGAGAGGGATTCTCTTGTTACAAGACTCGTCAATAATTGCTTCATTTTACATTCCAGCCTATTTGAGGTACATACTGCTGGACCACATCTCATTTAATGACATCCACTTTCAATACGCAGGTCTCAAAAAGCGCGTGTATAAAGTAGGAGTAGAGAAAACGCTATGGTCCATTTTGTAGATATATCAACAACTGGGACTACAAGTGTGTGAACTACACTGCAGCCCAAGCAGTTTAAGGGCTGTCTAATGCGACTAGGTCTATTTTGCCATCAGTGCATGGGCACAATTATAAACAACATTAACTGCAGGAGGCAAGTGGCACTGAAGGGAGAACAGCCCTAGCATTTCAAATGATCAGTCACCTGTCATTTCTTCTTGCAGCAGGATTCAGCTGTTACATTGGACCAGGAACATACATGCTGAGTAAAACTAAAAGAGGAGAGATTTTTGTGTCCCTGTATTTAAAAGCTGACATTTTACATATACAACTTTCTCCCTAGTCGTTACATTTCTGAGGTGTGAGAAAAGAGAACAGGGAGACAAAAGAATGAATAAAATGTTAAAAAGTTATGTTGTCAATATCAACCAAGGAGCTGTAAAATTATGATTGGTTTTGGGTGGAAGTCATATGCTCAATATGCTCATACCATGACTATTTAGGACAATTATTGAAAAATCCCTTTTAAGCTACATTTTACCCTCAAGCATTCCAAGCAATGCACATTTAAAAAAAGTAATCCTGATAACAAATAGAATTTAATGGCAATGTTTATTAGCACTTTTATTCAACTAACAATTCAAACTCGATGATCCCAACTCTCCATTTAATTGCGAGTCTCATAATACACCGTGTTTTTCTTAAAACATCAGCTCCTGGAATCATGCAATTACATGAGAATTCCAGCATTCATTTTTTATTTTTTATTAAAAATAAAGCTTCTCACCCTTGTCGTTGGGAGAAAGAGCTTGATGAAATGGAAATAATGACTCAAAAGCCAAAAGAGAGACAATTCTTTTGGGAATGTTCTTAAGCCACTCATGATTTTGGAAGGCCTGAATCATTTTTGAGCACTTGAGATTGGCAACGCTGAATTAAGTTACAGATCCACTTGCATCATTAAATTTCAAATGTCTCTTGAAGTATTTCTAGGCAGACAGCATAGACTGCAAAACACGGGGTAGTCCCTCTTTCTTGGCTTGGCAAACTAGCATTTGTGGTAATGCCGCCCAACACTAAAGTAATAGTATCTAGCCTGTTCCTGTTTTAATTTAGCAACCCAGATTGGGTTTCCCCCTGAAATAGGGATCATTTCTCTCCAACATCACTACTTTGGATGGATTTATCAATTCCAATTCACTAAACAAAAAATATCAGACCATTGGCCTTGTTTTTATGGTATGTAACTTTACACCTTACACATGCTGATCGGTTCAGTTAGGCTACAGCAAAGTTTCTGTTAGCATGGTTGATAATAAAAGAACTACACTGAACCACGTTTGTTACAATATTAAAATGGTATTGAAGCGTGTTTCTGCCCTTATGGGCAGATCCTTAACTATTATTCCCATATGACAGCTATGTTAAAATTGAGGTAAGGTTGAGTATATCTATCAACAATTTAAGATAAAACACATTGAAGGGAGGTTGTAATTATCCTAAAAACAAACCTCATTAATCCAGGAAATTCAAAGAGTTAAAGTTACACTTAAAATCCAAATGTGTTATAAAAAGGTAAGACATGCATAGTTAAAAAGGTACCTAAACAAACTTAACTCCACCAATAGTGATGCCAGCTATGATCACAGTTGTTATTTAAGACATTTTGGTGTTTCTGGTGTCAGACTAGATTAAACTGATTTTTAAAGGAAGAGTTATTTTGCTGCTCCATACTTCCCTCTCATGTCATTCAAGACCAAGACAAGACTGACAGATGCTGAACTGCTCACCCAGTTTTCCATTAATTTTAGCTCATACAAATTAACAGATTTACTTATAAATTCTCAGAAAATTCATTCTTTGCTCAGAGTAAATGCTGTAAATTCAGTGAGACTCTGCTGTATATTTTCATACAAAACAAAGAGGATGAATCCCTGGTTTAAGTGCCAAATGGAGCTCGGCTTTACCTAGGGAGTGTTATGGCCTGCATCTCCACACTGAAAATGGGATTATAAAAATATGCAGGCTCAATATTGCTTCTAATGGGTCAGCTTTCTGCTTTGTTCACATTAGTGGGAAAATAATTAAAAGACTTTAGAAACAGGGAAGAATGCACTTTATACGTACGTTACCAATTACCTATATTTTGTATTCACAGCATTCCAGAAAAAAAGTTTGTAAAAAAATAAATCTCTTTTACACAAATACACACTCTTAAAACACCATCATTACATTTAACATGTAACACATACCCTTGTTTTCAAGCAAGTGGATGGTTGGTAATGCAGAAGTGCAATTTCTGAGTCAAAAGTTACCACAGGAACCCAAAGCATGATTAAGAGCTTTTTTCCTTCAACGCTGGGTGAACAAAACTGTATACATTTGCATTTTACTTCAAGCTGCAGACATACAGGTCAATTATTTTAAAAATATCCTTTCTGCTGCATTTCTTGTTTAAAGAAAGTCTGCAAAATTGTCATCAAAATTTACCAAAACTAAGCTACACACTGTACTCACCGCATTCTTTGTCATGATAATGGAGGATAATGAAAAATACTTATGTCTTTTTACCCATCTGTAAAGAGAAATGTTATTTTTCCAGCTGATTCCCCACAGAAACTAGACTTAAAACACTAAAGCAGTATGGAGGAGATTAATAAAAGTCACACAGAAAAAGTTAATGATTGTGTTTACAACTGCATCTGCCAATCTTAAAGACCAAACATTAAAGTTTTCTTTACTAGCATGTGAAGCTTTACTTAGCTCTATGGGTTGAGACCTTCCCTAGCAGCTCTGTCCCAATTTAACTTCTCCGAAAATTAAAAATAATGAACCCCTAACAGGTAACAACGTGGACCTCCAGATTAAAGAGCTTCCTCAGTGTTCAGTTAAATAAGAAGCATTTCACTTCCAGCTCAGGGCTCTCTTCACACCAAAGGTAATGGGCTATGTCTGCCAATCCCCAAGACCCACAGCCAGTTGGGAAAAATGGAATAGATAGTTAGGGATGGCACTATTTCCCACAGGTTTGAAGACAGCTATTTTAGCAAGGAGGCTTATGAGATACTGTCTTGGGACAAATGGTTTCTCTTTACTACAGCCATGATTTCCAATTATTTTTCCAGCCCTATTGCGGGAAAGGGTTGTCTTTTGTCATAAAATAAGCCAAATGGAAATGCACACTTTCCCCTGCTGCCTTAATAATAATTCATAACAGACTTGAAAAAACTGATCTGCTACTACAAAAGGGAAAAGAGGCTCTTCTGAATAGATTCCAGTACTCTACTATACAGCTAGTTATCTAAGAAGTAATGTAAATAATCTAAGTAATTCAATGGTTTTTGTTTTGGGGGTTTTGGTTTTTTAAAAACAAAAACACAGCAGCATGCAGTTTCAGCTCTGTACTAAAGCCACTAAATTAGAAGCTTTCATTTTAATTTATAGTTATTTTATAAATAGGCCCTAGAAATCTGTAGCAAGACATGCAAACTGTCTTCTGGCTTGCCACCAGCAGTTATGGTGCATTCACTGCTGGAAAACAGACGCTGTCCCCGGAAAATGCAATTCCTATTGTGAAAGGATTCATTTTGGAACAGCATTTAGATTAATTTCATAGTTAGATAAAACTAATTTTTTTAAAAAGCAAAACCATGACGGAGACCAAACAAATACAAAACCCAGAAAAACTGAAAACACAGCAACAAATAGATAAAATATGTGCAAACATCCCCAGCCAGGCTGGCCCCTCCAGCAGAATTGCAATTAAGTGTGCCAGCAAAACCAATTAATAAGTCAGCAGAGACCAAACAATAAGATTCACTCCGGAAGGTGAAACTTGTGTTGCAGTTTTGCTGAGCCAGCTTTAAAGCAATGCAAGGTTCAGTTACTCCATAGAATGTTAGGGATTCTTCTTTTAGGATTTATAACCCTGCACAATGGAAACAAGATCCTCTTCAGATAAAATGAAGATGCCGTACCAACCGGCACATGTTGCCTGGTCATTTACAAAGCTCATTATGTTGGCAAATAGTGTTAGGAGAATATAACTGTAATTCCTTTATAACTAATCCATTTACACTGCAAGTTTAGGGATCAGTACACCTTTGTGTAGCAGGTTCTATAAGGTTCCACTAGGAACAAGACAACTAGCTAAATGAGTTATTCTAACCACTGATTGCAAAACTGCTTTTCATCAAAATTCGAATTATCTACAGATTTGGAGTTAGTCTTTACAGTCAGTCAAACAGACATTTAAAATTGCCAGGAAGGACTCGAATTGACATGAAATCTCACTCGGGATACAAACAGATCAACTCAAAAACACAACCTGTCACACTGTTGCTCTTTGCCAGATTGGAAGAAGATACTGACACCTGTGGCAAAAAGGAAAGGAAAAGAAAAACGCAATGCACAAAATAATGTTAATTTAATTGTTTTGAAGTATTTTACCATCAAGGAAGAGGGGTTTTTTTAATCAATGTCTATTAAATTTGCTCAGTTTAGTATATAAAACAAAGCGTGATGCTACTGTAAAATACCATCATACTGTTCTTTGATGGGGAAATCGGGGTTCACCAGAAGCAGATGGCTACAAAACTGATCAAAGGTGCTGGAGAAATTATTGGGAGGTGGGGGACACAGCTAGCAGCTGTTAAGGAACATTCAGACTTGGACATAAAACACAATAGATGTCTGTGAATAGCAAAGATTCAAGAGGAGAATCTGTTTGGAAGTATTACTTTTCCAGTGGTAAAGGCCTATAGATCTAAGCATCGATTCAAGCAAAATTAGGGTTTCAATCAAATGGAGATAAAAGCAGTTACTGTACTGCTAGAAATAAAGAATATCAATGTTTTTATCCAAAAAAAATTAAAACCTAGAAGAGAAGAGCAGAAATATTTGGCTTGGCAAGAGAGACTATCAATTTTTCAAATCAGTATCTTAAAGATGAGGTTGGATGAACATAAGCCAACAAGATATTGGTATCCTTTATTAGAAGGCAATGTTGCAGGGGAAGAAAAAAGACTGAAGAAAAAACTGGAAGAAAACACACTAATGCAGAAGTATTGCTCAAGTACAATGCAACTAAAAGGTCCTTAGTGTACTGAAGAGGTAAAGGAAGTTGCTGGTACAACAACAGGCAACTTTAGCTATCTCAGTATTAAGTGGCTGAATGACACATTGGGGCCTGGTTTGGATAAGCAACTGCTTTACAAAGCAATTTATTTGCATACGTATAATTGGAAAGATGACTCTTTAAAAGGAGGAAGTGGCCTACGGAATGACAATATGGCTTCCTTTAAGCCGAGTTGTTGTTCAGACTCTGCCTGAGGTTATGGGCAAGTCTTTTAAACTTCTGTACACCTCAGCTTCCCCAAACATGAAAGGGAGCTAACAAATCTGTCCTCCCTCACCGAGTGATGAGAAGAGACAAGGTCAGATAAAGTAATATCTTTTATTGGACCCACTTCAGTAGATGGAAGGGACAAACTTCCAAGCTTCGCAGAGTTCTTCCTCAGGTCTGGGGACGGTAACCAGAGTGCATGAGCTAAATTCTGTTCAGGATAGGTCAGAGTATTAAACATAAGGGGTTGCACAGAGGGTGATGCAAGGATTACTCTAGATACGTGCTATTATGGTAATTATTCCTAAATTCTGTGCAGGAAGTGCTCTGTGATCACATCACAAATACCGTGAGAAGGGGATTCATCTAGGACTAGCAGCCAAAGTGAACTTTTAAAAAAAAAAATTCAGATTTTATGATTATAACACTGAGAAAAAATGACTGATAGGAGGTTTAAGGGAAGAGAAACAAAAAATCCACCACCTTTACAATTATAATTGGCCTGGATACAATATAAGGGCATTGTACTAAAAGAGCCACCTGCAAGCAAAACCAGAGAGAGAACAATGGGAAAGAAGAGTTCGCACGATCAGTTAAAGTCCTTGGGTTTCTTACAGCTGGGAAGTAACGAACCTCTTCCAGCCAGCGGGGACAGGTAACAGGATGAAAGGCAACGCTCTGAGCATTGAGTCCAGTTATCCATGTGAGGACCGGCCTGTGGGCCAGGTGCTCTTCCTTTTCCTTCAATGAAGTGAAATGTTGACCCTGCCCTCCGCCACTACTGCCACCCACACCCCCGAGCCTCGTGCAGTTGGGGTGGAGGCTGACGGAGCAGACCTGTGGCTGCAGAGGCCTCTGGGCCCCAGTGACAGACCTTGCTGGGTGGGAACAGACACACCTGGGTGGGCCGAGCTGGGCCGGGCCAGGATGAAAATCTCCAACTCTGCTCTGCAAGCAGCCAAGACCCGCTCCCTGGGTAGCCAACACCTAGGGCCACCCATCCCAATGGCCCTTTCTGGGCAGGTTGACACCAGCTCTCCGGGGCTCAAGACAGAAGCACGCCTCAGCTCAGCACCACCATAATGGGAACCATGCACCGGCAGGTGACAGCTCCCACCCACAGGGCTCCACAAAGCCACTCAGGCTGGGGGCACTGATCCCCCTTGCACAGGGGGTGATGGGCTCCTTGCTCATGGACGGGGGGGGGGGGGGGGGGGGGATGTGTCTGCACTCAGGAGCCTCCAGCACAGCCCCACACCTCTAAGCCCCCATCCAGACCTATGCATTCTGTATTCCCAGCCCATCCGGCCTGCACCCCCTGCCTGGCCCTCAGCATCCTGTGTCCCCCAAGTCCCCCCTTCTCCGCATCTTTCCTGATGAGCACCGAGCCTGCCCGGCGGCAGGGACTCGAGAGCCCAGACATGGTGGCTTGAAGCAATGGCTGCACTCTGAGACCAGGGGAGCAGCAGGGTCTGCCAGGGTCAGCGGAGAGTGACATGGAGCCGGGCAGGTCCCAGTGCTGGAGGCCGAAGCCCCAGCAGCACCCGTGGCAGTTCCAAGAGCAGCTCCCAGCCACTCAGCACCTAAGCCGTGACCGCCATCGGACCGGTCCTGGTGGTGGGGAGTATTTGGGGAGGAGGTGGGGGCGCTTCCCCAGCAGCCTGGCGGAAGGCCGCTTCCTGCTCCTCAGGGCCACGGCTGGTGACCACCGAGCTCCGCTGGGCAGCCCTGACAGCCACATCTGTGGCCGCCGCCACGGCCCATGGAGGGAACCAATGCAGAAAGATCATCTGGTGTGGAGGCAGCGGGTGCACACAGGCCTCAACTAGCTCTGAGACAGTGCTGGTTTCTCAGAGCGGGGCTGCTGATGGGAGCCAGTCACTCCAGGCCTCAGCTGCTATAAGACTGCTAGATACATTGGGGTTCCCCCCCCTTCTCCCAAGGGAGCCTGGCCCCAGCCTGAGTGGTTCTACAATGAGGAGGCTAGCCCCAAAGAGCTGGCAGGACATAGGGGGATCACAACATACACCAAACTCTTGGCCGTGCAAGAGGGAGGAGTCTACAATCCCAGATATCTACCACCCTCGGCAGCTATCTAGCTAGCTAGGGCAACTCTTGGATATACTGGCCATTCTCCATCTGGCATATCAAGGGAGAGGGCAACATCCTAAAAGAGAACCTTTAAAAAAAAAAAAAAATGGACAAAACCACCCAAGACAATGACGTGCACCAAAAATCTGAAGATACAGATATTCAAAGTGGTAAGGTATCAGAACCTACAGGACTTGATTGTACAGACTATTCATAGTATTAGATTATGCAACATTCCCTTTCATCCATACAAACTTGGATTCAAACCCCGTTTAGGTCATATAAATTAAATGGATTTGATACGCCATCTGTGTTGCACAATAGACTTTCAAAATCAACCTAGTTATTTTTCCACTGATCAGATCACTGTGGTAGTTTCTTTTATACACTGTATAACATGCAACAAATTAGTAGAGAAGAAATAAAATACTTGCCAGTCTCTTCAAAAAAGTACCCATTTCTGGACATCGCTGCCGGTGGACTTTCTAATTAAAAAAAAGAAAAAGAAGAGTCCAACTGTGAGAACTGTAAGAATATGAATACTTTGGCTTAACGGCTTAGATCATCATAAATGCTAAGACAGACGGAAGAAGAAAACTATTACAGACATTAATGATTTATTCCATGACTGATAAGTTCAACCTTTTGTTTATTGACTTTAACATTTCCCAGAATGCTCAATACAGTCACCATCGCCCGCAAATAATGTTTTTAAAGAAGTCTGTGCTTTGCGTGTCCTGTGTGCATTTAGTGCTTCCAGCACAAGACACCACATTAGTAGACATCTGCGCAAGCTTAATTACATCGGCGTGACCTGTCATCTGAAGGAACGTGTGCAAGCATTAACACAAAAGTCGGCTAGGGGACGATTCTGTTAAAATGAGAGAAAATACCCTCTAAACTGTACGCACAAATACTCTTGGAGAATTAATTCTAATGAAAATTGAACTTTGATGAGAGCTTGATTTTACAATCCATTCTGCCCCTTTTAACAAACCGTCGGGGCCCCTGAACCAGAGTTTTTCCAAAATGACAAACATGCTCTCATCTTCTTCTGCCCAATGCCTAATCCTGGATATAGCAGACAGACACCATTTGTTCCAACCAGGTCCCACAAGAGAGGCAGTGTCACATTCACCTACAATGAGCTAGGAAACCGAACCAATGTCAGGAATGCGTTCCAGTGCTTAAAACGAACAATTTAGCTGCTACAATGGCCAGGTCAACCCATTATCATTACACAAAAGTACGAGGGACACGTCAGCCAGCTGAAATGTGCCCCATCAGTTCTGAATGATTGCGTCTCTACCTGCCTACTCTTAGGCAAGTATGTATAATTCTGGCATCTGTTCCAGGTTCAATTTTTAAATCCACCCTAAACAACAACTCAGACAGCTTGTTTAGGACCACTGAGAACCTTCTTTATACCAGGGAGTGGTCACGGTGTAACCTTTCTTTAATTCAACTCCCCATAAAAGACATGGAAATTGTGCTCTCAATACTCAAGAATACATTACAATAACGACCTGAACAACCCTTCACATAGCAGCATCTGAGGGCCAAATTAACTGGTGTGTAAATAGTGGTGTAAGCCAGTCAGAAGATAAAATGAAAGATGCAGAAGGACATAATCTGCACTGATCTGGCATTCAGCAGGTGGGCAAAACAAATGCAATAGACAGAAATTTGGGCCTACGGGTATTAGAGATAGTATAAAACCAGAGTGAAGCAAGCCTTTTTACATTAATTTACGGTATAGGACCATGGTACACCAGCAGAGATTTTGTCACCTTTAATGCCAGAAGGGTGGAGGTTATGCTGCTTTGCTGTTTATACTGATTTTCTAACCAACTTACAGCCAGCTTATAACTTCACCATTCAGTCACTGCTGATCGTGTCTTGGCAACTGCCATTTGGTTGCATTTGCTCCAAGTGTACATATACTTGAGGCGATTTAAAGAACACAAGTTAAAAAGGATGAATCAGGAGACCAGTCCCAGGACAAAGAAGGAAGAACCATGTGAGAGAGAGAGAAATGACAGGACTGCTGGACACGCAATGAATCAAGATCCTAAAATGCCACATTGAAGAGTCAGTTTTATCTAGCTGGGAGGAAAACACGAAAACATGGTTGTTATATTAATAACGGACAGGTGATTTATGAGCAGTCCTTTTTAAGGCACTGTCAACCAGCACCGAGCCTAAAGCAAATCAACAGGCACTTTTTTCCAGTGGTTGTTAACATACAACAACAGAAACACATCAAATTACAAAATGAGATACCCTAATGAAAGACAAAATAGCAGAGGCCTGTACTCTCAATTTATAGTGAGCATGAAATCCACCTATCAAGGGTCTGATGGAATTTATAAAAACAAAAGCACCCCCCCTTCCCCTCCATAACTTTTTTTTGTTTAAATAAAAATACGGTCATGTGTATTTTCATAACATTTTGAAGTCATCAATCAGAGTGTGAACTAAGGGGCTCTCCTCTGTTTCACATCTCTAGCATCCTCATTGATTTCTCTATTTTGTTTCCATTACACTCCTGAAACATGAGTATCCTCTGATGGAGAAAGTAGTAACACAAATACATAAATCTGTATTTTATTTTAACCAAAACCTACACTTATTATGTGTGTGTATAGTATAGAGGCAAGGCGTGTGAGGTAATATCTTATAGGACCTACTTCCGTTAGTGAGACACAAGGTTTTGAGCACACGGAGTTCTTCTTCAGGTCTGGGAAAGGCGTCACAGCAAAATGCAAGGTGGGACAAATTGTTTAAGTAGTTAGCATACATTCTAAGGGACCATTCAAGGTAAAGTGGCTTGTTGATACCTCTTCAATCATAGGACAAAAAGAGGAGGTTCATGGCTCACAGTTTGTTGATAAGCCATAAATCGAGTGTCTCTGTTCGGTCCATTATTGTTAGTGTCTGACAGAGTAAGGACTTTGTCTGTCTATATAAAAAAAACCCTGATGAATAAGGAGTTCAAAGTGTATTGCATTCTATATTAAAAGTGCCTCGTATCTGCTGTATCCCTCCTTGAGGGTGATTTTATCACCACTTAAGTAGGGCTGTGGCCTGATCACGACTTGGATGGGAAACAAAGGGAAGAACCAGGGTACTACAGTAAGCATTATCATTAGGTGGCACTGTTTCCCTGGAGTAAATAACGAACCAACGCTCAAGCATGTTGCCTAGGGAACAGTTACGCTGGAAATGCTGTTTTTCAGATGAATCAGAAAACCAAGGTCTTAACCTTGTAATTAAAAGGTCCAATGGCACGTTTTGAAAAAGCTGGGTGTTAACCCTGGAGTGTTTTGGCTAAATTCCTACTCTGGTAATTGCATTCTCTTTATGTAATGTTGCCCTACAGTTTCAATTGGGTAAAGTCTTAAAACTATTGCGTGGCAATGTTTTGCTGAACACCTATTATAGCCCACACAGAAGTGGCTGAACTTATTATTGTGTCTCCCAATAGGTTTATAATATGCTTTAGGAGCCTGAGCGATAAAAATATGTATAGGCCCAGTCCCAAATGGCATTTACGCACGGGACTACTCACGTGCTTGTATTTAAGCACATACATCAATTTTTGAGAATCAGGACTCATCCTTTTTCTCTCAGTATCAATACATTTTCAGAACAATCTTCTTTTCTCCAAGCATTCTGCATCTAAGAAATATTTAAACAACTCTGTTTAAGATGGAAAAGAAAGTATGGTTTCTCATCATTACATGGAAACATACGAATACGGATAGTTTGTCTAGAACTTCACACCATTTACCACGCTTTTGTATATAGTGTACAGCAGAGCAATGACTCAGAGGGAACATATCTATCTGCAGGGTGTAAACCATGAAGAGCGATCAATTATTTAGGGTGGGACAAGAAAGCAAGAAGAGGAAAGGTTTTGGCGGAGTATCAGAATAATCTTCAAAGGGTCATGACGAAAGCACCATCACTTCAGACATTTAAATCTCCACTGAACGAAACACTAACCAGTTATACTATAGGGAGCTGTCCCATAACGCCCTCACTTTACCCCCCAACACACCAAAGAGCCAGCAACATCCTATGGAAAATATTGAACATGTGACTTAAAACAAATCTGCTCATAGATGTGTTCTATGATTGTCCCTTGTATCCGTAGGAGCAAAGAATAACGTCAAGGAGAGTCGATCTGCATCTGCTGCTTTAGCCTTATCTAAAAAGGTACAAATCTCTACTTGTACACTGTAGTCCTATAAACAGCCACCAATTGTGACATAGGTAAGGCAAGACTGATTGCAGGTGGGGATAGAAGTAACAGCAGCAGATGGAATGAAGAAGCAAGGTCCTATTTTATGCAAATATTTTTAATAAGTATGGTAAAAAATCCAAAGTGGCAGGTGCAATTAATAAACGTGGTAACAAAATCTAAAGTCTGCAGGGTTGTAGTTGTGTCACTCCCAGAATATTAGAGAGACAATGAGAGAATATATTTTATGGGACCAACTTCCGTTGGCGAGAGAAAGCTTTTGAGTTTACACAGAGCTCTTCTTGAGGTCTGTAACTGAACTGTTAAGTTCTCCCTGGAGGTATCAGCAGTTTTTGTAACAGCTTGTTGATATCAGGTTTCTCAATAGAAAGGCTCATGTTGTGCTCGTGGAGCTCTGCCCGGAGATTGTTAGCAGTACTGTTTGCCATAATTTTCTTGCTGTTGTGTCTTCAAACATTTAAAAAGTGTTCCAATCCAGTCTACTATGTATCAATGCTTTCCACTTTACTGGAAAAAAGCAAATCAGACCAAAATAATGAATTGCACACAGAATCAAGTATCAAGAAAGGAAAGCCCCAGTGTTATATTAAAGGATGCAATAACCTGAATATAGACAACCGTTGTAAAAAGAGGATGAGCTATGATGAGATTCGATTTAAACAAGGCAATCATCAATTTCATAGTAAGCTATAAAGATGTTTCTATTTTAAGTGTTTAGCAAAAAAGACTTTTTGTTCACATACTTTAATGCTGAGGGATTTATAACCCTACAAGCAAAGAAAAAAATTAATGATCTATTTTGTATGACACCCATCCCACCTCACCCCATCTGTAAAGTTTTCCCACACACAATCTTCTTACTAGAACATGGTCCTTCTTTAACCTATACCCTCTCTGCTGTTTGACAACCTTGCTTATTAGGTTGAGTCTAAAATTTAGGTTTGTAAACACAGAGGAAAACCTTACCTATGTTGTGTGTAACAAGTACCATACTTATGGGTGCTATGAATGATTAGATCAGATATGACATACAGGTCATAAAGAAAAATGGTTTCAATGGCTTCAAGAATACTTCAAACTACTTTGCCCTCTTCAGTTTTATGGACAAGAACTTTGTAACCAACATACTGAACTTACTATTTAGGAAAAAGGATACTAATTGAAAAAAAAAAATCTTTTCCTCCAGCATAATTCATTGTGTAGATTATTCTAGCGGCTCAAGGAAGAAACGATTATGTTTTTGGCTTCTTTCCTCACCACAGGAAAATATAACCTTCCTCCTAATTATTTGCCAACAAAAGCCAAGTTATCATAGTAAAACTTTTTAGCAATTTAACAATTTTTCAATCAAAACCATCCATCATCAACTTTTCTTGCTCCCTAGTAAGTATCTATTTAAATTAGGATTATTTTAGAAAATGCTGAAGTATTATCGTCATTGCTTTTTAAAGATTTTGCATATATTTTGCTCCCTCTTTATGAGCATTCAGTTCACATTATATATACATTGAATATATATATTCAAAAGCTGCAAATGGTAAAATGTTACTATATCCATTCTTTAGATCAAGAAAATATAGGTTCAGAAAAACCACTGCCCTTTGACTTCAAGTCATTTCAGTGACTCAGAAGTAGTGCACAACATTTAAAGAATTTGATGGTTCAATTCCTGGCACAGCTGGTCAGGTAAGAAAGTCTAATTTATGTTGCTGTTTAAGATTTTTGGGCTCAAAAACAGAAATACCCACAACCAAGATCAACCCAGACAGAGAGATGAGGCCAATAATATTTGTACTTCCAGATTCCTTACATTTTTACATTTGCATCCAACAACAAAATGAAAAAAGAAAAAAAAAATCCATCATGCCATCTTCCATTATTAAATTCCACAGGGAGATGTGTCCCAGCAACTCCCTTACTATCCAGTTTTAACTCTCTTATTAGGAGGGTTAGTAATAAGTTTTCTTGAGCCATGCAATATTACCAGATTACAAATAAAAACATTCTCTGGATATTTTCAAAAAAATATGATTGAAAAAACAAAAAAACAAAAACATGCCGCTGCTGGCATCTTCTGGGGCAACAGCTTTTCTCCAACCCAAGCACCTTGTTTGATGTAAAAACAAACCAAATAAAAACAAAAAAACAAAACCCACCTTACCTCTTTGTCTAATGGATTGCCAGCAACTTGGAAAATTTACTGCAGACTTACATCTGCTCAATAAATAATGAACGTTTCTCCCATCAGTTTTGCTAACGATACCTCACGTTTCCCCACTTTTAAAAATGAAAATTGTTTTTTCAAAAAGCAGCAAGACTAAGGCTCCACATTCTGGAACAGCGTGTCTACATGTCAAATGTTGTTATGTATTTATTCATAGGTCTCTGTTGGTGGCATCTCCAATCCACTGCTGGACAGCATGCCAGCACTAGACAATATTGAGCATCCAGATAAAAGGATCATGGCGAATGCTGCTTTTGCTACCACAAAAATGTCCTTTTAGGTCAACTAAAACTCACCAAAATCACCTAAATTTGATTCAACCCATTAAAATTAACTGACCAAAGCTGTTAGTTTTGACTAAGGGTATGTTCTAATATCTGATCGCCTACAATACTCACTCACTGGTAAAGTGCCTCCAAGATAAGGTAGGGTCTCTAATAAATAGACTACTGAATCCCATTATCATGAGCAGTTTTTTTTTTAAAAAAACCCAACCAAGTCAAAACAAAAAACTAACCTCTGCTAACTGTGGAGATTCCTTGAGTGACAGTCTTTGCAGTAACCATGACAAAAGCTTCATCTTCAAATGGAGAACCTTTCAGCCTAACTTTTCAGAGGTGACCATTGATTGGAGGGGGACCGGGCGGGGGGCGGCGGTCTTCAGGTTCTTGTCTTTTCTGCTTGACACACCTTAAGAGGAGCCTCATTTTTATATGGAAAATGCTCAGTAATTTTTGAAAACATAGGACCTTTCAGCTTAAAATCATTAGTCACTTCTGAAAATAGACAGCTCCATCGGTAAGCCACCCTTAGTGAAGAATGTTTGCTGTGTGTGTGGAAGGGCAGTCACCCTGCCTCACTGAGGCTGCCTTTCATTCTGGCGAAATGATTAAACAATTTAATTTTGTTTGGAAGTAGCTAGAACTATGGAAAACCGTACCCAGTGTCTAGACCTCAGGCAAGCTTGGCCAGTGGCTGGACCATGCAGTCCCAGGTGTTTTCCAAGGGTCTGGTAACAAATGCAGAGGGACTGATTGATTGCATTCGCAGCTGTGTGTGTGGGAGAGATGCAACAGAAACACCAGAGAAGCTGAGAAAGCAGCAGCAGAAAGCAAGGGGACAGCCAGAGCAAGCACTGAGAGCAAGAAAAGCCTAGAGAGAACTTTCAGATAGAGTGCTGCATGTAAGAGCTTTGGAACTATGAGAAGAAAACGTCTCCTTATTGAGTCCTACCATGTTCAAGGAAACAGGACTAATAAATCCTGCTTATTTACCAAAAATGTGCGCACACACAAAAATACTGGACTCCATTTTCAATTTCTCCACCTAAACAGAAACCACCTGCAAGACCCCAAAGATTGGCTAACCAGTTGGGTCAAAGGGGAATACCACAAAGCACTGTTCACTTACATGCAAGGGAGGCTGGACACACGTCTGTCAAACATTTTCAGGCTCGCAGTATCGCGTGCAGAAAATACTTGCTGCATGTTAATTTTTGCTGATTTCTTGGGTCAGTGAAAGTTAATGTCTAAGAAATATTTCAAATTTTAGTTTACCTTAAACTGTGGTTTGAAACTTTGAGCGGTGCAGTATTTTATGTATCTGGTCCATCTAATTTTTACACTTAACTATTGATGCAAGGACTACATCCCCTATATTTGTAGACAGGCAACACAAAGTCTATCGTATTATTTGTCTATAACATACACCCACATATTTAGAGACAACATGTATATGTATGTACCGCTCTGCCTCTATGGAGAGAGAAACACATACACACATTCTACAATATCCAAATAATTGTCCAAAAACCTCACTCTATCCTGTGATAGAGTCCTACAACTCTGACATTTTACTGTGCATAGTTACCTTCCAACTTAAGGATTGACCAACATAAGGCACCCTACCCAGAAACAAGCAGTACCATGCATGGTTTCAAAATTGGGCCGCTCTCTCATATTACACTTCCTCATTCCTCACTGATTAAAAGCTGGGCTTGGTTAGAACTTGGATGGGAGCACTCCAGGAAACACACAGGTACTATGATAAGCTGTGTTAGTCACTCAAATAAAGGACTCTTCCTCTAAGCCTGTCTCTTCACTGACACAAAAGGGGTTTGTTTTTTTGCTAGGTTCTCCCCCCCCCATTTATTTATTTATTTTACAACAAAACAGGTATGGGCTAGTTACCCCCCTGGTTCAAAAAAAATCAAATCACTGGAGACAAGGCACTTGTGTTTACCGGGAGATCGCTAGGCAAAGTCAGCAGCATACCGTACCCCTGCTGAACCTCACAGCCTACCCTGAGGTAAAACTAAAGTGCTTCGTCTCCACTATGTTTTTACAGCAAGTTAGCTCACGTGCATTAGTTATCCTTCAATAAAAGACACCCCTTTATCAGTGGAGACAAGACCAAGTCGGTGTTGGACTGCCACATGTTCTTAAAGAGTGAAGTGCTGATGGAGGCGCAGTCTTTAGAAGAGATGTAAAACAGCATTCCTCACCCTTACCTTGTGGCATTCTTCGCAAAAATGGGGCATTAGTATGTTCTACCTATCCAAATTCTTCCTGCAGTTTCAACCAGATATTCTAGTCATCATTTTGCGTCCCAAACACTTGGTGTTTTGTGCACCGTTCATCAGCAGCTGTCCTCTGTACGTACTCAAGAAGGGAAGATGCACCACATTTCTGCTCAATTCACTGGGTCCATTCAGGCCTCTAGAAAAACCTAGCTCCTATGTGTCATGCTCAGAGGCTTACAGCACGCATTAGGATGGTAGTTTCCCCCACCTCCTCGAGCAACATCACTCCCATGATAGTAAGGTGGCACCTACACCTTCGGTGTTGTACTTCATCCGTATGTAGATGCAAATAGCGTCTGCCCAGTAACTCTGGAAAGTGCTTTGAGGTGACTTTGGATAAAGAGCTGCAAAGTGTGATTTACATGCAAGAAACTACCAGCATCTTCTTAGCCTTCTCTTAAAACCAGGGAGTTTACTACTTATAGACTCATAGGTCAGAAGGGACCAATATGATCATCTAGTCTGACCTCCTGCACAAGGCAGGCCACAAAACCCTACCCATACACATTTATAACAACCCCAAACCCATGACTGAGTTATTGAAATCCTCAAAAGTAAGATTTGAAGACCTCAAGCTGCAGGGAATCCATCAGCAAGCGACCCATGCCCCACGCTGCAGAGGAAGGCGAAAAACCTCCGGGGCCCCTGCCAATCCGCCCCGGAGGAAAATTCCTTCCCGACCCCAAATATGGCGATCAGCTAAACCCTGAGCATGTGGGCAAGGCTCACCAGCCAGCACCCAAAAAAGATTTCTCTGCAGTAACTCAGTTCCCATCCCATCAACATTCCCACAGACCATTGAGCAGACTTATCTGCTGATAATCCAAATCAATTGCTCAAATTAAACTACATTTACCAACTAAGTGACAGCCAAAGCATGGACCAAAAATAATTTTGGTTTTAGAGTAGCCCAAACCCGTGAGACAAGTTAATTACAGTGGCTGAGCCTTCTGTGACGTGTTTAGATTTATGTGCATTTTTCGTTTGCCACTAAACCAATGGCCTCCTGGAACCACAGACTGCCAAGTGCAAGTTGAGGGCTGTCCTCAGACTCTTATCTTAGGGTTAACACAGCTCTCTTCCCTACCCTAGAACAGGGGATGCGCAGTATGGAAAGCTACCTTTGCCCTCCTCCCACGAGTCCGGCACTGACCAGTGGTCAGGTACACCCAGGAACTGGGGCCAGACTATCTTGTTTAATACATGTGTGTTACTGAAAACTAAACAGGCATTTTAATAAATCTTGGCACTTTGAAATTGAATACACATGCAGCCATATCTACATACATTTAATATGCTCTCTACCCTTTTCCTTAGGGGGGTTCCCCCCTTTATTTAAAAAGGCTCCTCACTCATTCTTTACAATTGGCTCCAGTCCCGTAACGAACGCACCCAAAAAAGAATGCATCTGCTTGCGACATTTGCAGGAGTGGCCTTTCTCACGTATAACAACTAGAAAGAGCTAAACTACTTGCGAGGTGTCACTCTTCTTGTCAGAATGCAATCTCAGTAACGATCTGCTCCCACTCCATAGACTATCCCAGAACGTGTGAACTACAAAAACAGTTACAGTTTTCAAGGGAACTGTGATCGCTGCACGCGCCAGGAAACAAGTCCCCTCACCCCACAATCACTTTCCCCATGTACCATAGCTACATCCTCAACCCAAAGCCTACCACACAGGTACAGTGAAAAAGGTATCAGACGGGGCATTCTATACAAAGTTCATATCCAATGCTCCTTTTAAAATCTCTAATTTCCCGCACAGGAAGAAAGGGCTGTTCTTAAATCTTATCAGTCATGGTCATCGTTCTGGTAAAGGTGAAATCCCAACTCACCTAATTTTCACAACTGCTGGCTGTGGAGAGGGAAAACCTCATATTGAAATAATGCAGCAGGCAGTACCCTCATAACTGCACACTCACAAGCAACCCCCCTCCCCCCAACACACACACACACAGGATCAGCCTTGTCTGGTATCCAAGCATTTTCCTTACTGTTCCTTTTTCAAAAAAGCTTGCTAGAGTGCACCCAAAGTAGTTCTAAAACCAGGTAACAAACGGTCACTGTCTGCAGCAATGACAGTGGCTACCCCAGACTTCGGAACCAAAGCAAAAAGACTCTGTTGATATAGCTTCTCCAAAAACACCAGACTGCCCAAATTGAGTCATCAAGTTAGCCCACCAGACAGATTAATATGCAAGGGTGCCTCCCGGAGGTGACTCTAAAAAGGAAGCGGTTTTGTAATCAGAGATCTGTGCAGCTGCTTAATTAGCAGGATACATTCTACTTTCTTTTTCCCCTCTCAATTCAGTCTCTTGGCCAACATTCCTATACAGGTGTCATGTAGAACTAACGGGTCCCATCATAGCAAGAGGAACTACTGCACTTCCACACTTCCTGCACTTTTCACAGCAGTTACTGTCCAGCACAATTGCGTGGGGTTTACGCACAATAAACACATTTATTAGGTGATCAGGAAAAAGAAGAGGAGCCAGGGAACAATGACCATTCAGGACTTGGCTGACAAACCAACAAAAGCTTGGGGCCATTTACATTTCTCAGAATGAAAGGGGAAAAAGGTGCTGCTATCCAGTATAATTTCATTAGATCCTAAAAATGTAGTCAAGGTCTACTGAGGTCTGGGGCATAAATTCCAGCCATAACGCTACACAGCAGGTGGGAAAAACCTAATCATTAAATACACAACAGTCTGACAAAAAACATAACCACGTTCCACGTTAAATCTCTTCACTACAGGTGGAATTTTCTACAGCACTTAAATGACTTAGAAGCACAGATGCCATTGAAAGTCCCTCTTTCATACTTACAGAGGCCTATCCATCTCAATGGTATTTTAACTTTGCTGGAAAAATACCAACTTTCTTTAGGGCTTTTGGGTCCTTCCAGATAATATCCAACTTCTGGCAGAATTCTATACAATTTTGTTGTAGCACACCATCATCTTACTAGCAGGCCATTTAGCACTTTTAGAGACCATGATGTGCATAGTGTACTATTGTTACTCTGCTGGACTCAATGCAAGTGATTTAACAGAGCTGAACAATCCAACGTAAGCCACCTCTCAATAGAAAAAAGTCTCCGTGAAATCACTCTGTAACTGTTCTATTGTGTTCATGAAGTATTGTGAAAACAGTATACAAGACAGCTAAAACAGTTGTCAGATTTAGTTCAAAATAAAATGTGCATTAAAGTCCTCATCTTGGGCTAACAGAATAGAACAGTATTGTACAACTACAGTCACCCAGGGTTCTATGAATCCTGGCATATTTTTTAGCCCGCATATGTATTAATGAGAAATATTCATTCTTAAAATTAAAACCTTTTTAAATTAAAACAAAAGACAAAAAAATTTTTTTAAAAAGGGAGAAGAGTACCAAAAGGAGTTTCCATGTATAACTTTGGCTGGACAAGTTTTATTGCAAC
This sequence comes from Mesoclemmys tuberculata, assembly GCA_007922155.1. Taxonomy (NCBI): domain Eukaryota; kingdom Metazoa; phylum Chordata; order Testudines; family Chelidae; genus Mesoclemmys; species Mesoclemmys tuberculata. The sequence goes on along the minus strand of ML675627.1, from coordinate 6,540,260 downwards.
AAAAATTCTCCAAGGAAAAAAAAAAAAAAGCCATCTGGTCTGAACCTGTGGCCAACTATAATTCACACTGAACCCAAAGTGACCAGTCTGCAGACTCACGTAAAACAAGTTTTATAACGGAAACTCTGAAAAGGATCATGACTATAGCAGCATTGACAAGGGCAGATAAAAATCAACTGACTAGCTGACCCAAGTGCCTTCAGCTCTACTTCAGAACAAAAAACGATTTACAAATACAGTGTGTGGAAAGGCAGAATTTCTCCTTACCAATAAAAGTGAAAGCAGCCTACGTGAGCAAACAAGACAGCCTCACCACACTCAATCTATAAAAACCAGAGAAATGGAAATCTGAAAATTGCTCATCATCAACGAACTAAGTAGGCGAACATGAATATAACCAAACTACATGTAGAAAAAAACCCTCTATATCCTGACAGACCATGAACCTCCACCAAGCAGCAGCAAAAACAAACAAAAAAAAAAAAAGGAGTGGAAAGAGATGGAGGCCTAATATTTCGGTTAGTCTGACATTCTTGTACAATAGACATTTGATGTTAAACAACATTCCAAAATGTATTTAACTTCATCAAGATCGGTTACATGGCTACTGTACCAGGATGCTCCACCAGCATCTTAGATATATACATTCCTTTCGCACGTCACAATATGACAGACTGTTACGATGTTTTAGCATTAGCGAGGTTTTTTAACACACAAAACATCTTTCTTTGCTAGCATCTCCCCATGTATTTTTTGTAACTGATTTCTGGCTACATACAATAAACCGATGTTTAATGAGATTAGATTAAAAAAAAAAAAAAAGTATTCTGCATCCCTTAACACACAGGCATGTAGAGCAGGAGGAACAAGCAGTAGATTTCATTACCAAGCAGCAAAACCCATGGAAACATAAGTATTATCTTACTTTGGTTCATTAAATAATTGAAGAGCTGAGAGATTACTTGTTTTCCAAATTTCCTGTTTCAATCCACCACCCGCAACAGCAGTGCCTCAATGCAAGCTATGATTTTTAGACTAACTTACCTGCACTACTTCTTTAACAAAAGAGGCTGCTAAATCACAAACAGCTTTAAATCTTGTTTGGTGCTTTCCCTAAGCACTGAGGCTTATTGAGAGCTTTGTTTCCTAATACCACTTGTGTTCAGGTGGCAAGAGAGGCAATGGCTTGTGGTTCCCAGTGGCACCAATATTAATCCATCCAGTGCATCTTTCTCTCTCCCTTCCAATTGGTGAGTGGCAAATGGGTGGAGTAAGAGCATGACCCATTAGATTCCAGAGGTATCTACTTCAATTCAGCTTTCAGAGAGATCACTCTTTGCAGAAGTAAAACAAGTAGGGAACGAAGATGCTGAAGATTCAATCAGCTAATTAATTCAAAGCTATCTACATTCCAAGGCAGCTCAGTTCAGCTATCCTAAACTTGCAATCGCTCTCCTGCAGCCAGGAAGGTTTACTGTCTCTCAGAGCAATGTGCCTCTGGTAGGAAGGAGGAAAAATAGAACAATTCAATTAAAGTGACCCTGCACTTCCGAGCCAGTGCTTTTTGCTGAATACCACATCAAGAAAGCTAGCGCTCCTCCTTAAAGCAGCTTTGTAGCATTCAGGCACTAACTGAAGTGAGGAGATTCTGTACCTTACAGACAGAAGTACAAAGATGACAACAAAAAGGATGTGAAGATGTAGGAAGAGGAGGAAAAACGGCTGCCAAAAGGTAAAGCTAGCAGAGTTCTTTTAAAGACAAAGCCACTGTAGTCTGACAATGTGTTCTTTGCCTGATGTTTTGTAATAAACATCATTGTACAGCATTGTAATAAACTGGGGCCAAGCATCCAGCCTTTTTATGCATAGGCAGCAATACATATGGTTATTTGTATGCACAAACTCAGAAACAAAGCAGACACTGCCAGATGCAGAGAGGCTATTGAGTGTTGACAGTATGCGGGGGGGGGGTGGGTGTTAAAGGACAGATACCAATGAGAACAGTGAGGAGATAGTTTTGTGATGTCCACTAGGAAATGGACTATGACTAATAAAATTCATTTAATATAGTCAAAGACTATGTTTATCACCAAGAGAGAATTTTGAAAAATATTTAATTTAGATTTGTTTCTAGCACGTTTAATTCTTTTAGCAGGTCCTCAGATAAAGGGCAACGAGATCACACACTAATGTTGAAATACTCTAGCAGTGTCTAAACAGAAGTCAGAGTTTGTTAGAGATTTCCCTATACAACCACATCCACCAGAACTAATAGGGATCTGCTGTCGAGCAAGAGAGGCAGGCGGAGAATATGTATCTTCTCTTTATAGGCTTGCTTTTGCACTGGCTATTTACCTACAGACAGCAGCACTTCTGGAACTAACTGCAGATTCAAGTGAAAGCCACACACCCTGTATGCAAGTCCCTCCTGTAGATGTACTTCCTGCGCACCATACCACATGTAAAGCGAACAAATGCAAATATATGTTTTTTTTTTTAAATAAAACCTCCTTTGTTGTTTTCTGCTTCAGGGTCCTAGCAGAGTCCTAGCATTTTTGCATCTTACGTCAGCTCTTTGGGGCGGTCCTTTTCAGCCCTGAGCACATTGTGTCATCACTAAATAAGATGTGCTTAAAATAGAAGCAGAGGCTATTGTCTATAGGGTAAACCTTGAGGACAAGTATGTAGTGGTCTTCAAAGACAGATGTTCTTGACCAAGAACGCAGTTCTCTGGAGTTTTAGAAAGTGAATAGGAAATAAATTTTTAATTGAGTTTAATTATGGAGTCATTGGCAAAGACATCATTAAGGGTCCATGGAGATTTGCACTTCAAGCAGAAGTGTATTCCCCTCCATCTCACACGTTAATGGCTGAATTTAGTCTCCAGATTTGCCAGTCGACTTTTCCATGGCATACAAATTTACAAAGTTTTAGCATAGAAGTATCTTATAAAAAGCTCGCTATTTGCAATTTGGCCTCTTTTCCCACATTTATTAGGGTTCCTCCACTTAAATAGCCACAGGCGCCACACACCAAGGTCTTCTGATAACATCTGGGACAGACAGTTTTGAACTTCTAAAATAAAAACACACTTGAGGTTTTTACCAGATACCAATGGAGTTTGACCAAGATTAACTAGCAGAACTGCCCAGGTCTGTCAGGTATTTCTCGTTTCCAATACCGCCAGTCTGATTTTTGTGCTACAGACAAAAACATACAGACGGCTGCAATTTTCTCTGCTTTTTTTTTGTTTTTGTTGGGGTGGGGGGGAGGAGATGTTATTTTCATAAACATTTTTCTGACCAGCTCAATCCCAGACTCACCTGCTGTGCTCTCCTGAGCCAGGCTAGGTATGATAGATAGCAGGCGCCTGGGGGCAGCTTCAGATCGCAAGGTGGAGGAAGGATTAAATGGTTTATGCAGGGATGCACATGGGGTGGAGGGAGGCAGAGGGGAGAGCTGTGGCTGTGCAGGAGGCCTGCGTTGTGTGGGGAAGCTCAAAGTGGCAGCACAATGGCACTGAAACTCGTGAGACTCCCCCAACGCCCCCACTGTGGTTCCGAACACCAGCTCTGTCGGGAGCCATCCAAGCGCCAGGGCTTGGTGCAGAAACACTCTGCTCTCCAGTGCATCAGCGTTAGTGCTGGAGAAGCCACCTCCCCCCCCAGCAAAATGCACCAGGGCACCTCAGTGCAGCATAAGTAGCATTATTGGGGGGCAAGAGGGAACCTTCAAGGGCCGATACCTCAGAGCAGATGTGACACTGTCTTGAGGTGTCCAGGATTAAGAGTCACCATGTTAAGCCCCCCCACTCGCCACCGGCCTCAGCAACAGAGCGACTTGCTGGTGCGAAACTGGGTGTCAGCTCCCTGACACACCCCGTCTGTTTGCTGCCCAGTCTCCTCAGGGCTCTGCCAGCCTTTACTTTCCCTTGCAGGTTAACACCTGATGCACCCCAGTCTCCGAACTCTTCAGAAACCTCCCCCTGTAGCATCTAGCCCGTTACCAGACGCTCACAGTTATTACCAGGTGAGCTGTCCCCAAAGAGTCCACACACACACCAGCTTGTTTGAGTCAACCGAGTATCAAATCCAATATAACACTGCAGCACTGTAAGCTGTTTATAGTGTAAACACATCTAAGTTTATTGGCAAAGATAAAGATTGAAGAGATAGTGAGCAAGGATAATGAGGCCAACAGGTTGCTAACACACTTCTTATAGCTGAAACTTTAGATAAGGGCATCATAGCCTGTTAAAGTGAAGTAGTTTCTCACCTAAAGCATCCATGCAACATCACTAGCTCTTGTGGCCAGGATTCGGCTTTCATGAATGCAACAAGCCTCGGCCTCTTCGCATCCTCCGTGAAGGATAAACAAGGTGCCTTCCTCTTACACCCCAACGTTCATGGTCTTTGTATCCCTGAGACAGGACAGTCTCTAGTTTAGTCTCGGGTGTCTTCCCATCCCCCATTTACACCATATGCAAATGTGGCTTATAATGCTTAATTTACATTTGACAGAGACACACATCTTATCTCCTATCCAGAAGAAACCTGTTTGTCAGCTCTGCCTGGTTACGGGCTTTAAAACATAATTCCAGTATATCTACATAGCTTTTTAAAATACCATCAGAACATACATTTCACAAAAATATTAATGACCAGCATGACACCAGCTTTCAATGGATACCTTACAAGGCACCATGCATGGATAAATGCTATAAATGGCATTAGGTGTAGTGAGTTTGCCAGGCCTGCAGGGAGTTATTGACACAGAGTAGCAAGCCCTTTGCACCCTGGCACCAAGGGAGCTCTGTGCCCAGCAGAATCACTGAGCTGCTCCACTACCCAGGCCATTAACAGTCTTCCGGCCCAAAAACTCCCCCCCTCCCCTCCCCAGTGCCCCATCCCCACCAACCGCAGCCCCTCACCTGTGTAGCTGCTCTGTGAAAATGCATGGATAGGGAACCAGTAAACGTGGTCAGAGTTAAGCCTGAACTCCTGACTCGTTGTTCAGGAGGAGAGTAGAGACATGTGAGGTGGAAGATGAGGAAAAGAAGGGGACCTGAAAGGCAGAGTGTAGATTGGGTCTGGAATAATTGATGGGGTGAGGAATAATTACTTATGGTTTATATTGGTGGGCTATGCAATCTAGCAACCTTAGCTCTCAGTTCAAGTTTTCTGGAGGGGACTAATATAAAACTAAACACGCTGCATGCAGGTACACAACAGTATGAAATGCTGCTTTTCTAACCTACATTTAAACACTATACGAATGCAAATAGACAGCACAGGGAAAGACTGAATTGTAGCTCTGTGTCAGGCTGATAAACCAGGTTAATATATTCAAGAGTTAGCATTACTACTGTCGTTTCCAGGAATATCTCAAGCAGTACATTTGTTGTGTATAAGCAGCATAAAATAGTCCCTAAAAAAATATTCATCTATTCCCATAGGAATGGACGCGTGCATGTTTGTTGTACGATACATGCATATTAAACCCTTGGGGATCAATTAATCTCAAGGAGAGGTAAGGAACGAGAGAGAAGAGGTGTAGCATCTGGGACAGCAGAGATCATAAAGGGCAGACCAGGAATAAATATGCAATCCTTAAAATGGGACAGCTTGAGAAGTACAGCACTGTTCACACATCACGCCACTATAACCGGGGTCATCTCTGCTTCTCCCAACGCACTGGCAGTGGGGAGCTGACCAAAATAGGCCAGCAAGGAGAAGGGAAACCCACCAGCAGTGGTGCAGTTGTCCCCAACCACCCCACAGTAAACCAGTAAGATGCGTGAGAGGAGATTCCCTCTCTCCTACCTCCCCCGAGCATGTAGAGTGATGGTAATTCAGCCCATGGTTTGCAGCTCACAAGCCAAACAAGGTGAAATGGCAATAGCATGTGAGCCACTACCAAGAGCTATAGTTTAGCTAGCATTTCCTTCCTCTCCATAAGCCTCCCTGTCCCCTTATTAAGAGACAAGCAGCAAGTCCCCAAGAGGCATCTTTGCATGTCTCCCCTGTCCACCTCACCCCTGGTCCTCAAATCCAACTCAGAATCCTGCCCGTTGCCACTTCGACACTGATGCCTACCCCACTGTAACCCATTCCCACCCCACGCCCCACGACCAGCCTCTACTCAGTCCAAAATGGAGTCAGTAGGCCAATGAGTTTACAAACGCTAAAATTATTTTAACTGCTCCTCAGTCTACATGGTAAAAAGCAGCCCCAGTGTGACGCAGCGGGAATAGGGTAGAGGAAGAAAACAAAAGGGTGGAAAGGGAGCCAGACAAAATAGCTTTGCTGCCATCCCACATGGATGTGTCTCACCACCCAGGCCGAATGCGGGACACAGGCCACCTGCTAGGCTGGAGTTTTTTGGAACCAGTCTAACAAAGGACAGATTGCCCCAGCTGTAGGGACGGGGGAACAAAACATCAGCCCCTAACTCAGAGTGTCTTGGGAGCAACACAGTCCTTCAGTGTAGGCAAGGTGGCCAGTACCTCTCCCAGCTCCTCACCACTCCCTGGCCTGGTCCAGACAGCTTCCTGGCCCTGTTTCCTTCCTGGACTCCAAGATGAAGGGAAGTGAGAGACAGCACTTCCTTGTAACCCCCAGGGACATTTCTCCGCCTTTTACTGCCTTTGTTATACCCCCGCTTTCATGGGCTCCTAGTTAATCTCCTTCACGTCCCCTCTTAACTTCTCTTTAAGATAAATAGGCTGAGCGCTTTGAGACTATCACTGTAAAGCAGGGTTTTCTAATCCTTTAGATCAGCCATTCTCCTGGCTCTTCTCTGAATCATCCCCAATTTATCAACATCCTTCTTGAATTGCAGCCCCAGAACTGGTGACAGAGCAGAGAACCCTAAAGCACCGATTCAAATGTTGAGGGAATCTCCCTCTATCAACTCAGTATGCAGGGTCTCTTAATAATTATTAAAAAAAAGACCTTAATAACCCATTTTCCTGATTTCTCCCCCACATCCCCAAGTTCCTCCGAAAGATTCTACGCTGGGATCATCTGGGATGCACGAAAATCTGCAGGGAAGGACACAACACACGGCTACCTCAGGGACAGATGGTGTAGGTTGGGAGGAGTTCTTTCAAAACAATCTGATCATGGAAAGCAAATTTCAGCTCTGTGACAAAACATTTAAGATGGATTCGCCCTGCTGCAACTAGCGTCTTCAGTACCCTTCTCTAAGTCAGATCTCATACCCATTGTGTGACGCAGCAGGCAAGGCTGTCTCTAATTTACTCCAAGCCAATCTCTACTACAGTTAAGACATACCACTCCACAACACTTCTACGAACCACAACAGGCAAGTTATTTACAGTAAAATAACGTGAAGTGCCTTAAAGTCTGATACCTACTTGAGAGCTGTCTGTGTAAAGTTGGCACTTCTTACTAAACATATCTGTCCATGTGTAAGTAAAGCTTTCCAGGTACTTTAATGGCTAAAGCCAGCTTTTAGTGGTGTGTTTCAGTTTGTCTGTGTTTAAAAAAATGTAGCAGCTCTGAAGAGCCAGCCTCGCTCTGGGAGAGGGAACTGGATTCCAGTCCCTTTTGTGCCCTGTCCACAGACTTGTTTGCTCACTTAAAATTAGTCACGCCTGGCCAAACCCCACTGAAGGTAATGGATTTGCACAGGTGGCCCTGGGCTTAATTTGAGGACAATGAGGTTGCACAAGTGTTCCACAGCCCACTGTCGTCTGCAGAACCTCTGTTACTGATGATGATGATGATGAGAAAAGAAGAAAGATGACAGCTAGATTCCCAGAACCCAGTGTGAGGTTACAGGGCTGGAAATTAGAAAAAGACATTTGTTCCACCTGGAGATGGCACACCTTTATACGGAAATCGTTTCGAGTCCACAGATATGGAGCCCTGCAGTGCCATGGTTGCAGGAATATTTTAATAAAAAACGGATTCTATCGGTTGAAAAACTGCCCTCTGCTAAACCTTCACCACCTACTGCAGCAGCTCTCAGCACAGAGTCCGGAAGGATCTGCTTTTCATAGAAGGGCAGTACATAAGAATGGCCATACTAAGGCAGACCAATGGGCCATCTAGCTCAGTGTCCTGTCTTCTGACAGTGGCCAATGTTAGATGAAGTAGGTTTTTTTGGAAGCCTCAATTAAAATTAGCATTAGTATATTAAGCAAAACAGTACCACCATCTAGCACTTTTCAGCCTTAGATCTCAAAGCCCTTTAGAAAAAGATATAAAGATCAATATCCCTTTTCACACACAGGGAAACTGAGGCACTGTGGGGTGGTTTAGCATATTATTTCTATGTAGCTATCACTACGGAGTGATCATATACATTCATTTACTTCACCTCTCATTGTGTAATTAATGGTAGTTTTACACATATGTAATTAGAGGGTGGATAACTTAGTTTCGAGTGATGTGTCATTTAAAATATCCCAACTATAGGACATGTTTCTTCCCAGTGAAACATTCTAGAAGGAGGCAGGACTTCAAAGAAACATTTGTTGTATCCATGGGATTCTCGGTAAGCAGGGCATCATTGCATGCGTTCAGAGAAAAAAAAAACCCCCGAGCATTAGCTGATAGCACACTACTGGAATTCAGTGGGTTTCACAAATACCTGACATAGCCCTAAATTCCTGGAGGTTAATGTCATATGCATCTTTTTTTCAATCTCAGTTTATGTAATATAGTGTAATGCATTTGTCCCATATTTACTTAACACACACACACGAACTGTGTGTGAGAGAGACAATCTCATAATTCGCTTAGAAACGTATGTATGGTGAGTAATGAGGGTGTGGTATATCACAAATATAGGATGGTGTCAGGTAAAGTAATTGACATGACTGTGGGCTAAACACATTACTCATGAATGAGTTTGCTGATCATCCCCAATAAGTCAATAAAAGCATCATGTATTTTGTTTATTCCACAGGTTAGATGAAGTTATTTCAGAACATTTCATTAGTACTACTTTGCATGCCTGTTATCGTGAGCCATATTCAGTGAAAAAAAAGTTGGTTTAATATCTACTATAGCTTTGCCGTAAGCGAAGGCGTCACCATTTTAAAGGCCAATGTTTCGTGTTCAATCATTTGATATCAGATCTTAACATTGTCAAGGACTGACTATTACCAACTCTGGACTTCAAACCTATCTGCCTTTGGAGCAAGAGAGAAGAAAATATTTCTATTGTAGGTACTTGTTACAAAATGGTAGCTTCACTAAAGCTGCTCAGAGATTTGAAATGTTAGATAGTTCTAAGGGACATAAATTAGCAAAGAGAGGGTTGGAGCCTTGTCTGTACTAAATTACAAATCCCATCACTGGTGGTGGCAATGGTGAAGATTGTAGTGTAGAAGAGGCTTTAGCATTTTTAGCACTATCCTTCTCAAAGCGGTGTTAAAGGATACTGTACTTAAAAGTCCTGTGATCCATGTACATGACAGACTCCAACAGCAATTCAGGCAAGAAGGGTCAAAAGCATAGAACAAATGCATGCTCTATATACCATATTCCACGAGTTCAGTAAAAGTAGTTTTTTCTCATAGCTACATACTTTTTTCCCCCCACATAGAGTGACACACCATTTAGTGGATTAGTGGAACACATTTCAAATCTCAACTACAAGACTTAACGATAGATAGAAAACTTCTATACAAACAGACACTGCAGCTCTTCCTGTCATCTACAAGGATAAGGATGAAAGCTTGGAAAAAATCCAAATGCCATCAGAGAGAGATGATGTTGGTGTGCCAGAAGTGTGCATCTATTTGGATAACAAGAGAACTCCAACACGACACCCATTTAATACAGTATGCCCCCACACTACTAACAGGACAAGATTCTTAACAAGTAGTGAAAGACATGAGTAGGTAGCTGGAGAGAAAGCAAACATATTTCTTTGGAAAAAACTGGTGTTCAAAGCAAGTCAAGCAGTTTTAAAAAAGAGATACATGGAGAGCACCAATGAGCTGGGGAGAAAAAACACCCATGCCACCAAACCAAAAATCTACAGGAAAGTTTGAGCCCCAGTTCCAAGACAGGATCATTGCTACCTGTAAACTAAACAGTTCCTTTTCCTCTGGAATGAGCTTTCCTAGAGAAACAGCTGTAAACCCAATGCAATTTAACTTCTCATAAAAAGCAGCATTGAAACAGTTATGGTGCTTTTCAAGGAAGTGCTGATATCCATTAAAAAAGGGGGAAAAAAACAATTGCACAACATTAACTTCTTGTTATCCATTTGGTTGCAAAGAGCTCCGGATAATCAAGATCCCTATTCCAGAATGCATTTCCAATTCTTTAAGAGATTTGTTTCCAAACAGCTTTTCCACAAGCGAAGTTCAGAAAACATTACTGCTGTTTTGCCAACACATACATACCCTTTAACCATTTACAACCCGGCTCAATTTTCCACTGAGTTATTTCATTAAATTAGCCCCCAACTTAGAAGTGACCTGAGTGAGCAGCCAGTGTTTCATCTTTCACGCTAGCCTTGCATTTTAGTGAAAAGCCACCCTGTGCTAAGGTTTGCCCCCTCCCCTCATTGCAGCATGTGAACACCCCCGTGCAACAGAAACGCTTCAATGGCTAATTCAGCCCGTGCTCCTCGGGAGGAAGTGCTTGTTTAGTTTAATGGCATCCCTGCCCGATTTTTGCTTCAATTGCTGTCAAGTGAGCTCAGTTTTTGCAAACATGATGCCTTCCACCTCCCACCGGAGCACAACTCGCCTGGAAACAAAAGGTTTGCAAGCAATGATGCAACACAGCCCAAACTTAACCCATTTTTTTGCAACGAGGGAGGGGCACGTGGGGGGGAAGTAGCAACAGCTACACATGAAAACAAACCACTCGTGCTCCGGCTCTAGCAGTGTCTGCCCTCCTCGCCCATCTCCTTGTAACACAGGCAAAGCCCATGCACTAAAAGCCTTGCACATCCCTCCTGGAAGGTGCCAGCCAAGCTGAGCCTAGCCCAGCTGGGCGGGGGGGACAAAAGTCTTGCATGCTGCCCTCTGCATTAACTACAGCTGCATCACCCCTGGGTGCTGCTCAAGCCTTTGGGCGCCTTACCACATGGCTGTAGGTGGAAAACACGTTTTGCTGCTGCCATCGCCGCTCTTTTTGCTTCCTCTCTCACCCCATCGTCACCATCCTGACACTTCAAGGGTTTTTTTAAAAAAAAAGAAGAAGCGCAGCTAAAACTGAAAGTCCTGGTTGCACTCGTGCAGGCTGAAAAGGGAAGACAAGAGAGCAACAGTGACAAAACCCCGCCTGGGTCCTAGCGCTCCTCAGCTTCCCATTCAAGCCCTGATCCACCCCTACTCTCCTCTGTCATTGACTCCAAGGTGTCTGCGGCCCCACCTGCTCTTATGAATGGTGATTCCACCGACCCGCCCTTCTTCTCTTCCCCACTCCACAGACAGGACCGCAGAGATTATCTCCTCTGCCAATCAGCAAACCCACAAAGACCTTCCTTAAGTATGCTTGCAAACTCCTTAAAGGAGCCCAGCCAAGGGATATATTTTAACTGACTAATTAAAACAAAGGACACGTTCTGGTAGCCCACCCTTTAAATAGCAGCGTGGGAAATATTGCCTTTTAAAACATCTTTTTTTAAAAGAAGACGTTACAAGATTTTCTTTTTTTTTTCTGCTCAAGTTTATAAGGGGCTTTTTGGTTAATCAGTTTCCCCTTTCCCTAGGGAAATGGGAACACAAAGTGCAATCAAATGCACAAAACAAAACTGCTAAAACAGAAAAATATAATATCTTGAGTGTTGCTTATAACAATAGCAGGGGCAAAATGTTCAGATGCCAGTGTGATTTTTAATTTGACAATGCCCCTTTCACTTTAAAAAGCATGACACAGAGGCACGTTTTCAGTTCTTGTGTAGAGTCCCAGCCATGCATGTTTTCTTACTGAACGCATTTGGCAGTTACCATGATCCTAGTTGTTTGCCATCTGAGCAGTGTTTGATTTGCCTCACCATTAAACATTCTCTCTCACCAAAAGAAGCTATAGATGAATAACTCTAGGAAGTGCAGAATGTAAATTTCAACACAGCATTAAAAGCTGCCCTATAAAGAAACAAAAGGAAACTTAACACTCAGTGTCTGAAATAAAATAAGTTCTGAATTTAAAGACTGGCCAGGGAAAGATTACATCATCTTTAAAATATATAGAAGCAAAGTGAGGGTTTCAGGGTGTAGGTAAAAGCTTGACCCAACCAGTTTTTGGCCCTGGACTCCAAAAATCACATTCTCTAAATAAACCTGATGTAGCTATATCAATTACATCACAAAAATCCAGACCCTGACATATCCTGGCACTAGGCTGCCACACAATTCATATCAAACATCTGGATCCAGACAGTTTTGGGGGGAGTATTTTACCCTGAACCCCAGACTTACACCCAGTAAAATTAGCCAAGCACTGCTAGCATGAAAAATGAATCCATGAAAAACCAGTATAGCACCACCACAAAGACTGGCTCCTGGATCCAGCTATCTTTTGGCTCAGAAACTCCAGATTGTGCCATCCAAAAAAGCAAATCTCCAGCAGAAGCATGTGGACTGTATTGCATCCTGGTAAAGGATAGTGATAGAAAAAAAAGAAACCCACACATATCTAGCACCTAAATCCATTTGGCGTCAACTAGCTTTTGGCTCCATATGCTAAAGAAGTTCACTCACCAATCAAATTCGTGTAACCACTTCCAGCACACAGGAAAAATCCAGACTCCTCGCATCCAAAGCAAATATGGGATGGAGAGTTGGGTGTTCTGGTTTTCATCAGATCACGTTTGGTTTTAGCTGGTGAATCTATTTTAAATGCTGATTTGTGGTTCCACTGACATTTTTTCTTTTGTTGCCCAAATTAATGATTGTTAGTTTAATGGCTTAAAATCCGTGGTTTTAGTAATTTAACTCCTTCTTCTGAAAACAGGGCTATGACGTTCCCAGTGGGATCTGGTTTGTATGTGAAACTACTGAGTGAAAGTATTCAGAATTGCCTCGGTTGCCATACTGGAAAGTGGTGAGCTCTCGGGTCTCATTGACTTCAATGGGTATTAAGAGCCTTGATGACCCTGCAGCACACTGCCCAAAAGAAATCCAGTGGACATCAGGTAGTCATTAAATAGAGTTATGCATACTTGTATGGTATTTTCATGTAATTAAATCAGACAGACAAAATAGGAGAAAGACTATATTCTACCCCACCTACTTGTCTCCCTCATGCCTGGGACCGACATAGCTACAAGCAAATAACTTAAAGATTCATTTAACAGTGCTAAGAGTTAGCTCTGTCCTCAGGCACCATGCAACTTCCTTTGAGGCTGAAGGGGAAGCGTGTGTGCTTCACCAAGAGCAGAATTGGGTTATTATTTGGCAACTAAAATTATATCTGCGACAAATGATCAACTTCCTTTTTCCTTTCCACCCAGAGTACTAAAACTTGGTGCATTCCTTGTTCAGCTTTCATCTTGATTGCTTTAAGTTACCAGTCTCTGGGCTCACCATTTCTCCCTTCCAACCAATCTGAAGTTCTGTCAGCTGTTGTCATAATTTCTCCTTGCCATTCTGAGTCTGTCATGTTCCTCCTCCAATATTCTCTCTCTAGCTTCCAGTTCAAGCACTTTGGCTTGGTTAAGAAGAGGCTGGAGACTTTTGATAACAGAGTCGCTGATGAGGATGAGGCAGAAGCAAAACTGCAGGGGAATCGAGGCGAGCAGGAAGGGTTAAGGGAAGGGCTTGGTGGTTTTTAGGCTAAAGAAAACCAGGGAACACTTGCAGGTGTAAAGAAAAAAGCCATGAACCCTCCATCTGGTCCATTCCAAATGCTCAAAACCGACTCTTTATATGTATTTCTTGGAGCCCCAGGATACCATCTCCATTGGGATAAATTTAGTTAATTTAATGGAGGGGAGACAGGGAAACCAATGCAACCCCCACCCCTTCAGGTCCATAGAAGAGCTTTAACTAGGGGATCTAGTGAAACCCCAGAATCATCTCCAGCATAGCACTGATTTGGCGTGCAGGATGACTAAAAGGGAAAAAAAAAGCATTTACTCTAGAGAGTTTAAAATACTGTCTACCGACTTGCGACCCTCTTGAACAGGATACTTGGATAAAGACTTTTCTAGCATACTAACACCAGCTTACATTTACCTGTGTAAGTAGTATGAGTTTAGAGTGTAGAGCCAAATCTGCTGGATCCCCATGGATATGATATTTGATGTGCTCTTTAACCAAAATCCATAGGGTCCAGATTTTTCAGGTGCCCTGGTTACATTTGTCTTCTAAATGGACAGGAAGATTAGGGTGGTTTGAGCCAAAAAGTGTTTGGATGCAGATCAGGGTCCAAATTTTTCCAGTGGGCTACAATGATCTTGTGGAGCAGCGTCTGGGGCCCAGAATGAAAAAGTGACTGGATCCCCATGTTGGATAGGAGTTTTTTTGCAGCACTCTTGTGTTAGGAAGTGCCACACTCCATATATCTATGACAGAGTACTATGGACTCAGACAGGAGAATTTCAGAGGGAAAAGTTGTCCGCAGTTCCTGATTCTTAAGAACCACCACACCCAAAGCAGGATATAAAAGCTTGTGATAACTTTTCCCAATTTATTTTTTCCCCCATTTCGAGTATACCTTAAGCTCCTCAATATTTCTCGGTTGTGCTGGGAGTGAAGCTGTAATCAACAAAAGTTTTGTTTCACAAGTAAACCTTATGCCAAAAGTCCTTGCTTGTGTAACAGCAGCAGCATCTTTCATCGGACCTGCTGCTTCTATTGGTGAGAGAGACCAACTTTCGAGCTCACACAGAGCTCTTCCTCGGATCCTGTAAGCTCAAAAGCTCGTCTCTCTCACCAACAGAAGCTGGTCCAGTGAAAGATATTACCTCACCCGCCTTGTCTCCCTAATATCCTAGGACCAACACAACTAGATACAACAGCACTGCAACCAGCAGCATTCAGCCCAGATCTGGAGACAGAACTGGTGAGTTACAGTAACTGCTATTCAACAGCAGAGGGAGGACAAGTCATCATTTTTGGCCACTTCTCCAGAAGATAAAGATGACTGGGTAATGGCTCCTTTCTGAAGCCAACAATGCTGGGCTGGAGGCTCACACATTGCTCTTCCAGCTCACCCCGGGTCTAGTGGCTCCTCCCCTAGGCTGTGGGGGAGCCTTTAGTGGTGGGTGGGCTTGTGCCAACCTACCTACTCCAGTTTCATATAGGAGCTCACCCCCATGTGCTAAGTATAAAAATCCTAGCGCAAAGGGTTAATGTTTGAGACACATGTTCTAATCCGCCTCATTCTTATTGGTCCGCTTGTAGATTTACTGAGCCAGCCTTGAAACATTGGGGGGTTGTTGTTGTTTCTCCTACCTCAACTAGATGTTAAGGACCTAATTCTCTGTTGCCCTGCACCTGGGGCAGTCATTTACTCCTGTGTACAATAAGCACAAATTGGATTTTAAATGCTACCATTGTGATTTGGTAGCATTTTTACCCACACACTTTGCAAAGGTGTAAATAATTGCACCAGGCGCGGGGCAGAATTGAGTTAGACTCTAAGGATGTGGGGAAAAACTTCTCCATCAGATGTTGATAGTTTCAAAGCAGGTCAGATTTTGTTCCTAAATGCTTTATGTAACCCCAGCTTTTATCTTAATATAAGAATGAGTATAAAGATATCGCAAAGACAAAAAGACCAGAGAAATCAAAAATCATCAACCTTTGCTGGAGGCACAGTGATCTATTCAAGGAGATAAAGAATCTGGGATTATATAGTATAAAAAGGAAAAAAAAAAACCTCACAAAAGGAGGTAAGACAGGAACCTGCATAAAATTTACTCATTCAGAGTTACGTCTGATGCTTTAAACACAAACACAAAGTGAGACATTCTCAGTTATGCTGCTTTCACCCACGCACCCACCTGTTAAGGATGGACAAACAGCTGAGGCAGAAGAACAGCATTGTGGAGAAACTCACTTAGCTCACAGTTTCTGCCCCTCTCTAGGGTTTCCCTACCAATGGGAGCCCTGGAGCACACAGCACACCTAGGAATGCCTCTCTCACATGCGTGCTCCAGGAATTTGTAAGCATGCGGTAACAGGCCTGGCATTACGTGCTGTGGGGGAGAAAGATTATTGAACCTCGCCACAAAGGTTGCTCCAAGATTGCTACTGGCATCGAAGGAAGATTGAAATTGAACTGCCTGCCTTGCAACACACGAGTATACCAGAGCGGAGGTGGAATTCTGTTTGCAACAGTTACACTAATGTACTCATCTTATTAAAAGCATATTATGGAATGGGTAACATCATGACATGCAAATCCCTGAGCAGCACCTCACTACTTAGAATGAATCAAAGATGGGCTTTGCAGAATTTGATTTTTGTGTTATGATTTCGACGGATAATACCAATGGTCAGTTTTAAGCTTCCTCCCAATTTTTATCCTCATAGCTGCACAGAATTATGGGTTTTAAGTATTTCTTTACCTATTTAAATTTTCACAACTGCAGGAAATTATGGGGGGGGGGCTACGCAATAATTTAATGGCTGTAGATGTTGATTAAAAAGAGTTACAACCAAGAGTTACAAGATAACCATTAAAACACAAAATTGTCAACATCACATCAAAATATATGAAGTGAATATCCTTAAATCGAACTCTAGTAAGTTCTCAAGCAGCATTTTTCTTACAAGTCTATCTACACATTTCATTTATTATTGACAGACATTTTTTCCTTAGTTTGTGGTGGGGTGGTGAAACCAACATTTACTGATATTTACCAACAAAAATCTAATTCTTCCAAACCAAATCATAAAATACCAAAGGCAAAGAATAGTAAGTGCCGTTCTTCAAGATGCATTGTCTGGACACCTTCCACTCTCAGTGACTAATAAGCAATTGCCTGTTTGCTTGGGGAAGGGTCTGAGGAATCCTATTTGAATAGTGACAGCTGGACAGCCCAACCAAAACGGACATCTGATCTGGAAACCTGTGTGAGTGGTAAACATATCTCTCTATATGGTACTGTTACCCAAATAGGCATCAGTGGATGCCTGATGAGCTCTAATAAACTACACTAACCCTAAAAAAACCCTAAAATAAATTGCAGAGTGGGCAGCAGAAGTATATGCTGCTAAGGGCCCCATCTTACAGGTGATAAGAAGGAACTGAGAGGTGGCTGTCCATGCTCCATCTTTTATACCCTCGGTAGGGAGGGTGTTAGGTCATTCAGAGCACAGGCATGGCCCTAACGCACACTGTTAGCCTAGACAATCTGATCCCATATGCAAGTGACGCATGCTCTCCTAGAGTGAAATCTGTGTAGACATTCGTTCGGAAAAGAATGTACATGTTTATGTGACTTCAGATACACACGTGGTATAGCACGTACAGCATAAATTAAAATTTCCTATTGCCACGTATGTGCAAGGGGAAAAGTTAAAGGAGATGAAAAAATGTACTCACTATTTTGTAGTCAAGTTTTCAAGCTCAACTTAACTTTTTTTTCCCTTTAGAACAGAGTCAATTTCCTTCATTTACAAATGGAACACAACAAAAACAACACTACTCCTGACCCGATCAACATTGCCTTCTATTTGTACAAATGCTTGGACCCCCCCGTCACTGTTAAAATATACCCAATTAGAGCCTGCTTGGAATTCTCAGATGCTTTTAAAACGTGAAAAAGTAAGAGACAAAGGAGACCGGAGGAACAACAGCTACTACATGAAGAGGTTCCATAGGAGACAAAATATCAGCTACCATTTGGTATGCAAGAGGTCCATGTGTATTCCATGGACATGCTGGTTCATTGAAGGACTGTCAGGTAAGTACTCACCAGGCCAGACCTGTTAGAGATATATGACAGGGTAACAGCCCTGCGCAGTCAGCCTCTTCTCTCCCACTGAAACGAGCAGCCTGCTACACAAGACTAGATTCACAAAGGGGCACGCCCCACATGAAGGTGCTGGTATCATTCACAAAACTACTCTCATCTGCTGCCTGATTCTGTAATTGGGGTGCCTATATTTCCACTGATAAAGCTCCCTAGGCATCTACGTTTCTGTCAGTGGGCATGCACAAAGCTGCCAAAATCCTGACACCACCAAGCCGGTTGGTGGGATTCACAAACTAGGCATTCTCCTGCCTAGCTTGCCTACAGGTCTGACCCAGAAGCTGTGCTCTGAGCACACAACTTGCCCAACAGATGGCTTCCCCTTGCCGCATACCTGGGAGCAGTTACCTGGGATGTGGGAGACCGGTGTTCAAATCCACACTTTGCCAACTGAGAGCAGGCATTTGATTTTTGAGTTTCCTACACCTCAATTTAGTGCCCTAACCCACCAGACTATTGTGTACTCTGGGGTGTGTCTCAATCTCTCCTTTTGAAGTTGTTAGAATCATAGAGGATATGGGTTGGATGGGACCTCAGGAGGTATCTAGTCCAACCCCCTGCTCAAAGCAGGGCCCATCCCAACTAAATCATCCCAGCCAGGGCTTTGTCAAACCACACCTTAAAAACCTCTAAGAATGGAGATTCCACCACCTCTCTAGATAACCCACTCCAGTCTTTCACCACCCTGCTAATGAAAAAGTTTTTCCTAATATCCAATCTAGACCTCCCCCCTGCAACTTGAGACCATTGCTCCTTGTTCTCTCATCTGCTACCACTGAGACCAGCCTAGCTCCATCCTCCAGGAACCCCCTTCAGGTAGTTGAAGGCTGCAGTCACTCTTCTCTTCTGCAGACTAAACAAGCCTAGTTCCCTCAGCCTCTCCTCATAAGTCTTGTGCTCCAGCCCCCTAATCATTTTGGTTGCCCTCCACTGGACTCTTTCAAAATTGTCCACATCCTTTCTGTAGTGGGGGGCTCAAAATTGGACACAGTACTCCAAATGTGGCCCCACCAGTGCTGAATAGAGGGGAATAATCACTTCCCTCGATCAGGTGGCAATGCTTCCACTAATGCAGCCCAATATGCCATTAGCCTTCTTGGCGATAAGGGCACAGTGTTGACTCACATCCAGCTTCTTGCCCACTGTAATACCCAGGTCCTTTTCTGCTGAACTGCTGCCTACCCAGTCAGTCCCCAGTCTGTTGCTGTGCATGAGATTCTTTCGTCCTAAGTGCAGGGCTCTGCATTTGTCCTTGTTGAACCTCATCAGATTTCTTTTGGCCCAATCCTCTAATTTGTCTAGGTCACTTTCTATCCTATCTACCACTCCCCCCAGCTTAGTGCCTACTGTAAACTTGCTAAGGGTGCAATCCACCCTATCCTCCAGATCATGAATAAAGATGTTGAACAAAACTGGCCCCAGCACGGACCCCAGGGCACTCCACTCTCAGCATCTTTGGATACACTGCATCTGTTCCCATGGACTTATGAATGTCCAGCCTTTCTAAATAGTCCTGAATCTGTACTTTCAGCACTGAGGGCTGCTCACCTCCTCCCCATTCTGTGCTGCCCAGTGAAGTAGTCTGGGAGCTGACTTTGTCTGTGAACACCAGAAGCAAAAAAAGCCTTGAGTACTTCAGCTTTTTCCACGTCCTCTGTCACTAGGTTGTCTCTCCCATTCTGTAAGAGGCCCACACTTTCCCTGACCTTCTTCTTGTTCGTATCAAACTTGTAGAAACCCTTCTTGTTACCCTTCACGTCCCTTGCTAGTTGTAACTCCAGTTGTGATTTGCCTTCCTGATTTCATTCCTGCATGCTCGAGCAGTATTTTATACCCCTCCCTAATCATCTGTCCAAGCTTCCATTTCCTGTAAGCTATTCTACGATGGCCCAATGAATATTTATTTATACAAAGTAGAATGTAAGATCCTTGTGTCATGTGTTATCTGAAGCCTTGGACTGGATAACACACTTGATGGTTCTTAACAAATATCCTGATGTTCTTGCAGCGGTATGGACTGGATGAGACAAATGTTTCCTTTTTCCACCTCTAAATGCAAAATAGGACTTACCCCATCTCCATAACAACAAACAACAAAATAGACGGGCAGTTTGCTGTTCCTCCTTGCCTGGCTATATATTAGGAGAGTGAAAGGATACAATGGAATTAGAAAGGCAACAAATTTAAAGAACAAATACGAAGGAAAAGATAATTAGCTGGCGGAACTCTCTGCTGCAGGATACACTCATGGCAAACAGCCTGTGGCCAAATTCTGGCTTCAGCTATATGGCTATAGCTGGCTCCCAGTTTTGTACCTCCATCTGAAGGTGACATTTGGCCCATAGTTAGGCTTAAGGAAAGATTAGAGACAAAGTAGGAAGAGCGGCATGGGTTGGAGAACATTGCAAGACTGCAGGCTTGAAGACCAAATTTCCTTGTAGTATCAGTCGTTTTAACTAAGATGTGTGTCAGTTTATCTTTTTGTGGCATTTTAATGAAAACAGCCATTATCAAGTCCTTTGAGGCACCTCTCTATTCTTAGACCATGGACACCCTGTATTCTATTGTGTCTGTCTGAGCCATGCCTCACTATACCTATAAGCAGCTGCTATGCGGTGGGCGGGTCTTTAAGTATATGGGTTATTGGCATGATAAACACCAATGGCTCCATTTTTCTCCCATCAGTACACAGTCAAGAGCTTTAATACTTCTCATCATTAAGGTCTAATGCATCAACTGGAGTTCAAATATTTCTGAGAACTATACTGCATGTAAGTTACATATTACCACTCATATGTAGCCTAAAGGAAAGATACTTTCCAGTTATTTTGTTTGTCACTGTCTCATCCAGAAAAGAAAAAAGAAGTTAACATTATGCTGTTTCTGATGAGTGGAGGCAAATTAGCATAATGTGGGTATTTCCTTCATAATGATAACAATATAGATCTAATAACAAAAGCTGCAACTGCCCAAGTGGTGTATCTGATTTTTAACCCTTATTTTGGCCATCTGTAGAAAAGTTTCCCCTTACTCTAAAAATAAATTACCAGCTGTTCATGTGCAAAAGATGGATTTAAAACTTCAAGTTTCCTGGGTCCTGTTGTCAGCAATCTATTCTTTGTTCCAGTTAGCTATGGCTCCAACTATGGGCATGTTTTTACTATCACTGGAGGCGTCTGGCTCTAGCTAAGGAGTTAGTTTAGTTATTTTAGAATTTGGTAATGGATTAGGAATAATAAATGATGGTTCTTATCTAAGATTTGCCTTTACTGAAGTGTACAAAGCTCAATGTACAGACAACAAGAGCAAGTCCAAATGATGTCATGTGTATTTTGTATACTA
Organism: Mesoclemmys tuberculata; assembly: GCA_007922155.1. Taxonomy (NCBI): domain Eukaryota; kingdom Metazoa; phylum Chordata; order Testudines; family Chelidae; genus Mesoclemmys; species Mesoclemmys tuberculata. The sequence continues at coordinate 6,518,996 of ML675627.1, read as the reverse complement.
GTGCAGTTTAAAAAACAACCCAGCTGTAAAAGCAATAAATAACTGGAAGAACACTAACTTATTAGCAATGAAAACTGAGAACATAAAACAAGATTCTAATTTATTTAGTTTTTATTAACATAAAAATACTTCTACTATTCTTTAAAAAAAAAAAAACAAAACAACCAACATTGTGTCTTTAAAAAAAAGCTGTTTTCCTTGCCAGATTATAGCATAGTAAGATATAGGAGGAAACAAACTTTACCTGCTACCTTCACAAACATCATCAGGGAGAGCCGAGAGCCATATAATATTGCAATTTTATACGGAGAAGAAAGAATGCATTGAAAATGGCGAGCAAAAACCTAACAAGGAAAGACATCTTCCATGTAAAACGATGCTTTAAGCAGCTAAAAGACTCCTTATCAGTAGGTTCACAAGGGCTTGCAATGAAGAGAAGCTGTACGGTCGCAGAATGACTTGAGCACTTTTTAGATAGGCTAAATACACGTCGAAGACAAAACAAGAATCATATGCTGGGATGTGGTTTTGAAAAAATCTTCATGCTTGGGGATGGTGTCTTTCATCTCACCGAGCAGACTTAACAGCTGGTGGCAGTCTGCTAACAGTGAGTGCAAGAAGAGCCAAATAACTAATTCACAAGGTGCTCGGTACAAACCAACTTCAAAGTCTGACAGCGTTTCACTTATCAATACACAATGTTGGGGTTTGTTAAGAACATTTTGTTTGATTCTGCCCCCCTTCCCCCCGACTCAAGCTCAAAAGCCCATTCTTTAATTTTCTCTTTTCTCTATGCTGCACTAAGGCAATGGTATTAGATTGGGGGTATGTGTAGAAGGGATTCATTGGATTTCCAAACTAAATGGCTGTAGCTATACATATTTAATCCAAATACTGTGCAATTCCATGTCACCGTTTGACAGCTGGTAAAATATGGTACAATAAAACAGACCTAACCTGGATGAGGAAGTCAGGATAGCCAGCCCCAAAATATTATTTTCCAGGCTCTGACGTAATGATTTCACTTTAGATTTGCACCATAACCAATTGGCCCAATTCTGTCCTTAGGTGCTTGGGACACCTGTAGTCTCTTATCTCCTATTGACTGCAGGGATTGCTGCATCCATTTTCAGGTGGGACTTTGACCCGATGCATATCAAAGTGTCAATTCACAGGGACATCAATTTAAAAAAAACAAAAACAAAAAACTAACCCCCCCACTCCATGTCTAACACTTTTATCAATAGCAAAATTTTAACAGCAAAGATTTCTATAACTGTTTACTTCCTACACTGGACAGCACTTTATATAGTCAATTTCATTGGCTGTATGTACAATTCCGTCTCATGCAGCAGCATGGGAGGGAGAAGTATTTTAAACAATGAAAGAAATGTGATAGTTAAAGTACACACCAAGCGGCAAAGCATCTCCAGGGTATGTGTAGGGCCTGAAACTGTTAATTTGTGTTTAAATTATTCACATTTTAAATTGATGGAATCACTTTACGCAAAATTTTTGGGACACTGTCAACAAGAGTAAATCTACTTACCTAGGTTAGCAATATAGTAAAAGCTTACACGGTAAATAGAGAATGGATTGATATATACATACACACACACACACACGCGATGAGAAAGATATATCTATCTATGATGATCTACCCCATAAATGATGAAAATAAAATGTATATGTGTACACACAGACACACTTTATTTTCATCATTTATGGGGTAGATCATCAGTTGGTGTAAATTGTCATTGCTTCATTGACTTCACTGGAGATGGCAATTAATAACTGCTGAAAATCTGCCCCCATGGTGCTTCCTTTCTGCAAATCATTTATCTTGGACACTGAAAAAGAAACTAATCAATTTAAGTTTTGGTTATAGTCAGTTTCAGGGTTGCAGCTCTTATCGGGGGGTGCGTAAATCTAAGTAAATTTTCATGGATTTTTGTAGCTACAAGTTGTTGTTTTTTAAAATACACACCAACAAAATGAAAGGGCCATATCATGCTATTGAATTTTAATGAGAGCTCTCCATTTAAATGAATTAGGAAAATTGATCACTGAGCAATGGTATAGAGCCCAAAATTTGGCTCCTAGAACTACTGGGAAGCTTTGCTTTATTTATGTAGCCTTAAAAGATCTCGTCATGGACAAGAATTAGCATCTCACACTTTACAGTATGGGTCTGCAACCACCACTTCAAGAAAAACACTTACACAAAGGAACTAACAACATCAAATTCAAAATTACTTAGTATTTTGCAGTCAGCCTTCCAGCCTCCGAAACTTGCACAGCAGTGCGATTGTTAAGTGAAACAAAGTTCATTTGAACTTTTCTTTAACTACTACAGCCACAAATTGTATTAAATGGCATATGGGAATCAGTTATTTTAGGCAAGTGTGGTTCCTATTGCCTGGAGGACAAGACATGAAAAAAATGTCTGCATTAGAAGATGACTCAGTAGTAGTGTAAATACTTCTTTTGTTTAGAATAAGAATATAAACGATTGTATTTGGCAGCGTGTCCATTACTCTGTGTGAATACTGATCTAGCTATAAAGCTGAAAGGCAGTATGTCTATTTTTAATGTTTCTAAACCACACGTTGCTTTTCAAGTGAATGCTTGATGTCATGCTATGTCACTGCACACTAAATGAAACAGCTATGGGTGTCCCTCATTTTAGTCCCACCCATACCAAATTAAGATTTAGTCTTATACATTTTTATTACAAACCAGTTTTTGGCCACCCTTTAGCTTCCTCAGCAATGGCCTTTCAATTCGACATTTTGCAAGTGTAGTCTGTGCTCTGAGAAGAATTTGGAATTCTTTAGGTTAATGAGATGAGCCATTTCAGAGATACCAGACTCACAGATAATAGGTGACAATCACATTTTCAAACGTCTCAATCCTGTTTTATCCTTTCATATCTGAGAGTCAGATTAACCTATTTGAATTGGCTTTATTCAGCAGTCCTAACCAAGACTTGATGTATCTATTTTTGACATTATTCGTTACAGAATTAGTAACCTCAGAACCATCTGTCAGTCTCGGTAAGGCTCACCAGAGGTCTAATGAACTCTGTGATGTTTCTAAGGACCAGACTTCTGTATGTGAGAGCAACAGAAAGAACAAATGAATTTCAGACAATTGTATCTCTTACATCTGCTATTGACAGCTTGTCTGGTTGTGTCAGCAGGCACAGGTTGTGGTATTGGTTAGTCATCTGTGGCTCTCAACATATGCCGTCACCCAATCAAGATGGATTTGAGGCCCATTAACTCTGGCTGTTGTTCCAAAAATTCAAAATTCAGAAAGTTTCCTTGCAAAGAGGAGTCATCCCTTAGTCACAATTCCTAATAATTTGCAATTTGCAAATACAACTGGCAATTAACAGTGCAAATAAATCCAGCCATTTTGCCTCCTTCTGCAAGTGGATCTGGCAGTCGTCCTTTGTCTGGCCTTCTCATGTGATGGCAGATATGACAAGTGACCCAGGGTAAGGGTAGAAATTCTCCCAATCCACACCAGAGACATCTGATCTCCTAATCAGGATAAGCAGAAAGGTAGCATGCTGGTTTCAGGACAATCTCATTAATTGGGATGAGCATTTTCCCTTTCCAATTCAAATAAGTCCTGGGCAATCTTCGCTATCGACTTCAACAGATAAATCTGAGGGAGCGCCTGCCTAAGCACAGATGTGTGCGTAGTGGGATGGGACCAAAAAATAAAAATAAAAACGTGGCAGTGGGGGTCCTATTAGATATGTCCAGAGACAAGGAAATAGAAACACATGGTCTTTGAGGCCTTCACAAAACTTCCCCAAAAGGCTAACACGAAACATGTGATACAAATATGGGGTTCCCTGATCTTATAGTAGTGGAGGACAGAGATCAATTGCTAGGCATAGAGCAGGAAAGCCCAGATTGGGGATCAGGTCTCATCGCCAAGTGTTCCCTGTTTGCATCAAATTCCATCACAGATGGAAACAAAAATAATCCAGAAAATGTATGGAACCAAGCCAACCATTCCCAAGAGGCACTCCAAGCTGGGGAACAACAGACTGCAGCAAAGACAAGTTTCCTCAAGAAGCAAATGAGAGGCTGAGATGGGAATTAACGCAGTGCCTGGATCAGATAACTCACGCGTCATTGAGAGAGATGACAGTGGTAAAAATGAGACTCTCAAAACATTGACCTCCATCATCCTGAAGCAATCTTGTGGTCCCTTTGGCTCGATAGCACCTGTATGTTGAGAGTCCCAAAGAGTAGCCAGGAGAGTGTTTAGAATCATGGTCGTTCTTTTCATTTTATTTTTTAAATGTACTTCTGGGTTCTCCCTGCTTTCTTAAACATGTCCCTGAAATTCTCAACTCTTCTTCTGGTCAGACCCCCACAAAGCTTTCTAAAGAGAAGTATGCTATCCCTAAAGGATTCAAAGGCTAATTAGATGGTTAGGTTTATACGTTGATTCTAAAGAAGCCAAGCTATATTCCAGTACAAGCTCTTATCTGTAGAAACAGACATGCTTCACCGATGCAATTACAGTTTCTTAGCATTACCAAACAGATCCATCTTTTAAATGGTCCACTTATGGGCAACAGAATAGAAAAATCATGAAGTAAAGAAGCTGTGATAGATGGCATACTATATTTTGCAATTCAACTTTATCAAAATAACGGTACTTATTACTTTCCCTAAAATTTAGCAGCTTCAGGAAATGCCCAAAGAATGAACCAGATTGAGTCAAACCTTTTAAAAATTTAGTTAAAAAAAGTTAAGTTTGTGTGGCCATTTCAGTCTCTTTTCGTGGCCTTACTTTCATTAATAAGAGATGCTGAATTGCAGCATTAGTGGATACCAATTTAATGTCGAAGACATTACTTAATGTACAGAATTGATTTAAGTATGTTTAATGGCTGCAATTTGGGGGGCCCATTTAAGAAAGATATTGATGAATTGGAAAAGATCCAGAGAATGATTAAGGTCTCAGAGTAACTGACCTGTGGAGAAAGACTATTATCGTTTCACTCTGAGTATCTAAAGGGAGCCAACATTATGGCAGGGGAAAGAATCATTTAGGGCAATTCACAGAAGAAACTAGATGTAATGTAATGCAATTGGAGGAGGTACTTAAAAGCGAATATCAGGAGAAAGAAATTCCTGATGTTTAAGTCAATTATATTATGAATTAGTCTTCCCCCTCCAAAAGAGTAAAGTTATTCAAAAACTTAGGCTGGAGGAAAAAAAATGCAGAAATTTTCATGTTGAAGCAAACCTGCATTTCCAATTCTGTGCCACGAGATTCTTAACTGAATCATTGCACCAAAAATAAAATAATCTGTGTATTTGAGGGGCACGAAAACCCTGCCCAGGTTTGATTTGATTTAAATAGAAGGTGCAAACCTTACACCCTTATTACTCATGCATTATCCTACCTGGTGCATCAGGAACACTTAAGTGCAACACTAAATACTCATGAACCTGCTCAAATGTGTAATTAATAGATTTCTGGTAATATATAACTTCATATACACAACTTCTAAACCTGAAAGCTGGATTAGGTATCAGCTTGCAAGGATATCTAATGCTTTTTAATATACTTAAAAAAAAAAATTCTAGCCACATTTTTGGGATGCCACCCGCTCCCCCCATCCCCATTTTTCATCCACTCCCTTTTAAAACCATTTTCTCTTTATTACTAGTCCAAGAAAAAAATACCCAAAAATATCCACTGTGCAATAAGCAAGGCATATATCATTAATAAATCACCTTCTACTTGACAGGATTGATTTAAAAAATTGCTGAAATTTGAAGACTGAAATCTAGCAGTTAATAGCCCTCTCTGAAGAGGTAGTGGTTTGCTAGCTTTAAAAAAGAGCCCAGGTTTTGATTGAATTCCAAAACCAAAATAGGCCATGAGAGAATAGTATGTCTGCACACGTCTACGCCCATCTGCAAACCCCATTCTGTTTCCTGACTGCCATTTTTACTGTAAACTATCCTAATCTCAGAAATGTAGGTCAAGATTGAGCAGGGAAACAGGGATACGCATCAGGCCCCTCCGTGATCCTACAGTCGTCATGGTCCTGGAACAAAACCGCAGGTGGTATTTAAATGCAAGGAGGGGGCCTGTGAATGGTGGGTAATGGAGGTACTGGGTTTAGTTGGGACTATGGGGATAGAAATAATTGAAGCTGCTGTGAACGGTGTGTCCTGGGTTGGGGTGCTGGGTTTGGGGTGTGTAGGTTAGTAGTGACTGCTTGAGGTGCTGGGATGATCTTTCCCCTGTCACACAGTGCTCAGCTAACAGGGTAGCAGAGCTTCAAAGGGCTGCAGAGCTAACTACACGACCTCCTGAAGTCTGGCTTCCCCCTCGGAGCAAAGCACTTGGCAGGCAGCATGGACAGGCTCTGCAGAGGGGCAGGAAGGAGAGGGTCGCTCCCAATGACCGTGGGATCTTACATCTTTTCTTTCTCAATCTATAGGGTGGTGCCCTTAGGGCACCCCAGCACGAGCCACTTCCAGACTGTGTTCCAGGGGCCAAGAAGTCCTGTAGAGTGCAGAATTTGCTAAGCTATTATGAAAAAAAAAATCATTAGATTTGCAGACAACACTAAACCAGAAGAAGTCAAGACTTTGAGGGGCAGAGCTTTTTTTCACAACACACTCAGTACATCAGGCAAATGGGCTAGACATGAAATGCAAAATTTAATGTGACTAAGAGTCAAATAAGACCCTTGGGCAGAAATTGTATTCAGGAAAGCAGGATTGAATAGGTTAACGCTGTAGAGAAAAATGAAAATCAGTATATTGTTAATCCCACTCTTTAAATCATCCCTCAGTGAGCCATGGCAGTACAAAGGTCAGTAGGGTGCTGCTGGTATCAAGAAGACTATAAATCCTCAAATACTGTGTGATCACTTTTATGAAGCACTAGTTACTCCACCCTTAGAGTGCATTATCCTGTTCTGTTTACCCAATACAAAGCAGTTTAGCTAGTTCAGGGAGATACAGCCTAGGGCAATAGATGATAAATGGAACAGAGGATCACTTGATTACCTATTCTGTTCATTCCCTCTGAAGCACCTGGCATTGTCCACTGGCCGAAGACAAGATACTAGGCTAAATGGACCATTGGTGTGAACCAGTATGGCCGTTCTTTTGTCCTTATATTCTTAACAGGGGAGCAATGTATCTTGGATTATTGATATTTGAGGGAAGTAAGGTTACTTAGTGGTAATTCCCTTATTTGTGCAGGAATCTTCTCCCACTGCACCCGGCAACCCACTCAGCATTGTAGCTTGGCCTCTCAGGAAGCAGGATGTGAATTCTGTCAGTTACTGACAATCCACTCAGACCCACTCCATGCCTCCTTCCTTTCAGTTCTAGAGACTCCATAGCAGAGAGGCAAAGAGGGTTCAGATGTGTAGACATAAGAACGACCATACTGGGTCAGAACAGTGGTCCGTCTAGCCCCAGATCCTTTTGTTCCAACCAGCACTCCCTGAACAGAGGCTGGGCAAAGGGTTGGGATGTAGCATGGGAGAAACAAAAACTTTAATGAAGCTACCAGTAGGTGATCTTTCCTTGTTGTGTGTCGTTCTGTCATTGCTCCTGGGAACAGTCTTTGACATTCAGTGAATGTAGCAAACTGTCGCGTGCCAGAGGATGGCCTTCCCTAACGTGAGGCTGGGTGCCCGGATCTGTTAACTTCAAGATTTCGCCGCAGAGGACCAGTTCGACTGATGAGCATGTGCTGGGATGAGCAGTGGCCACACTGCTACATTGGCTCTTATAACACAGGAGGTTGTCAAATGGCCTCCCCTCAATGGGTATTAGCAAACTTTGAATGTCTTGGCGGGACGATACAAGATAGAACACAATAATTTATACACCACACCCTCCCACTGCCTTATTACGGGCCATGTCCTCACAGCTGCCAGCCAGATCACGCTATTTCTGTGACCGATTTGCATGATGTTACAATGAGCGCCTGCCACCTCAAGGTTTCTAGCTGATCATGACTGATGCTACACTCGCTCGTGGTTGCCGACAGAGGCAACTACTTTCCTTGGTGACACATGCTGATCCTGTGTGCACGGAGTGGGAAGCAACCGTGTTAGGGGGCAGAAGCAGTAGCAGCAAGAAGCCACCTAGCTTTGCATTACATAGAGAGCTCCAACATGCCTCCTTCCTTTTGCCCAACACCTGCTTGGTGCGGTAGTGAGAGGGGTGACGATCAGTTAGGTGTGGGAGCGGGGCAGTGAGGAAGAACAGAAGAGGTCTCAGGAGCATGTGTCTGCCCCAGCATGTCCCCATCTCCATTCAGAGACTTTGTGCCTTAATAATACTCTCAACCATTGTAACGGAAGAACGAATTTACCCTAGGGCAGTTCTTGTGAACTGAGTTACCTGCTGGGGAGCTCCTGACCCGAGAGGGAGGACACAGCCAGCTGGTTTCCAAGTGGATTTCCTGGGGGGGAAAAACCTGTCTCCACATCCACTGTTCGAAATCTGCAGTGCTCACAGACCATTCATTAGGGGTTCATTTCTTTGGGGGGGGGGGGAAGAGAAGGGGGACTGGAGATGCACCTCAGAAACCATTACGCTGTTCTCACAGCTTCTACAAGGTGCTAAAGCAGGGGGTCCCCAAACTTTCAGCTGTGAGGGCCACATGACTCAGTCTCAATTTTATGGTGGGCTGGAGTGGCTGGGGCCAGGAGGGGGGAGACCAGCTGCCACATAGTGCTCCTTGCAGCCAGGAACAGCGCACTGGGCCCACGTGGCAGAGGGGAAGGGGCGGGACCGGGAGGGGTGAGTGGGCCCTTCAAAATGTGTCGGTGAGCCAGATGTGGCCTTCGGGCCATAGTTTGGGGTCCCCTGTGCTAAAGTGATGTTGTGACCGAATTTTTTTGGGGTGCATGCGCATCCTCCAAAAAGAAAACCTTTAGAGGGTGTGCTTCTCCCAGATACGAAAGACCCCCTTCTCAGGGAGCAACTCTGAAAGGAAATTGAAGAATGTGCACCTCCTAACTTGGGAAGAGAGGAAAGCTGCTTGTGCTAGCAACATGGGTAAAAAAGAAAAGACATGCTCTGTTCTTAAACTGAGCTCGTGCCAGCACCGTTTTTCCGGGGACTCTTCCGTGGTTGAGTTAACCCATCAATAAAGAGACCATGAGGTCACACAACAGCATGTACCAGAGGTACATCTTCAGTAGCATCTTCCACTGAGATTCTCAAAGTGCTCCACAGCATCACCAGTGGTGGAGGCGGAGGAATAGAAGGAGGAGTAAGAGAAAACTGAGGCACGGAGAGCTTAAATAATGCTCAACATCGCACAGGGAACCCTTAGCAGAGCCAGGAACAAAACCAGATCTCCCAAGTCCCAGACCACAAGCTCGTCCTTCCTCTCCTGGCTGGTCCTGATATCTGAAGGAGAAACAAGTTGTTTCCCCACTAGGAAAGCTCCCGCAGTAGCCTGCGGGCATGTTTCCAAACTCATTTCCAGATATTTACTCTAGTGAGAGGAGTCCACAATGGCCTCTTAGGCCACCCCACCCCACTGACCAGGTTCCTCCTCACTCCCACACTGGAGCCATTGTAGGAACGGGTCTGTGCGTGACACTGAGCTCTGGTCCTCAGCAGTGGTACCAGCAGTAGAAGATGACTCATGAGAAGAAGCTGTTGTGTTCCATCTCAGAGCTAGCTGCACTACAGCGATGAGTGAATAGCAACTGCAGGTATCTGTCATTAGCCCCATGGTAAAGACAAGACATTACTTCATTAGGAATGTATTTTGTCTGCATCAAAAGCCAAACAAATATACCTTAGCAGCTGAAAAACTTTAAATTACTCAAATGCCACTGAAAGAGGGATTACAAATTGTTGTCACTAACTTATACAATCGTTAAATGGTGAAATAGTCTCTCTCTCTCTCTGCACTACACAATTAAGAACAAGAAGAGGCACAAATTCAGTGAGAATATTTCTTTCCGCTGTCCTAAACTACTTTTGTAATAGAACAATGAGAAAGCAAATGGCAGCAGAGTGCATATGGTCTTGTTTATGATCAGAGTCCTGCTCTGACATGATTTACATTCTGCATGCCTTGAAGTTGGGTAATTTGAATGGGAACATTTTAGATCTTTCACCAAAAAAAAAAAAAGAAAAAAAATTTAAAAAATCCACCACCCTAAATACCCTCTAAATATACGTGTGCATCTCAGAGGCTTTTCTGGCTGCACAAGAAGCAGACAAAGTATATATTCACCCATAAGAATGAGGGATCATGATCAAAGAAACATAAATCAAGTTATTCAGAACACATTTCTACTATAGCCACAGACAATCAGGGATGACCCAGCCAGTTCTTTCACTAGGAGAAGGCCAGCAGATATTATCCATATTTACTTATATTCTATGGAGGGAACAAATTATATGACTTGGAACTATGAAGTGATGCACATCGTTGGCCCGTATAAGCATATATAGCTGTATAACTTACCTACATACTTCCTCCCTCCTTCCTATTGTTTGTCACAACCACTCCTTGCACCTTTTCTCCAATCATTCTGCAGGCTATGATGGCAGTATAGTTATAGTTAGGGAAGCATTCTAAAATGGACCATAAAGTCCTGTTTTTCTCCAAAAGCAGGGGGACAATTGAAGTTTCAAGACTTACATGCACTCTGACTTATCTGTGTGGTTTTGTGTCAGGTTTCTCACCATAACTAGGATTTAATTTTGGACTCTGGCCAAAATTTTTCATTGGCAGTCCTAATTTAAGTTATTGACTGGTCTCTCTCAAACCTGTGGTCTGTTTACGCAAAAGATAACTTCCCTTATTAGGTCCATTTTCTTGGTCCCTTGATTGGTCATTTCATACAGGTTTCACTGGAGGCAGCAATGCTCTCAAGATTGTTATCTGCATTTTAATAGCACCTATGGGCCCCATCTCATCACTCAAACCTTGGTACTGTAAGAAGATTTGAAAGGGTGCGCAATTATTCTCATAGCCGTACAGATAATTGCACAAAGGGCCCCACATGGTAGTATCTATACTTTCTTTCTGTATGAAATGAACCATTGAGAATATTGAAGTGCTGCAATAATAGGAGACTGTCTAGCGGATCCATTATAGACTTTGACCATTATGATAATCTAGTCTGACCTCTTGCACAATGCAGACCACAGAGCCTCACCCGCCCTTTCCTGTAATAGACCCCTAACCTTGGACTGAGTTCCTGAGGTTCTCAAATCATGCTTTAAAGACTTCAAGACACAGAGACTCCACCAGAGAATCCACCAGCAAGGACCCGTGCCCCATCCTGCAGAGGAAGGCCAAAAGAGAGAGTTTTGCTTTGTTTTTGTCAGATAGTTTCAACTACCCGAACAATTCATCTGTTTCCTCTTGATAACATTTCATGCAAACTGGTCTTATCTTTTCCACAATGGGGGAGGAGGAAGACGGGAGGAGAAGAGATACTTAGTCACGTGGACTGTTTTCTCCTTTCCCTCTCCAGCAGCAGTTTCTAAGTCAAGACAGTGAAAAGGCTATTGGCCAACATTTGAAAGAAGGCATTCTTCAAGCTGAAAGTGACATATACAAAATTTATTACAGCGGTCACATTTAGAAACTTGCCTTTTACCTCCCAGATAATTGTTACCTCTGTAACAGAGTTATTAATTACCTTGGTTACCTTGATCTCAAAATAATTCCTTACACTTGCGATAGGTAATTACTGCAAACTCCGAAATAATGTTTACTTCTCTGAGTAACTGACAAGCATAAGGGTAAATCACTGTAGTTTATATGGGCCAAATTATGGCTTTTTGAAGTTAATTGAATTGTATAGGATGCAAGTCATCCCAAGTTTGGCCTCTGTCCCTTTAACGGTATTAATTTCTTCATTGTGTGGTTCACAGAGCAGTCTGCTTGACCTGTCAATCACCAACAGCAGGGCAATGTCCTGCCTCCTGAAGATCCTTCCAGTTTTCTTGGCCTCCACAGTGGTTGCGGAGAAGCCTCATGATTTTTAAGCCAATGTCATGATTTTTGAGGGCCTAAATGTGCATCTGAGATCCAGTTCTACAGCTTGATCTTCCAAGCTTTACCCAATACCACTGCTTTCAGCAAAAGTCATCTCCATACCCTTGTAAGGAGAAGGTTGAGTGTGTATCAATGACCTCACTTTTGGGTGTCTATAGTTAAAAGATGATCCTGCTTCCCATCCTGGAGACATGCCAGAGTAATAAAAAAAAAAAACCAAAAAAAACCCCCCCAGAAACTCCTCCCATTGTAATCAACGTGTGTATCCCATCATAATGAAGAGGGGGAAAAAATTACCTGAGCTTATCTGAAAAGTTTCCTTTTCTGAAAAAATAAGTTCCACAGATTCTACCCTGTCAACAAAGGGATCACCCATAATCAGAGATTAAAATCGACATCCAAAGATTCAGGCTTATTTCATTAGGGCCCATTATCCCCTTTCCGAGAAGGTTGTGTCTTTTATAAAGCCTGGTTAACACTCTCTTATTGAGGATATTAGAATGGACTTATCCTGCCTGTAAATCAACAGGTGGTGACTTCAGGGATGGGGCATTTCCCAACTGCCAGTGACTGACAGGTCTGGTTCTGTTCCCAAGCTGTGAACAGGCTGAAGTTCCCATTGTAACAGATCTGTGGACCTAATTTCATGAAGGAGGGAAAATTTTCAGGTAAGTTCAAGTTTTCCTAAATGGACCTGTCGTTCTATTTTCTGGTATAACTGAACACACGTGGTGGAGGACAAAATGATTAGATGTTTGCACAGATGGTGCATAGAATTAAACTCTAACTACCTACTGCCAAAACATGACAAGCTCTTAATAAAACCACAATACCAGCACCTCAAGTTGCACCCAGAAATCAACTAGAAATCAGAACCTACATTGCAATACTAAGGCGCTCCCTACTAGACAAACATACCGATGCATTTCACGCTAACGGAAGTTTCTAAATGATGTGCAGGTGTAGCCTTTTGTAGAGCACACGCGGCCATCGTCTGGATTCAATGCAATCAAAGCATGGATGATTGCAGGGAGGTCTGTAACAACAACAAAAGTTGCACTATCATATCTGTTGCAGGTGAAGACTGTGGGGTTAGTAACCCCTGGAAATCCAAGAAGCAGCCAAAGATCGATTAAGAGCGCCTGGATCGCAAAGCTGATAACCAAATGGCAGACAAACCTCCACAGCTGAAGGAGCAGATATTACCTCCATCACTTCCTCCTAGTGACTTCCCTAATATGCCACCATTATCTCAATTCTTTTACATTAAAAAAGCCTTTGAAATGTCGCTAACATTAGAATCGAAAGGAAAAAAAGCTGCAATTCAGAAAACTTCATAAGAACTATCAAGGTTTATATAATTAAGTAGCTTCCTCAGACCCATCACTCCTAAGACTTTATTTTTCAAATGCATATTTTTAAATAAATGAATGAATGGTCTCTACAATAAATTACATTGGCATCTTCCTGTAGTTGCTGAAGCTATCCCATCATCTTATTAAATCCACTTCAAATTCATATTTCATGCTACATATAGTGGATCAGGCAATTCATCCCCAAGCAAACCTAGTAGACATACATTCATTTCCAAGCCACATAGACATCCTTCTTGCCGGGTGCATCTTTAAATGCCTAGCCAGTCTATCCTTTCAAAAAGTTGTCCAAAATGTGTAATTTCCAGTCGTCGCCTACTCTCATCTCAGAAGCAGAAAGATCAAAGAATCAAATGTCAATGGGATCCTTTTAACATTAACTTTGAACGTTTATCTTTAATACCTATCAACATTAGATTTTACTGAAGAATAAGATTGATATTGTCAGGCATGTCAATATGTTGCACAAATGTAGCTGATGCCATTTTTACCAGCTTTACAATAATGATATTAGTAGCAAGACTGCACAGTTTGATTGTGTCAGTAAGGAGTAATTGGCATGACACACCAGACAATGTAAGGAGTCTTACGAGTATCCAACACAGAAAGCTCCTAATAAATCTAACATTGCACTTTGTGAGTGAAGAAGCTACTGTACATGGCAATCCCCTCTGTTATAGAACAAGACAAAGAAGTGACAGCACACAGCACTACCCACACACCAGTTAAAGGCAACAACTAGTCACCCAACATAACTGAACTTCAGCACAGGCAGAACGTCAGGGTACAATTAGAATTTGGCCAGGATCTGGAGTTCATATCCATGCTCTTACAAGAAGCGCTGCAGTATCTTTAATGAACACATCTGGCAGGGAAATCAATTTTCCAGAACCTCTAGCAGCGCAGTCTCTCACAACTTTGTGTTGGGGGCATTGGCTCAGTTCTCTCAGTGGGAAGATTGCTACCTGAATTGCCAATAGTCCTTCCATGTGGGAAACTAGCATCCAAATCCTCCTAAGACTTACGCATGCACTTAACCTCATGCATTGTGAGTCCCAGTAACTTTCAGTGTCTCTTACACCATGCAGAGTTGAACACGTGTTTATGTCTTTGCAGGATTCGGGCCTGAGACTTCTAGAGTTCTCCCTTTCAGCTACTAGTCGACCCAGGCCCTGATAACTTGTGAGGTTCGAGAAGATCGTATTGTCACAGGGTAAAACTTTTGAATTAAGGTAGCACCTAGCATTAATTCTGACTTTCAACACCAAAAAAAAAAAAAGTGAAGTGACAATCCAGTGTATATTTTACCACGTTTTCAAGGTCATATCCACATAATTAAGTTTTATAAAGAGTCTGTAGTTTTACACACACAGTCATAGAAGATTAGGGTTGGGAGGGACCTCAGGAAGTCAACTAGTCCATCCACCTGCTCAAGGCAGGACCAACCCCAACATGGTAGCCTATTGAGGAATTCTGTTGCCCTAAACCACAGAATTCAAAAAGTTTGATCTCTTTAACCTGCACTAGCTTATTAATAGGTAAGTGTACTTCCCTTTCAGCTGTATGCACACAGAGAACATGCATGGATGATGACATGCATACAATTCATAGATTCCAAGGCCAGAAGGGACCACTGTAATCATCTTGTCAGACCTCCTAGGCTATAGAATTGCCCCCAAAGTAATTCCTAGAGCCTCTCTTTTAGAAAAGCATCCAGTCTTGATTTGAAAATTGTCAGTAATGGAGAATCCACCATGACTCTATGTAAACAGTTCCAATGGTTAATTACTCTTACTGTTAAATATTTACTCCTTATTTCCAGTCTGAATTTGTCTAGCTGCTAACTTTCTGCCACTGGATCATGTTATACTTTTCTCTGCTAGACTGAAGATCCCATTATTAAGAATTTATTCCCCATGTAAGGACTTAATTACAGTCTAAGTCACCTTTACCTTTCTCTTTGTTCAGCTAAATAGACTGAGGTATGTTTTCTAATCCTTCAGTCAATCATTCTCATGGCTCTTCTCTGAACCCTCTCCAATTTATCAACATGCTTCTTGAATTGTGAACAACAGCATTGGACACAGTATTCCACCAGTAGTCGCACTGGTTCAATTTTCTTTCAGATATTACAGGTACTCTATAATTATTCTGTTTCACAGGTTTTACAAATTAATAAAAACCTGAAATTCTGCATGAATATTTTATTTGCTTTTTTTTTAATTAATATTTTTTAAGAGCGGAAACATTTTCTCCTAAAAGTCAGATTTTCACCACATATAAATACAGGGACATAAAATTATAAGATACAATTACTTTTGATGTCTGAATTTTTTTTTTTTTTTTTTTTAGGTTTTATTTAGATTGACAATGAAAGCTTTTCAAATCAAATTTTGAGAGAAAAGGTCAAAAGATTAATTTCGGTGAGAAAAAAATCATTTACTGCCTCCCATACTTTTTCCCTTCTGTAGGATAAAAGGGATTTTTTCCTCACCAGAATTAAATGAGAAGCGTTGGTAAACATTTGTTTTTCAAACATTTTAGATGAAAGGCATTTCAGTGACAAATTTCAGTTTTCACCAGGATCTTTGTTCATTTAAAGTAATTTTTACCCTGGAGAAAACTTCCTTATATGATATAGCTGACCAATACATTATACCCATTTATTTTTCTGATTGTTTTCATTACTATTTTGATTTTGCTTGCTAATTAACAATGTACATTCATAAAGTGTTTTTTTTCTTCATAGTGCTGTTTTCCTTGTATTCATAGCTTGCAATAAGCATATCACTCATTTTAGACCCAAACTTACACATCAAACATACCATGCACTAGTTCAATATTGCTAAAGATTAGTTATGCCAGTTCTAAAACACTAGGTTTATAGAAACCTTAATATTTCAAAAAACTTACAACTAGGCTGCCTCGTTTTCTATCTGCCCTGGCCCATTTTCTCCTATTTGATGTGCAGTGAAGTCATAATACAGTATTTCAGCCACGCCAGTCACTTGCTGCCAATGAACAGGAATATGATTTCACTACAAGAGACAGCTGGGGTTAATGTAATGTGAAAGCAATAAGCATGCAATATAAAGTGATATTTAAGTGCTATTATGAAGGACCGTAAGCCAGAAAGTCATTTTAAGAAAAGCTCACAAAAATTTCAGAAGCAAAAGATAGCTAGAAATGGGCAAGTTGCTTTTTTGTACAAAATATTCTCCTTTTCCAAGCTACCTGTAGTATGAACATCTATTTTGTAAAGATCTTTTCTTCCCTTGCCCTGTACATTTAAGTCCCTTCCACAGAAATAGGAGTTATGGCATGTGTATAAGTAGGCAGAATAGTTCTTTATTGTGCTTATTAGGAGTACTTAGAATTTTTACAGTTTGTTGCATATTCCCTATTTGGAATAATAAACTGACATCACAATTGTTTCCATGACAATCTGTTTTGATGTCACAGATGAGAATTAACACTTCGGGCAAGAAAGGAGCAGATAAACTTTAACGGTGAAACAGAAAATATAAGCTGTGTAGACAAAGCTGTCTTTAAAACAAAATGTTTTCCTAAGTTGCCGAGAGCAAGTCATCTGGTCTTCCAGTAACACGGAATTCTATAAAATTGCCAAAAGAAAAATGGCAGAATTAAATGACTGCATGCCATCTCCATAAGAAATCACTTTGCCATAGGTAATGTCAAGAATACCAGAGGGTGAGTGCCCAACTTGAAAAGAGAACAGTGAAAGGAGAAAAGGGAGATGCCACTATATGTGAAACTCCACATCTACAGCAGAGCCCGAGTGCAATTTTTAAGAGCTATGTACAGAATTGAGTATACCTGCCAAAGAACTTGTTTCAAATATTTTCTTTCCCTGTCCCTGTTTTCCTCCTCCAGGATTTCTCCCCATCACCGTATGACAAGAACATCTGTCAGGCACACCTATGAGATTTACCAAAATTTGATTCCCATTCTTTATCCCAGGATGACACATCTGGCCTTCATTATTGTAGCATCTGAGCACCTCACAATCTTGACCATATTTATCCCCTAGCGCCTTGGTTAGGTAGGGCCGTGCTATTATCTCCATTGTACAGATGAGGTCCGAAATCTCCATTGCACATGCAGTAACTGCCCATGAGTGCACAGTCTGTGAGAGACCTGGGCTCATCTCCCTGATTTGCCAGGTCCCTGCTCAACCACCTCAATGAGAGGTGTTGACCAAACCTGGGTGGTGCTGCGATCCCAGGTGCCAGGCTGCAACATCCAGAATGGCACAGGTGGCATTTCTGTGGGTTCACTTGAACCCATAAGCCCCACTAAAGTTGTCCCTGAACTGTACCCATTACACAACTGGGGAAATGGCGACACTCAGAAGAGTTGAAAGAGAACTCAAATCTTGAGTGTCCATCTATACCACTAGGCAACACTCCTAAATGTGGAGCTCAGCCCACCTGACAGTATTCCTGCAATGTTTCCATCCCCTCCAAAGCTTTATAGACTGTTATGGCCCAACTGAAAGAGACCTGGAAAGTGACTACGGTGTAGTGTTTACAGGAATGGCAGACTAGAGAGACAGGATACCAACCTTTCAAATGAAATCTATTTCAAGGGGAAATCCCTTTACAATATGCAGCTTGCCTTAGCAGGTCAAATGAACGTAACCTGAAATAATTCCAGATAGTAATGAGGTGTCAAACAGCAAGCCACTGATGGAGTGCTGATAAAGAGAATAGATTTGAAGAAGCAAAGCAGCCAACTTTAAGCTTCCATTTAAGGATTTCAGTATGTCAACACCACATTTGTCCTTCAAGATTCAATAAGAAGAGTAAGTGAAATGGGAATAAAATGTTTTGGAATCATATCCGCTTTTAAAAATAAATCAACCATTACAAGACATGCTGCTTTACAGATAGGCCCTGCTCATTGTCCTAATTATGAACTTGGCTGACTACAGCGCTTTGAAAAATGAAACATGACTGCTGTCATGCTGTTTCAGCAGGGTGGTGTGTCAGAGGAAATTCTCAGGCAGACAATGTTCTTTCAGGGTCTGATTGTATATCTATGGGAGGATCATGCGGCCCATGACCCTTGAAGCATGCGTTGTTATGAGTGTATTTTTAATACACAATCACTATTAGTCTTTTATACTTTTGTGGTAGGTTCAAGAATACAGTACTATTTAAACAGTAAACTTCAGGAGATGCGACAAAGCTAACATTCTGGCACATTAGACACACAAAGAGATCTGAATTTGTCAAACAAGATCTTACCCAATTCCATAAGACTCAATATCTGCAAAGTATTGTTGCCCCTTTTGAATGTGAGCAGCTAGTCCCAATTTGGAGCCCTGTGAGTGCTCCAGCTGGAGCAGAATTTGGTGGTAGTCAGGTATTTTTTTGATACAGTTTGGTTTATTTACAAAGAATGTACGAAGTTCCGTGTCTCTGAACACAGAAGGAATCAAATAGCAGGAAACAGCTTCATGTGCTCACAGCACCCAGAGCACCTTGATCCAAAACCTTCTCCCCAGGTTTCTTCCAGGGTCAGCCACAGTGTTTTCAGTTACTCCTATCCAGTATCTTGTCTTCTGAGAGTGGCCAATGCCAGGTGCTGAAGAGGTGGGGTTTATGCTTTCAGATTAATTGAAAGGTGAGTTTAGACTTATCAACCTCAATCCCAAAGCAAAGTTTCATCCAGTTCATAACAATATTTTCTACCAGAAAAAGAGCCTAAAGTATTCATCCCACAAGCTACAGATTTTGAAACAATATTAAGGTTGCCCGACACTTCCCATTTACATCAACCTATTTTCATTTGCTTATAAAAGTTTATCAAAACTTTAACCATTCAAACTGAAATTTCCCATGCCACCTCGGCATGTCTCAGGCTGACTTGTTTTGGAAAATTTCAGCCAAAAAACTTCAGCCATTTCTGAGAAGGAGGCTAAAGAAAATACGTTTGGTCCATTTTAAAAAACATTCTGGTGACTCTCTCCCTCTAAAAAGCTCTAGTGCCCCCATAATTTGGAGCAGGGATTTGAATTTTGGCAGGAGTGGACTTTGTGTCAGTAATTTGCCTTTTGCCATACCCATGAGACCCGCCAAGTTATAAGTCCTTGCCGGGTAGTGGTGGTAAGGGAATCCACAACTTCTGTATGCTCTGTACAGATATCTTCACTTTTAAATAGCTAAAATCTCCAAAGAATCAATCTTCACTACATACGTTCAAGGGTGGAGGGCTGAGGGAAGAAAGGGGCAGCTGGGATCGGAAGCTAGTGAGGGAAATGGGGTGAGAGAGGAATACAGAACAGATGAGGAGCTTGGGGGAGACGGGAATGGAGAACGGGGGTGGGGGCATGAGAAAAGTGGGATAAGAGGGACAGGTATTGCATGTCTATCCTGGAGGGTGAGACTATGACTGGCTAGGCAAGGAACTGGTATTGGAAGATGGAGCCAGCACTTAGATAGGGCCAGATTACAGGGGACAGGGCAGAAGGAGGTGAAACTTGCAGGTAATGGGCAGAAGAGCCAGTGAGAAATAGAGCATGCTCCCTTCCAAAGCCAGTGCCTGGAAGGGACTTCAAGATTCCCTAGTCTCACCATTCCTCTGCTGTCACAAATATGTGAAATCCCACTGACTCTGTGGACCAGAACTAGAGCGGGGGATAAGACATGTTAAAGATAACAACCTACTACTGCTGTCAGTTACTCCAGTAGCTCAAATGGCAGAGATCTGTGCAGTGGGTCTAAAGGTTCCAGCCCTACTGATGAACCATGTGGGTGTCGCCATGATACCACTTGATGGAATTTGTTTGTTTTTTTTCCTATTTGCTTTTTTTAAAACCTAGGAAGGTCCACTCTCTTTGTATGTGTCAGAGTCAGGGGATTGAAAGGAGCATGTGATCATGTAATTATAATATCTCTGCACAGGCATCCTCATTTTGACACTTTCAATCCTTTGAGTCCTTGACTTTACACTGAGGACATTCATAAAGTTGCATTTTTGTGTACAATTCAGTAGAAGGCCTAAGACACACAAAAGACTAAAATTTTTGTCTGAAACACCAGCCTTTGAGGCTTGCTTACCCGGATTTAAAAATATGACGTTAATAAACGTTTACTGAATTCACTTCAGCTGTGGCGGCAGGAGGTTAGTTAACATGTCATTTATTTATTCCAGATAAATATGTCCAAGAAAACCTAGATTAACATCAGTCCCAGTGGCACCCCATCAAACATGTGTCCCCTACATTGATATATGGCTGCTGTCCATTACACTGGGAGGTATGTTCCATGAACATCTGCAAAGGCACTTCCTTGGTCTCCTTCAAATCCCTCCTTCAAACTCTTCTTTGCTGTGATGCCTACAAAAAACTTAACAGCTAGGCTGCTGGTATGCGGAGACCACAGCCTACCGTGAAGACTAACATTGTCTCATCGTTTGTTTGTATTCACCCAGCCCCCATCTGTCTGTCTCCCTGTTGTCTCTTGTTTTATACTTAGATTGTAAACTTTTGGGGGCAGGGACTGTCTTTTTCTTTTGTGTTTGTACAGTGCCTGGCACAATGGGGTCCTGGCCCATGGCTGGGGCTCTTAGGTGCTACAGAAATACAGATAATCAGTAATAATGCTCAGGGTGTAATTTCAGAACCTCTGTAGGGATCCAGGCCTATCTGTATTGATCAGAGATGCCTGAGTAGTCAAATTATTTTCCAACAGTTTCCAACTTGAACAGTTAGCTTAGGAAACATCCATTCCCTTTCAATCCTGGCAGGTATATGGCATTTGCTTACAGCAATTTTTCCTTTGTTTTTCCGTTTCTTATATCAGTTCCCAAAGTATTTGGCCACTAGCTGCTTAGTTATGAAAAGTTCAATTCCATTGCTATCGTAAATAGTTTTCAGAGCATGCTCCACTTCTTCCTCTCCTCTTTTCCCCCCCAATTGGATTGTACCCATCAGTATCGACTTCCAGTTGTGAAAGTCATTCCACTGAACTTCAATTAAGCTAATTAAGACAGCCTTTCCCATCATCTACAACACTTCTGGTTCGTTCCCTGTACACGTCTTGTGCTCATGTACGTTAGTACTTGGATTTTTTGTTGCAGATTGGAAGTCTGGCGGATTGAGTTAAATGAAATCTCCCATTGACCCTCTTCTCATCTAATTGAAAGGCCACTTAAAACCTGATAGTTTTACACAGAAGGGCTTCTTACCATGTCTTTAAATGGAGATCAATCAACTCAGGACTGAAGGGTCTTCAGTAATTCACACATGAGAAAAAGCTTCCTTCATATCTTTTTCCATTCATTGATCATTAGAAGTAAAACTCTATTGTTTTGCTGGCAAGAAAGCACACTACAGAAGACAAAATGTAGCTAATTAATTGATAACCTAGTCAAGGTGGTTGATGCAATTGTGTGTCTATCCTGTTGCTGAGGTCCAAACTGGGCCAACAAGGAATGGACTGTCCCATGACGTTCTTGTGGATGTATTGTGTAGTTAAAAAACTAAACAAAAACACCACATGACTGCACAATTCACACCGAAGCCATATGAGCTATGTAGCAGTCTACCATTCATGAAAAGAAATAAAAGCCAGGAATATGATTTTTTCCAATTTAATTTTTTAGAAGGCTTAGTTCTTGCAAATCAGCATCAGTAAAAAAAAATCCTCTCTCTTCAGGTAGATTGTCATATTACGTCTAAACTGTACATATACCCTGGCACCAAAGTCAGAACCCTCTGGAAGAGGGACTATGTTCCAGTTGTCCTCTACTTTATAAGGTTTGTTACTAGCTTTAGTTTCAAATCACTTCCTTCCCATCTACAATCACATTTCAAGTCCAATACTCCACACAAGTGAGGACAGCTGGTGGGGCAAGTGAGTCTATACTGACAAGCTTTTCAAAGAAGCAGGGAGTTAAATGGAAACTAGCACTTCTCCTCCATTAAATGTTTTCTGACTAGATCCCCTTCCTGGGCATTAACTAGCAGAAACTCCACTCAAAAGGAGTTGGGGTCAGTGAAGAGTTGGTTAAATAAAGTTTGCAGAACTTCTGTCCAGAACTGGGCAGCAACTCTAGCTTTGAGAGATTAAAGCTGTGAATAAAAGCACAAAGAATGCAAGTAGCTGGTTTATGTCTCTCTGTACAAGAGATTTAAAAAATGAGGTAGAGACTGTTTTGGACTTGGTCAATAGGTTCAAAGATTTTTCAAGTAGTGAGACACCATCAGGTTCTGCAGCCTTTTTTAATTTAAACTGAATTGAGTGATTTTGTACTAAACTACAAAGGGTGCAGCTCCCATTCTTACAGTTTCAAGCTTGACAGAGCTTGCTTCTCAAATATGGAGACTCCAGGAACATATGAAGTCCAAGGATAGAGGCCACAGACACAATCACAAGTACGAAGTCTTATCTATATTACAAGTTTTATTAAAGCAATAAGTAAAAGTTACAATTGCCCGTGCATATGGCAATCCTACAAAAACCCCATGCTATGACTAATGCCGTAGTCACACTCACATCCCAAGAGATATTCTGTGGTCTGATGGCTCTCTCAACAGATGATCATTAACAGAGAGGTGGTCCCTCCTGGGGTTTCCCACGGGTCTTCCCACTTTTACCTAGACAGGGAACCTCTTACGTTGTTGTTCTGGCCAAGCCTTTTACATATGCATGAGGGTTTCAGCACTTCTTTCCTTACCTGTATTTCTACACCCCATGATTATTGGGGTTCCCCATGTTCATAGGTTGTTTCTTTGTTCCCCTTATTTTCATTAGCATTTACGCACATGGGTCCATGGTCAACTGCGGTCAAAGCAGGACATCTCCGTTACAATCAGGTGTTTTGTAGTCTATTTTTCCATAACCTCAGCTATTGGCACATTCTTTCCAGTAACCTTGTAACCTCACTGGCATAGGGTTGTTTCTAGGTCACGTCAAACACGCTTAGGCCTAATATGACTAAGCTAAAATCTTACAGGCCTCAGCCTGTAGGCCTTGCATTACAAGTATGTAAGTAAAGCATGGCTAATACACTCTCAACATTCCTAAATATTTGTCACAGACTTGTACTACTATAATCCTACAATTTAAATCTATTTAGTATACATGGATTATATATGAAATAGCGTATGAGTGGACCATAACAGCAAACAACGATAAACGGATGATAAAATGAACTAAATTGGCTACACTTTGTATACAGAGATTGAGCAACTTTGACTCCCTCCAAATGGTCTGTTCCTCTGGACCTTACCTCCATGTGCTACCAGTCTTGAGGACTTTTAGTAGTAAGCATTAACAATGCAGGACTGAAATAAAGAGCAGAAACTGGTAGATGCCCTATGTAGTGGAGGATTCAGGAGGCTAAGTAACAACAACAACGAAGGATGCCATAAATCAAGGACGTATGAACAAATTGTCTTTCAATTAGAATCAAAACTTATCCCTACACAGGCTCTGAGCACCCTGCCAATTGTTAAAAACTACTAAAAAAACCAACCCAAGACATCATACAGTTCCTTCAGCCTTCTACCAAGCAGTAGCACAGAATCAAATACCTGCACCTCAGTACATTGATCAATACCTCCGTTCACCTGCCTCTCTATAAAGGCCAAGCAACGCAATTTGGCCCCTGCTTTAGAAGTACATGCAGGTAGAGTGGCACACAGACCTCCAGGATGGAAAACAGGCTGCATGCAATCGGTTGTGATTGAACAGTGCAATAAGTTCCTTCAGTTGTCTAAGCAATTTCCATCATAAAACTGACACAAGATCAGTCATTCAAAATTGCCACAGCTGATTCCTGGTGTGATCAATCAGTGCCTAGGGTAGCCACCTGAAAATGCCAAGGTCAGGGCAGGCTACAAAAGGAGAACAGATTCTTCCAAACTAGGGGGTGACACTGAGTCCCAACCAGCCACAAACAGTGCTTCTGATTCCCCACACTGGTTATCAAGAATCTAAAATAAAAATACACACAGCCCCCTTTACTACATTTCAGTCTCTGTCTCCCAATCAGCCACTAGGTCCAGTAAAGAGATCAGTTATTTAAAACTCTGTGCTCTTTACCAAAAAAGGTTCTCCTGACCCCAACGGGTCAGCCACAGTACCAGATCAATATAAGTTTAGATCTTACCCAAAATACCATGCTGCCAGCAAACCCTTTAGTAACTTAAACTATAGATTTATTATGAAAGGACAGAAACATACTACAAGAGAAATGTTAAATGATTAAAAGCAATCAGACACATATATATGGACTTTCAAATCAACTGTATCAGGTTTCTAGTAGAATTGTGGCGTTTTCAGGCTTGTATAGTCCCTCTGGTGTACATCCAATACCTGGATGGGTCTCAGTCCTTTGTTTCTCAGCTTCAGTTGTAGATGAGTTGATCTACAGGTAGGTGAAGACAAGATGGATGTGGTGCAGCTGCCTTTTATGTCTCTTGGCCTTTGCCATGCTGCTTGTGGAAATTTACAGGAATAAGATGGAGTCCAGGGTGACATGAGTAAGCCCTGGTGAATCATCAAATATATCCCTGGCTTCTCCCCCTGGGCCCATTGTACATGTGAGTTTCCTTAATGGACCATTAAGTAGGCTAGTGCTGCAGCCGTCCTGACTAGGGCGTCACCCAGAAACACAGCACAAGTTGAAATACAGATATCTCAACCATATCCATAACTCTCAATACACATAACACATGAACATAAACATCATCATCTCACTTAGCACATTACAGGCTTTCTAACGGTACCTGACACGGCGTATCTCGTTTGAATTATTATGATTTTGACATATTGATGTTAAATAATATAATAAATGCCCCCCCCCAATCCAGCCATCATGACACCCCCAATGTGAGATTGGTGTAGGAGGGAGTAATCAGAACCCCTGAACACATCTTAAGGGCCCCCCTAATCCAGCCAGTGTCACACATGGCCAGTAAGGTCTCAAGCATTCATGGCACTCTCCTCAGTGAAGTCCAAGTCACGTCAAAGTGCCTCTGTTCTTTACTTCCTCTTCAAGTATCAACGACTCCCAAAAGATTTCTAAAAACTTGGACTCAATCTTACTTATACAAAGGTGCTGCTTAGCTTCTCAAATTTCAGTGTTGGCCTGAAATACATGGATACATCTCCCCATTACTGTATATGACGTACACAATAGCAGGAACTCTGGCAAAAAAAAAAAAAACTGATAGAACGAAAGTCTTCCAAAGTTTGCCCCAGCGCCACATATGAGAATGCTGAGATTGGCATCAAAACATTTACACAAGCCCAGGTGTGTAGCAACCTTGCCAGCCGCCTCCTCCTTTTGTGTTACAAGAACATGAAGAGCAAGTTTTCAACTACGGTTAAGTTATTCAGTAATGCAATTACTTAACAGTTAGGTAATCAGTAATGTAAACACCCCAGCTGGATTTCACTCACTTCATTTTGAAATGATGGAAGTGGAATAAGGGGTTTATGTCAACCATGGCTCAGAGGCTAAAGGAGAACAACGTCACGTTCCAGACCAAATCACATTTTTTCCAGCCACTCAGCAACCACACACTTAAGTGATGGGTATGCAAACCTCACCGTGGAGAAGTGGTTATAGAGCTGCTCTGGGCCCCAGGCAACCCCAAACCACTGCACCTGTAAAGCATGCCAAACTGGAGGAAGAGCTTATAATGGGAAGCAAAATAGCTTAATGGTGGGCAGACAGGGAAGGTAAGCAACCTATGTGCTGAACTCCTGGGGAGAAACACCACAGGAGCTCTTACTGCCTGAGGCCTGGCAACAGTGCCATGAGCAAACCTGCAAAGCAGGGACTGGTGGCTTTTGAAGGGAAGAAACGTGTGTGTGTGTGTGTGTTCAGCTCTTTCCTTTGCCCTGTGGGAAGAAAGGGCACTGGGAGGAAGTGATCCAGGAAAGCAGCTGCATAGCACCTCAAGGGGCAGGCCTCAGCAGCCTACATCGGGCTCCAATCCAGAGTCCAAGGGGAGAGAATGGGCCCTGGCTCCCCTACAAATGCCTAAAGATGGGACAACAATAGAAATCAGTCCCTTGGTACAGAGCCTCGTTGGGGAAGATCCTGAAGGTACAAGGGGCCAGAGCCCAAGACCTGGATCCAAGGAGAAAGACCTTGATGACTTCCATATTATTGGACTCATTATATGTCCCCCAAAACCAGTGGCCTTCAACTTGTGACCCAGGCAGATGGCTGAATCACTAAAAGGACGTCCCCATCGGGCACAACTATAGGGAGAAAGAGGAACACCTGTGAGGAAGATGACCTGCCCCATCCCGGCCTGACAATAACGTGGCACTGGCAAGGAGTAATCCCCTTCACAGCTTCTCTCACACAGAAATTAGGTACACGGTGATCAAGGACTAAACTCTTGCTCCCCACATTTTAAATTAGAGCCACTACTGGCCCTATAATTGACAACAGTACTCCTTGGGTTGTGAACATGCACTGGAACATGGAAGTGGTTTCTGAGTAACTGTGCACCATTCCCACAGGTTTTTTATCACCATGGATGATTGTCATGAGTAGCCAGGTAACGGGATGAGCGGCGTAAGAGACAACACGATTCTTATTTTACTGCGGGGTGCTCAAAATCATGTTTCAGAAGAGGGAGATGCATATCACAGATTCTAAGGCCGATGTACATTAAAGATCATGTAACAAATAAAATTGGGTACTAGAGCTGGATGGGCAAGTAGTGAAAGATTTAAAAAATTTCACATCCCAAATCATGAGAGGGAAAAAAAAAAAACAAATCACAACATAAAATTTTCATGAACTGATAAACCCCCAAAATTTAGTTCTGGTCAATCTACAAGTTTTAGGGACAGTCCTAATATTTGGGGCTGTGTCTTATATAGGAGCCTATTGCCCCTCCCTGCCATCCCGATTTTTCACATTTGCTGTCTGGTCCCCTTACCACGCACTCATGCACTTTAATTAGCTCAAACGTCAAAAAGTCATTTTGAACACATTTTAAGTGAAGAAGAAATTTGTTTTCCCAAGTATCCAGACCTAAACAAACATGCAAGCAGCTCAACTATTAAGTGAACACATAATGAAATATACCTAAAGTAATTTAAAGCATATGATTTGAGATATGCACATAGCTGAAAGGAGAGCTGTTTGTAATTGTTATTCCAATGACCTAATATCAGGAAATAAAATACAGCCAGTGATGATGAAAAAAGATCTGTCTGAAGTTATCCATACCTGAAAGAATCCAGAAAGTTACTTCACGAAAACAACTACCTCCTTTGCCTCATTGCTTGGCTATACATGCAAAACCCTTTAGCACATCAACAGGAACATTGTTTATGGTATCTAATTGTTTTATGTGCTAAAGAAATGTTTAGTGTAAAGTCACTTTTTCCTCTGGACTGTGATTAAACTGAAAACTTTGATGCCAAGAGGTAGCTTTAGCTGTCTGTAGGCTGGAGCGTCTTGCTTTCCATGTCTTATAATGCATTCTCATTCTCTGGGCACGAAACATTAAATGCTAAGTGTGTCACTACATTAGATGTGTATGTATAGCCCATACCCTTTGTTGGCTGTTGAATTTTTTACTGTACAAAAATTACATTTAAAAAATATTTCCCAAGGGAGACATCTATATGCTTCCCTTTCAACAGAGCAAGGCGGCTGGAATCCTGTCTGCAGTACAGTAGGAGAAGAAGGTGACAGTCTTTTAGAATCACTGCTCCGGAGGCATTCAAGACGGACAGACAGACAGACTTATAAGAGGCAGCACATGCTTTGTCATTTCTGTCAACCGAGCTCATTGCATACACCAGGGGCTTCTTGTACCTTTCCATCCACCCTCGCTTCACTTGAAGCTACTGGGTCTGCTAACCAGATGCAAGGGGCTCCATGTGTCCCTCATTTCTCCCTTCACCAAAATAAAGAGGGATCTACCCATTGATTCATAGATTCTAAGGCCAGAAAGGACCACATTGATCATACAGCATGGCCTCCTATAAAACACAGGCTATAGGACTTCCCAGAATTAAGTCCTGTCTGCACTAGAGCATAAAAACCATCAAATCTTCATTTTAAAATCACCAGTGATGGAGAATCCATTGCAAACAAACCTTGGTTAATAGTTGCAATGGTTAATTACCCGCACTGAAAAAAATGTGCTCTTTATTTCTAGTCTGATTTTGTCTAGTTTCAACTTCCATTGAATCCTGTTATATCTTTGTCTGCTAGACTGAAGAGGTCATCATCAAATATCGGTTCCCCACTTAGAGACTGACAGATTGTAATCAAGTCAGCCTTAACCTTCTCTTTGTTAAGATAGATTGAGCAAGTTAAGTCTATCAGTATAAAGCAGATTTTCTAATCCGTTAATCATTGTTATGGGTCTTCTTTGAACCCACTCCAATTTACCAACATCCTTCCTGAATTGTGGGCACGAGGACTGGACACAGTATTCCTGGTAGCAGCTGCACCAGTGTCAAATCCAGAAGTAATATAACCTCCCTAGTCCTACTTGATATTCCCCCATTTATACATCCAAGGATCACCTTAGCCTTTTTGGCCACAGTGTCTTACAAAGAGCTCATGTGCAGCTTATTATGCATTATGACCCCCAAATCCTTTTCAGAGTCCCTGTTTCCCAGGATAGAGTCCCCATCATGGAAAAATGGTTTATGTTCTTTGTTCCTTTAGATGTATAGGTTTACATGTAATTGTTTTTAAATACATACAATTTGCTTATGACCAATTTACGAAATAACCCAGATCACTCTATTATTTACCATTCCCCCAATTTTTGTCATCTGCAAACTTTACCAGTGATGATATAATTTTTTCTTCCAGGTCGTTGCTAAAATACTATATAGTGTAGGTCCAAGAACGAATACTTGTGAGACTCTGCTAGAAACACACCTGCTCAATAACCTGCACTTATAATTACATTTTGAGACCTATCGGCCTATTTTTAATCTATTTAATGGGTGCCAAATTCATTTTGTATTATTCTAGTTTCTTAAAGTGTCATGTCATACCAAATCAAATGCTGCAGACTTCTAAGTGTATTGCATCAACACTTATCAACCAAAGTTGTAATCTCAAAAAACAAAAAAAATCAAGTTAGTTCAACATGATCTATTTTTCCATTAACCCATGTTGATTGGCATACATTTTATTACCCTCCTTTAATTCTTTATTAATAGAGTCTTATATCAGCCATTCCATTATTTTGTCCAGAATTGATGGCAGGCTGACAGGCCTATAATTATTTGATTCATCCCATTTACCCTTTTTAAATATTGGCACAATATAAGCTTTCTTCCAGGCTCCTGGAATTTCCCTGGTGTTCCAAGAGTTATTGAAAACCAGCATTAATGGTCCAACAAGCTTCTCAGCTAGCACATTTAAAACTTTTGGAGGCAAGTTATTGGAACTGGCTAATTTAAAAGTGTCTAATTTTAGTAGTTGCTGTTTGACTCCCTCCTTACTTAGAACTAGAATGGAAAATGTTTCGTCATCGTATCTGACTTTCCCCCCCTGAATATACAACAAATATTTATTGAACACTTCTGCCTTTTCTGCATGATTGACAATTGTACCATATCCATCTAATAATGGAATGACAACTCTGTTATGAGTTTTTTTGTTCCCAATATACTTAAACTCTTCCTGTTGTCCTTACATTTGCTGGCCATGATTTTTTCCTTGTTTCCTTTTCCTTCCCTTATCCATTTTCTACAATTCCTAGCTTCTGATTTATATTTATTACTACCAACTTCCACTCTTACATTTGCTTATTTTATTTATATAGAATAAATGTATATTATAGTATATTCTATTATATATATATATATATATATAAATATATATATATAAAAAATATAATTTTATGATATATATATATATATAAAATTACATACACACTGTAGCTGCCTTCACTTCCCTTCTAGAACATTACTGATATTTTGGACTTGATTAGATGCAGTGTTCAAAAGGTATCAAGTTGTGTCCCAACAGACACACTCTGTTGAGGCGAGTGTGAGACCTCACTTTCCTTGGCCAACAAATATTAGTTTCTTTGCAAGGTTGATTTGGGAAAAGGTGGGACTGCTATAATTCCCAGCCCCTGACTTCCATTACTTTGTATATTCTGGAGGATATATTTCCAAAGGAAGTCCCATGGACTTGAGTGCCTATTTCCCATTCATGCTTTTGAAAGTTTATTTTTGGAAGTATTAATTCATGGCATTCTATTCCACCGACAGAATCTCACTCCAAAAAGAAATTTCCCTCTCAGTTTTGTCCCATTGCACCTAGCTCTATCCCATGTGCCAGGCTGAAAAATTTCTCCTCATTCCTGGAGTTTTCAATATTCCAATATTTGTAAGGTTAGCATATTTTTCCTTCTTGCCATCTTTGTATTTTAGCGAGAAGATGTGGGGTTAGTTCTTTTATCTTTCCTGATAATCCATTTTTTGAATGAACGAGATCTTTTTCACTTCTCTTTTCTGAGCATCCTCCAATCTTTTTGGTGATTTAGTGCCCTGAACTGAAGCCAGACAGTCAAAATTACACGGTTACCTCCCAACTGCCCTCAGTAGCATTACATAGGTGCGGTTGCAGGCTGAATTGGACAATGATACAGGTGCATAAGCATCAGTGTCACATAAGTTCCAATTTTCAAACATGGATGGCTAATATTAGGAACCTAAATCAAATATTTAGATGCCTCTATTTGAAAACTGAGCCAATGGACCAGAAATAATTGTCGCTTCCTCTCTATGATGCCTTTACAGATGGAGCCCAGAATTGTATTTGCCTTTTCTTCAGCTGTATCATATTCCTCACTAATGTCTTGTTGCCCCAGCTGTCTCAGCATTAGGGCTGCTCACGTTTCTTCCTCTCACTGAACTCAAGTCTTTTGGATTATTTTTCCCTGTATGTATTACTCCATATTTCCCTGCAGATGAATATCAGTTTGTTATAGTCAGCCCATATTTCTAATCTCTCTAGGCAGTGTTATTTGTCTGGCCTGGAACCAGTGAAAGCAAATCATCCTACCAGCTACACATTCCACTAGTGTACCAGTCTAGTTCCTCTTCTCGATTACTAAAGGAAGAACATACCCAACTCAGAAAAGCAGCCATGTCGATATAGCACTGTCTGATTCAGAGCTGCTCACTCCCCATGTGTATTTAGGATAATCATAACTGAATAATTTAACAAACTAGTCACTCTCAGCCCTAGCGCTGCTGAGCCACACTGTGATGAGACTGAATGATTCTGTTCCTTTCCCTGCATCAGCATCCCGGAAAAGCCATGGAGCAGGTCCTCAAGGAATCCATTTTGAAACACTTGGAGGAGAGGAAGGTGATCGGGAACAGCCAGCATGGATTCACCGAGGGAAAATCATGCCTAATTAACCTAGTTGCCTTCTAAGATGAGATAACTGGCTCTGTGGATGTGGGAAAAGTGGTAGACGTGATATACTATGACTTTAGCAAAGCTTTTGATACGGTCTCCCACAGTATTCTTGCCAGCAAGTTACAGAAGTATGGGTTGGATGAATGGACTATAAGGTGGCTAGAAAGCGGACTAGATAATTGGGCTCAACAGGTTCTGATAAATGGCTTGATGTCTAGTTGGCAGCCGCTATCAAGCAGCTTGCCCCAGGGTTTGGTCGTGGGGATAGTTTTGTTCAACATCTTCATAAAATGATCTGGAAGATGGGGTGGATTGCACCCTAAGCAAGTATGCGGATGACACTAAATTGGGGGGACTGGTAGATATGCTAGAGGGTAGGGATAGGATACAGAGCGACCTAAACAAATTGGAGGATTGGGCCAAAAGGAACCTGATGAGGTTCAACAAGGACAAGTGCAGAGTGCTGTACTTAGGATGGAATAATCCTATGCAGTGCTACAGACTGGGGACCGACTGGGTAGGCAGCAGTGCAGCAGAAAAGGACCTGGGCATTACAGAGGGCAAGAAGCTGGATACGAGTCAACAGTTTGCCCTTATTGCCAAGAATGCTAGAGGCATAGTGCGCTGCATTAGTAAGAGCATTGCTAGCAGATTGAGGGAAGTGATTATTCCCCTCTATTCAGCACTGGTGAGGTCACATCTGGAGTATTGTGTCCAGTTTTGGGCCCCCACTACAGGAAGGATGTGGACAAGTTGGAGAGAGTCCACAACAAAAATGATTAGGGAGCTGGGGCACATGATTTTCAAGGAGAAGCTGAGGGAACTAGGCTTGTTTAGTCTGCAGAGGAAAAAAGAGTGAGGGGTGACGTGGTAGTGGCCTTCAACTACCTGTAGGGGATTTCAGGGGGGATGGAGCTAGACTGTTCTCAGTGATGGCAAATGATAGAACTAGAAGCAATGGTCTCAAGTTGCAATGGGGGAGGTCTAGGCTGGATATTAGGACAAACATTTTCACTAGGAGGGTGGTGAAGCACTGGAATGGGTTACCTAGGGAAGTGATGGAATCTCCATCCTTAGGGGGTTTTAAGGTGCTAGTTGACAAAGCCCTGGCTGGGTTGATTTAGTTGGGGCTGATCCTGCTTAGAGCATGGGTTTGAACTAGATGACCTCCTGAGGTCCCCTCCAATCCTAATCTTCCATGATTCAGCAACAGAATTTTAAATCAAGTTCCAATTGCAGATCCAAATTTTGCCCTTAGTTATTTGTGTGCAATCCTATGGAGGGTCATATGATCACAAAGATGTAATTGAAGGCAATAGGGCTGCAAAATTATACAAGTATATTTGACCTAAGCCGTCTACCACTAGGCATGATACATGGGGGAGAGGGGCGAGGAAAACCCTACTTTTAGCTTTTATTGTCACAGTTTTGCTGATTCTTGTGACATTTGAGATTTTCCTTAAAGCCTAACCTCCTGGAGTTCTATTAAGCAAGAGAGTCTCTACTTTAACTTAAATTTTAAAAACAGTTTGCTATCCCTCATCCTGGAGAAAAGCTTAGATAAACCCTTTCAAAGCTTGAAAGGATGCATGAGATTAGAGGAGACCAAATACCCACACAGACAATTGCTTTAAGATCCTTCTTCTCTGATGCTTTGTTCCAGTTGCTAAATGAACTTACTATGTTTTCAGTAGGTTGTTGGTCCCTATGACACTCATCACAGGTTCTCAGATGCCTGTGTGAGACACTGCATCCCATGTACACCCTTATGGTATGATTGTGTATCATTCATGTTCACCCTTTTAGTGTAACTGTGTATTGTTTAATGCAAAGTATGTCATGTAAGGGGTTTTGGGAATGCTCATGACATACTAAACATTATTGTTATGTTTCTTGCAATGTCATATGTATGGTTATGAAGCTCTGATATGTAACATTCTCAAATATGTGTCTCACATGGCCTGAGGTAGATCTAGGCAAACACTAATAGCAGAGATTTAGTTCACACCTCACTAAGGCATGCATAAAACAACTCTTCCTGGAACAATGGACTAGCCTAAGCATGTGATATGAGGATATTCATTGACTCAGGGCATGGAGAAGACCATGCAGGAATAGTGTTGGTCACCTGACCCTGGGGGGAGGGAAGGAGTGAGGCGTCAGAAAGGGGCATAGGGACATATTGAAAAGAGGGGACATTTTGGTTGCTAACTCTCTCTCTTCCACTTCCATCAACAAAACAACATCAAGCAACTGAAGGACTGTCCACAGGGGGGAAGGCCTGGCTGAAGGAATCAGCCAGCCAGGCTATGGTGAGCATTGTCTAAGACTGTAAAAGTTACTTAAAGTGTTCAGTTTAATTTAGAACGAGATTTGCTTTTATTTCATCCTGATCAAATCTGATTTATATTCCTCTGTCTTATAGTCACTTAACATCTTTCTGTACTTAATACATTTTTTTTTTGGACTAAAGCAGTGCATGTGGTTTGGGTTTCTGTAGACACTTCATGTAGAGTGACAAAGCTGGTGCATATCAATTCCTTTGATAAACTGATGAGCACATGAGCTTGCAGAGTCCAGTGGGCAGCACTGAACTCCATAAGATACCAGTTCCTAGGATTGCACCTGGGATTGGGAATGTTTTCTGGGGTCATTCTATTAGAATCTCATGAGTGGCTGGCCAGAAGCACTCACTCACTAAGGTAATGGTCACTTGCTTGCAGGAGGCTGTGCATGGGCCAACCCAGGAGAGGTGGGTTCACACAGCGAAGCAAGTGCAAGAAGGACCCCAAGAGTGAGGGACTGGGGTGACACAGCTATATACCAGCCCAGGTTGCAGAAGGGAATGTCACAGCCTGAAACCCAGTTGGACCTGCAGGATGATAAGTAGTTGGGATCCGGGGTACTGTATTTGGCTCCCTGTCTGAGTGGAGAATTGTGAGGGGAAGGGAAAGTGATCCAACACCTGAAGGAAAGATGCTTTCAGAGACACCAGAAAGGGAACAGCGGTGGAAGTAGCCCCAGACCTGTTACAGGTGGACACCTAAAAAATATTCAGAAGCTGTACAGGGGAGCTATGTCATTGATGAGACTGCCAAAGAGGTACACTTGTGTCAGAAAGAGAGGGAGAGTCACTGGATTAATTTTAACTGCACTAGTAAGAGGACACTATAAGGCTGGGTCCACACTGACGGCGGCAAATTGAGTGCCGTCACATCGATTGCCCTGGATCGATTGAGCAGTCTGTGTAGACCCGCTGAGTCGATCCAGAAATTGACGCAGGAAAACCACCCCAGTAAGTGGCGTAGCGCTGCGTCGAGGGGAACGCTGTTCCCTTCAATGCAGCGCAATGTGGACGGCGCGCAGAAGAGACGCAGCGAAGTCGGTGGGAGATACGCAAGTGATTTATGTCACTTGCGTATCTCCCGTCGACTGCTGCTGAATCCCAAAGGCAAGTGTAGACCGGGCCTGAGTGATTATTTCACTCCCGTAAAAAAAAAGGCACAATCTGAATCATATGATGTAAAAGGTTATCGACACACTGCTTCCCCCCAACCATCGCCAGTCCAGACACACAGATGACTCATAAAACAGTTGACTTCTGAAAACTGCAAGTCAATAGTATTCCGGGAGGAGTGAAGGTGTTCAAATAAACAGAGCCCAATAAATGCAAACCATCTCTGGTATCATAATGTATCTTTTCCTGTCCAGCCAGCTAGGGACTGCTGCTCCAAACAGTCTGCACAAGGAAAACTACAAGATGATTGCTGACCGGTCCATAGCACAAGCCTCCAAGCACTAATACACATGCACCCACACACACAAAGTGTTATCCCCTGAAAGTCGGCAAAAAAATATTTCCTGGCATAATTATAATATATATTGCAGATCTTGACATTTTAGAGCTCCCTCAATTTTGCAAGTGTTCATCTTTCATCTAAAAACTGGGATGCCTCTTTTTCAGTTGCCAAACCATGAGCCGTCACAATGCAAACAGCTGTGTTACTGTCATGCTAACAGCTTTGCAGAAAAGGATCTCCTGCCAAACAGCAGCAGCGGAAGCCTGAACTAACCCCTTCACCATTTTGTCATCTCATCTTGTGATGTCAAAAGCAACATTGATGCTATCTAGCCTGGGAAAGTTTTCCCAACAATTCCCACCCATTGCTGATCTAGGCTGAACTCCACTGATGTTATCAGGATCCCTAGAGTACATTGTCACCATTGTTTATAGCACTACATTAAACCTCTCTCTGAGTAGATCTAACAGACACCCTGCTTGAAACGGTGACGCATCTATATCATGCCTTACCTGCAGAACTGAATGAGTGTGAGCAAGAGAATTTTTTGAATGTTTCCCTTTTCACCCTTTGTCAGTCCTGAGCATCATCTCTGCCCTGGAGAATTTATATTGATGATCTCTTACTATATGGATATACAGTGCTCAACATAAAGAAGACCCAACCTCATCTGGGGCCTCTGGACATTACCAGAATATAAATTAATACCACCACCACATGAGACTAGAAATATAGGCCTCTGACGGGAGGTGGGTGGGAGCCTTGTATGAGGATACATCCAGAGAAGCAGAATTACATATATGAATGGTGTCTCTAAAGAAGGGTATGTTACTTACAGAGTGAAAAAATCTCAAAGGGCTGACTCATGATTAAGCAAGAAGACGTCATAACCCCTAGCATTGGGAGTGAAATGGCAGGCCAAAGGAAAGAATAGAATGGAAGTTTTACATAAAATGGAGGACTCCTTAACAACCCCTATGATTCAAGAGTTGAATACATTTCAGAAGCTATGCATGGACACATTACAAAGTTACAGATTTAGATGTCTAGAACAAAGGATACCACAAACAGCGCAACTGAAGGTTACCATGTGAGTGTAAAAACCCATATTAGAAACTAACAGAACAAGGGTAACCACACTCGGACTAGAAAAATAACTAGAAAATAAGCAACGACTGGCTTCTTTTGCCTTTAATTTACAACAACATGTAAACATATTGTGACTTGCAGATAGGTGCCAGAAAAAAAAAACCAAAAAAAAAAAAACCCCTACATAGAATTCTCATGAAGTCTAATCCCCATCCCACCAGATCTTCTCATCTGAAACTTCTATGTACTTGTGACAAAACCACCAATGTCCACCAATGATAGGAAAAAGAAATGTTAGGCATATCAGATAATGCCTCCTTTGAAAGAGACACATGATTGGCAGTCTCTATGGATTGATTGCCATCATCATTCCACAACTAGTCATTACATTTTATAGTCCAAAAATCAATTTTCCCATTTCAATAAGAGGGTCACCAAAACCAACTGATTAACAAGGCTATTTAAAGCCGCTTAGTCAAGATCATGAATACCACAGGAAAGGGGCTGGTAGCACAAAGAATATCACAACAAACCTCATTGACCTGCATCTTGAAGACAGTGGATTATATTCAGCTGCTTCAAAAGGTTGTTGAATGTTACCATCTGAACTGAAGCTCAATTCTCAAATCCAAACTCGCCTAAGATAGTGAGTAGCCAAGGTGGTGATGTGCATTCAGACAATTATACATCAGCCTGACAGTATCCCACCAAACATCCCCCTATGGCACATAGTCAAACTCCTGCACCACCACTCCTCTAGCGTGGGTGCAGTTATAATCGGTAAAACGGTGCTTTATCGCAGTGGAGGTTATTCTTGTAGATTTAGGGGAATAAGTTATATGAAGATAAGTACCTGTATACCAGCATAACTGCATGCCCACTAGGGGTTGTACCAGTGTAATCATTTCAGTTAAAAAAGCCCAAAGAGTCACACCTCCATTGGATCACTACAAAAAACTCTGCTTTGGCCAGAACTAGAGCATCCTTAAAAATGTTGTGTCCAGGTCTTTGGGAAGAAGCAGCCCTGGATCAGATGATACCAGGCATCTTTGAAAAAAAATAGTCATTGGGGCCAATGTGGCCACTACCACCCACAGCAGGGCAAGTCATACACCTCAAGCAAGAACAGAAGTACATGCTCTTAAGGCTCTTGTCTTGCTCCAGTCATCTGAGAGAGCCTAAATTGGAATGACGGAAGAGTGACAGATTGCTCCAGGACATTGTGGAACTGTTCTCTCTCGAAAGCAGGGTAAATGAAGCCTGAGGCATAGGATGCTCCCGCGAGGAATTCCTTCCACCATCAGCACTCTGAGAAGAACTGACTGAGAGGGTTCTGGAAGGAGCTACGGTAGTGGCAGCTGAAATAGAACTGTGGGGTGGGGCTTATGGCCAACTGCAAGTGCCTTGGGGGTGAAGATTTTGTGAGCCAGGTGAATCCTCGGCCTGTCTTCTGAGACCCAAGAGTTGGAACCCTGCACATCTTGCAATATTTGGTGTTTTCTTAAAGCCCCAGCTTCTGGAGTCGTTATGGGAAAACCTCAATTCTAGTGGGGAAAAAATTATTTAAAAAGTGCTTGCAAGCATTCAAAAACACCCCAAAAAACCATCACTCTCTGATCTTGTGCATATGGTATCATTAAATGACAGAAATTACATAGAGTAGCTTAAATTGGAGCACACTGAACGCACGAGTCTTAACTTTTGCATTGCCTGGCTTTTTTGAAAATGTAACGGTGCAAACTTAACCCAGTTTACAAACAGGTTTATATATTGAATGTCTATATGGGACGGCTAAGAAGAATAATTCAGGTGATTATAAAGCTTTTGTTACAGATACACAGTAGTATGATGTTAGGCAAAGTCTATTTCTCCAAGGGGTACTAACAGAATTCTTAAGAACTCTGAAAGAAAACGCGTATCAAAAGATAATCTTACCTGTTTTAACAAATACGCTATGACAAAGCAATAATAGGCCATTACGAGCAATCAAAGGCTGTGAAAGCACCACATCTGAGAGAAGACAAGAGCTCCTAATGATAACTTTCCATCAGAGACTATTCTTTCCATTCAGTGCCCCCAAGGAAGGCCAGCTGACAGCAAACAGACATTCACCTTGCAGTCAATACATTTAATTAAAGATTATAAAGTGACATTTGAGCACTACATGCATTTTAGAACCTCACTTCCCTCCTAGATATTTGAAAATGTATAAAGTTAACTGCAATTGCTGTTCTCAGGAGATATACACTGTGACATTCTTGGGGCTTTCGCTCCAGTGGGGCAGTTGTAAACCATTGTCTCCTCAGAGGATGTAGCAAGGTAGTCCATACAGAGGAAACTATCTACTGCCATACACATCTGTGATGCTATATAAGTTATACAGTACCAGTGCTTTCTACTAATAATGCCTTTTGGGTGAGAATTGGTACACACAACTATTTCATGTTACAGATACAAAATCAGAGCTTTAAAACAAAACAAAAAACCCCAACCCAACATCTACTAGCCCAAAGACAAAGTTCGCTAGCAAGGGTGAAATATACCTGCATTGTCATTCCCCTCACACCCAAATGCATGCGCCCCTGGAATTTTATCCCTTTCAATAAATTCTGTGCTGGCAATTTTTTATTTAAAAAAAAAATGCAACTTACTCTGTAGATTTTATTCAGTTTTTTTCCACTGTTTCTTTCCTGTGTCAGATCATAGCATATATATATTTCCCCAGGTTGCTTTTAGTGCCCCCTGTTACTTCTCTTCCCACTTAAATCCTTTCCTTACATTATAGCCTCTCTCTGGTCCCCTATGTTTTCTTCTCCATGTCACTTTTTCAATCACCTATTTTACTAAGTTATTTCTCCTCATTCTCTCCATCGCATTTACCCAGCTGCCACTGAACAAATAATTCTGCGGAAAATCCCAGCTAGCTGTTCTAACCACTCTGTTTCTCTTCTTCGAGGAGTTCCCTGCCCAGCTTGAGCCATGTCTAAGTTTATACCTACACAGACCACTACTAACAAGAGTTGGATTTTTTACCGCTTCATGCAAAGATTTCAATCAAGATCCCATTATGGAATTGTTACTGAGAGACAAAGACCAGATTGATTTTCAGAACACAGATGGAATCTGCAGTGCTGAAAGTGAGAAAGGTCATCCTGTCTCACCCATTTCCTTGTGCTTTCCCAGTCTGGATCCATCTGTTGACTCTTGTTTTATATAGTTAGGCCTGGACTACACTTAAAAATGAGATTGATCTAGTTACGTTGCTCAGGGTTTTGAAAATTTTCACACCTAGAGTGCCATGGTTAGGCTCTGCTACTGATGCATCTGGGTGGATGGAAGGATTCTTCCGTCAACTTAGTTATCGCCTCTCAGAGAGGTGGCTTAACTACATCAACACTTCTGTTGATGTGGGAAGCATCTATACTATAGCGCTACACTGTATTGCTGAAGCTACGCCGCTGTAATGCGGACATGCCTTTAGACCATAAGCTCTTTGGGAAGTGGAGTCACTTGTTATATAGGATTGTTGATATATGAAAAAAGGAGATGTCCACCAGGACTGTTGCTATTTTTCCTCCCACCCTGCCTGGATGTGCAATGTATTGAACCTGGTGAAGACAGAAATTACCAACTCTCCCACCCCCCAGGAAAGACAGAAGTA
Organism: Mesoclemmys tuberculata; assembly: GCA_007922155.1. Classification (NCBI taxonomy): domain Eukaryota; kingdom Metazoa; phylum Chordata; order Testudines; family Chelidae; genus Mesoclemmys; species Mesoclemmys tuberculata. The sequence goes on along the minus strand of ML675627.1, from coordinate 6,478,602 downwards.
GAATTTTCTTTCTCAGCAGTAATCCAACAAATCTTCAGAAACCTCTTCTGGATTGTCATTTTTGAATTACACATTCTTCTGTATTTTTGGTTCCTAGGGCAGAAAAAGATACAGGTTCAGCTGGGCAAAAAAATGATGTGTCAGTTTTTTGGCAATGTTGAGAAGTTTAAAAAATAAAATAAAATAAAAAATAGAAAATGTCCAGGTGAGCTAAACGTTTTGCTTTGATTGATCATTTTGTAATTCTTTTGAATTTTTAAAATAAAATTAAAGGTTATTTCAATAAAAAATACACTTCAGACTGGAAAGTTGAAGTGTTTGCCTTCAAAAATGTCAGGTCTGGTTATTTTGGAGTTTTTTCTTCAATATGAACAATTCTTCAAAACTGACAAGAATTCACAAAACTTCCATGAAAACTTCCACTGAAAAAGTTTTGGTCAAAAAAATGTTGCCCTGGTCTACTCCAAATACTGTTCCACTTCAATACCAGTGATAAGAATATCTGCATTAGGGGCAAATAACTCTGTCTTTCCTAGGGCCCTCTGATAACTATTTGGTAAAGCATGGTTAGCTATAGCACTTGGATAAAACTTTACTTTATAGACATTTATTTTGTTCCATAGAGAAGCCTTCTAAAATAATGAACTATTGCCCTGCTGAGTTAAGGCTGGAAAGAATAACAGTAATCCAAAACTCATGCACAAGTTTTAAAGTCTCCCCAAAGATCACTCTTAGATTATCGATTTTTAATCTACTCTAGACAAAATTATGTCAAAGATGGCTCCAGTGAAAGGAACTAGCAAAAAAGACAGGCAAAGGCAATTAGAAACAAACTCAGAAGCAATGCAAATCAGGCTCCCTCGCATTGGTAAATAGGTGTAATGTACATATCAGGAGCAACCAAGATAGAAGTTATGAGTTATGCCCATATAGACCACCTACAATCAGTTCTGAATTGGGAACAGAGGTTTTATGGGACAAATACTGAGCTGCTGATCATCTGCAATTGACATTGCTCACAACTTGCAATATCTGTTGGAATCATGTCATAGAATCATAGAATATTAGAGTTGGAAAGGACCTCAAGAGGTCATCTAGTCCAACCCCCTGCTCAAAGCAGGACTAACCTCAGCTAAATAATCGCAGCCAGGGCTTTGTCTCAGCATTTGATTCTATATTTGCTATGTTTTTGCAAATAAGCGTTGATTTCATATTTTTTGTCATCATCTGATTAACAAAAATAGTGATAGACCCATGCTAGCTTCTTTCAGTTATCGCAAAAGAAAGACTGTTCACTTGTATCGTGTTCCACAGTATTAAGATTCACGTTGATTATGTAGGGAATCAATACCCATGACATATCAGCACAAATGCTAAACTAGAAAGACCATACTTCTCAGCCATCCAACTCCAATTCAACCACTACTATCAGTTTATATAACAATTACTCAAATTGTATTCATTACACTGAATATCAGCAAGATAGTAAATAGGCTGCAGTGTGAACACAAAAAGGTGGAGACTAGTTTTGCTGTAATCCATTTTCCTCCTGTCTGTATTTCCAAAAAACAAAAACAAAAAAAAAACACCCCCCAAAACCCATCAATGGGCCTTCAAATCCAATTTCAGTGTAATTTAAATAATGATAGTTTATGAACTACAATGTAAGAACAAAACTTGATTTTGTTTACTATTAAAATTTGGATTGTTTTTACTTTTAATGAATTCTCTGGATTCCCTGCTAGAGGTAACACTTACAGAAAACTTCAGATCTCATTGCATCAAGTGCATTGCTTGTGTATAAATGTCTTGCATTAAGCAGCAAAGCACACTTTAAACAGGAAATGTTTATTGACTTTATATTCACGCAATAAAATGTTTACTTGATTAGAAAAGAAACAAACTCCCAACAATTCAGACTGGATATTAGTTTAAAACAGAAAGCTGGATTCAGTATAGTGTAAGTGTCTAATTGAACTTGAGAGAGACAAGGTGGGTGAGGTAATATACTTTATTGGCCCAACTTCTGTTGGCAAAAGAGCAAAGCTTGCTCGAAAGCTTGTCTCTTTCATCACACAAGTTGGCTCAATAAAACCTAGTACATCACCTACCTTGTCTCTCTCTTATCATGGGACCAACATGGCTACAACACTGTAAACAACAATTTATCTTGAACATTTAGAAATTTGAACCTTGATGCTATCACATAATGCTAGAAAGAAGTGTGGGGGGCTGGGGGGAACAACCTAGTTCTCAAGCTCAACGAGGCTTTCCATGGGAGGGTTTTGTTTTCAATGACCAGAGAGCCAAATGTATGGATTGAAAGTATATTGATTTGAAATACAGCATATCAGTAAAATATCTGCCAACTACTCTACTAAGGGTATGTGCACAATGACAGCATCACGGTTGGTGCTGCTGGCTCGATTCAATGGGATCAATTGAGCGGAATTGGAGACCCACTCAATCCACCAGGAAGTGGACCACATTAATCCACCCCCTCAAGAAAAGAGCAATGCTGTGTCGACTGGAGGGCATTTCCAGTTTGCACTGTGCAGTAATAAGTTAACAAGTCGATGGGAGACACGCAAACTAATCTACGTAGTTTGCGTATCGCCTGTCGACTGCCGCCAAATTTTGCCCCAAGTGTAGACCAGGCCTAAGCAATGTTGTACTGTTGAATTAAAAGGTGTTTGTTATATAGGTGCAATTGTGTGCACATGCATATGGATATAAATCTGTCTTATGTTGGTTTAGTTTGAGTTGATAAGTTTATCATCTCAAGCTTAACTTGATTAAGAGAATCCATGCACAAATTAGTTTAAACTGGTGCAATTTTAAGTGAAACAGATACAACTTCTGTATTTAGATAAGCCCTAAGTGACTTGCCAATGACCCCTCAATGGTAAAGTTGGTAACAGAACCCAAGACTTGACTCCCAATCCAGTGCCCTATCCAATAGAAAACTTGCCTTTCTAAAATCAATAAATTACACAAACAAGGAAAATATCAGTGCATAGGCAGCATGTAAATAATAATTAGGCCATATGGTAATACAGGAGCTACTCGTTTCATTGTCTTAATGATTGCTAAATGGAATTTCACCTTAACTCAAATCAGTTCTGCATACAATATATTGGTATTGAAAGGGTTAATGTGTTCTCTAAAGTCTTAATCTTTGTCACGTTTACGTAATACAGATACCCAAAGAGTTTAGGACCATCCAAGAACTAAAAGAAATGACACCTCAGTTTATGACACCAGAACCCACAGAAATAAGATGGATGGGTCCAAACCCTGTAAGCACATGCACAGTGGTAAAGCATACATCAAATTTAAAGAAAAAAAGCATCGTCAATAAATGACTGAGGGCCGGATCCCCAGTCACGATAAGTCAGTGTCACGCCACTAACATCAAAACGTTCAAATCCAGTGTAGCTTTCAGTTACCTTGTTTCATTGACCAGCAGAACTGCACGGATTCTCAGCTGAGGATCTGGCCATGAAACTGCATCCTCGTGTCTGTGCCTAAACATTGGAACTTCAAAAACCTACCAAATATGGAATGCAAAAGCATGTGTGATTACATACCGGCATTTTCATAAACTGAAGGCTACAGGATTTTGTTTTCCTTTGAATAAGAAATACCTTTGAAACTACATCCTTTCCACAGCACTATAGAATTCAGCTAGATTAAGATGACCTACTAATGCAATATGAGGGCTTTCTCATTGTCTGCCCATTTATGCAGGCTTTATAATGACATAACTCAAGGAAATTACTCCTGGTTTGCATAGGTGTAAATGACAAGAGAATCATGCCTCTAGATTAGAAACGGGCAATAGAAAATGTCAACTGGTGCTGATATTTTTCTTTTTTTAAGAACACACAAGAGTTTAAGGATTTGGGTTTTTTTTAAAAAAAAACCTCTAGATTAGAAGAACTAGAACTGGGTGAATAACTGTTATTTTTGGTTTCCTGTTCTTAACACAAAAGTTCACCTGAACTTTGTCAAAATGAAATGTTTTCTTACCCAAAATGAGAGGTTTCTTTCCAATTTTGACCACTTATAAAAGTTTTTATTTTTAAATGAAGTGAAAGGAAATTTCAACAACAAAGTTGTTGCAAACCAAAATATTGTTTTCAAAGTGTCAAAATGAAATGTTTTGACTTGTTTGGATTTTCTTTTTAAATCCTCCTCTCCACCCAAGGCATAAACAATTCACAAAGTGTTTTTATACTGCCAAATCTGCAATATTCAGAATATCCTAAGAGACTGGGGAGAGGGATTGACAATATATTTGACAGGATACTGTACATGCACCGATGACTCTTTTATTGTTGCTGCTTTCTGATGTGAGTGCCTAGTCAAAGTTTGGAGGCCCTGAGGATCTTCCAGCTGGAGTAGAAATTGATGGAGTCTGGTATTTTCTTTGATGCAATCTAGTTTATTCACAAGTGCATGGTCCTGTTCTCCAAACACCGAAGTAACCAGAAATGAAAGAAGAGTTTCTTAGCCACACAGCAACCTGTGAGCTTTCTTGCCCTCTCTCTACCCAGTCTAAAACTCCTGGGTAGGATAACATAACCCTTTTTACTCATGTGTGGGTTTTGTGATTTACTTATTCGACAGTTCTGCAAACTGAAAGGTGCGTTCCCACCCATCAATCTCACTGAAGTCTTTAACTCAGCTCATAAAGTTTCTCTCATCTCGCAACATTTTGATCTTACTGAGATTATTCTATATATTCTTCAGATAGACTCAGTCTATTTAACTTCACAAGGAAAAGGTTAAGAAGTGGCTTGATTACAGTCCGGAAGTACCTACATTGGGAACAAATATTTAATAATGGTCTCGTCAGGCCTGACAAGCGTTGTTGAACCCTCACCCCCGTGACTCTGCAACAGAACCAGATGCTATGAAAAAGCTCTGTAGAAATGGGGTTATATGGCCGGTTAGGAGGTGCTCTAGGGGCAGATGGGGAAGGCTGGAGATGGACGCGCACACCCACATGTCATATTCGTGTTATGGTCACCATGTCAATCATCTTATGTTATTAATATAACCATTGCTCCAACAGATATTGCCACAAGTATTAAAATACCCATGTCAGCGTTTGTCTCATTAAATACCCACATTTCGTGTAATCCAGTGCAGATTTGTGCATTTCATTTTAATGATTTTTAATTGTGAGTTGTTAAAGAAGCATCCCTAGAGTTAAACAGGCATAGAACCAATGAGTGGCATCTGGAAACATTGGTTTTAATAACAGCTCTTTATGGGAAAAAAGTGATGCAATTTGTTTTGTTCTGGGAATGTATTCTCATTAGTTCCAAATGTCCGGTGGGTATTTCAAAAGCCACACAGAGATCTGAAAACAGAAACATTATTTAAGCTCCATCAGCTCTTGCTGGAAGATGTTGCAAGTACCAGATGTAACTTGCTTTCTGAGGATGTCTGCACTGCGGCCAGGCCTGACTGGAGCACATGCAGACATACCTACTTTAGCTGTGATTTAACAAGAGCACTGAAGCTGTGGCAGCATGAGCTGTAGGGTCCTGGATGGAGTTAAAGCAGCTCAACCACATTGCCCTGGCTTCACCACTGTTACACGAGCTAGCTACAGCACAGTTATCTTGGGTATGTCTACACAGGCTGTAGTCACATCTCTGATTGCAACGTGGACATACTCGAAAGGAAACCTCACACCGAGACGAGCCACGCTAAAGCTCTGACATATGTCTAACACAATGCCAGAGGAATTATGCAATAGAAATCAGATGCTGCAATGGCACTTCTCCCCCACACATCTCATCACCAGGCAGTAGAACATGGCTTAAACACTCCACCCCCAAACATCTTCCTACCACCCATAAATCGGCTACGCACAACAGATTCAGCACTTCAAAGATGCCCACTCAAACAAAAGAATTTTGTAGTGTGCCCAGGAGGTCTAAGCTATGGGACACGGGGCATTACAAAGGAAAGGGGCCACTTAAAATGCTCCTCCAGCAGTCCCTTCCCTTTATAGAAGAAAATCCCACGGAAATGCCTGACAATCTGAACTGCAGTAGAGGCCACAGGGAGACATGTGGTCTCGCAGGTAAGCAAGTTCCAGATCGTTTAGGGTTTTAGATCTGAAAAATAGCAGTGTAAGCCCACTACCCCATTAACATCCATGCAGATCTGGGAGTATGGGTCTCACATACTCATGGCAAAATAACCTCTTATTGAGCAGGTTGACACGTTCTCCACTAGTGTTAGTTTCCAAATGGACTTAGCATGTAGTCTCACATGAGCGCAATGCAGTTGTTCAGTAGAGAGCTGGCAAAAGGCAGCATGGTACCAACGTCCACATCCAAAAGGAAAGGCCGTGACCACCTGACATGACCCCGATGAAGAAAATAGAACAGCAGCCTTAAACCTGCTAATTGACGCCTGAGACGCAGCTAGAGATGTAAGCAGGGCCCCAGGTTGCTCATAAATGTTGGAGATACTCCCGCAAAGCGGATGAGATAACCAGAGCCAGATCAGCCCTGTCTAATTCCTCCCCTTACTTGCCCCAAGACCTGTCATCGCCACCTCAATCATCTCAGGCATGAGCTTCAGCCAGCTCACTCTCACCCATTCCTCGGTCAAGACCAGACACTGGGGAACGCTTTCCAGCGCCATGTGCAAATCCAATGACCGAGCTATCAAGCTGGATGCTGTCAGCAAAGTGAACACACTTCAGCTCACATCTCCTCACTAAGGGCTCAGTCCTCCGAGCGGACAAGCATTCTGCGCCTGTCCAGCAAAGCAGTTAAGTGCAGCTTAACTTTATGCACATGAATAGCCCCACTGATGCCGAGTCACATGCTTGAAGTTAATCACGCGTGGTGCGGAGAACGGGAATGGGGAAGGGTTAGTTAGCCTCACAGAAAACAAGGACCAGGGGTCACCTGATGACATTAAAAGGCAGCAGCTTTAACACACATGCAAGGAAGTACTTCTTCACACATCGCAGCCAAGCTATGGAACTTGTCGTCGGGGACTCTGTGATGGCCAAAACTTTAATAGGTTCATAGAAGAATTAAGTTCATGGAGGAGAGCTCCATCAATGGCTATTAGCCACCATGGTCAGGGATACAACACCATGCCCTGGGTGTGCCTAAATCTATGACTGCGAGAAGCTGGGACTGGAGGATAGGGGATGGATCACTCGATAATTGCCCAGTTTTGTTCACTCCCTCTGAAGCACCTGGCATTGGCCACTATCAGAGGACAGGATATTGGGGTAGATGGACCATTGGGCTGACCCAGTATGGCCATTCTCATGTTCACAGGTCCAAGTACTTTGCTGGATAAAAACAGAGTGCCAGGCACCTGGCAGGATCAAACCCTAACTGGGCATAGAAAGCTAGTAGGACAATAGTGGGGACAAAAACATCCTTGTGGAACCACACACAAAATAGTTGACAGTGCAGAAGAGTAACTGGCCAATACTACCCTCTGTGCGAGGACAGAATGAAGGCTCTGATGTGCAATTGCAAGCACTCCTACTGAAAGCCTGGGGGTGTCAATGCCACCTCGTAAACCACAGATCATTAGCATGAATCTGAAGGATTTGGCCTCTCCAGGAACACAGAACACGTCTCAGACTGCTAAGCTCTCAAAGCTAGACTTTCTAACAGAGAGAAGCACATATTACCCCCACCTCCTGTAAGTATATTGGCATAGTATCAAAGACAGTTAAATATGAACATTTTGCCTCCACGTAACAAGTGATAATCCATCCTTAGCCTATTACATTAAAACTAGATAGTTCAGGAGCTTTCCAAACAGTAAGTACTTGTCAATACCTTGTCAAACTTTTTTTTTTTTTGAGACCCCTTTGAAAATATTTCAGGCTGTGATAACCCTCCTCCAAAAAGTGACAACCCCTCTCATGCTATGCTGCTCCCCCTATGTCATGCCACTTTTACTTCTGCACTGCTGCCAGGGCGGTTCTACCTTCACAGCAACTGGCCAGCAGCTGCTGCTTTCCGGCCACCCAGCTCTGAAGGGCTCTGGCTGTCAGCCATGCATGAGGCTGAAAGCTGCAGCCACAGCTTGCGACCCCCCATAATAACCTCACGACCCCCACTTTGAGAACCCCTGGACACTCTAATGTAGCGAAAGAGGGGTGGATTGGGTAGCAGCCCTTATCCATAAACCCCTTGCTCTTGAATAGTCTATAAACAGTCTCTTAACATCATTTGCACGTACTTTTTGTGGCATAAGAAACTGTCCATTATTAGTATAAGGAATTTTAAATATGACTTCTCTGTCTTAAGATCATATAGCTGGCAGAATTTTTAAAATATAGAATTTCCTTTTCTGTACTCACCTTTGATATTGTGCTCTGCTTGGACAGCACAACTGGAGTGGTCAGTTTCCCTTTCTGGTTCTAATAAATTAACAGGATTGAGTGAGGCTTGGCAAGCTGTGGAGAACAGCATAGAACAGCATTTTCTTAAGCCAGGCTTTTAGCTAACCTATTTTTATATTAAGGAGAAGCCACTTGAAGAACATTGCACCTACTAAATCTCCAGGGTAGCAGTATGACGGTGAAATTATATTTTCCTCAGTTGCTGGTTTAGGGAAATAAGTGCTTTTATAGCACAATTTTCCTTTTCCCCACACCAGGCAATTTTAAGAGAGAAGTCAACTCTTTCTTTTCATGGTACATTTCGTAAAAAGTCTCCCCTCACAGAACTGAAAAGAGCAACTTAAAAAAAGAAGCCACACTTTGAGATTTTTTTTAACCCTTTTGTTACAAGATTACAATAACTGAAAGATTACATAAAAGTAGTTTTTTCCTTGTTTATTTACTTCCTGCATTTGACAGTATGTGGGACAAGTGACAATTCTGCACCTCTAAGTGGGTATTTCACACAGGAAAGGAACAAATCAGTTTAATATGATTAGATAGGATAGATAGAGGAAACAACTTTAAAAACACATCATCAGCGGAAGAACTCTGGGGAAATGAGAGCCTCAGATTCAAAGTACATCTCCCCTGAGGCAATACGTCACAATAGGGAAACACAATTTAATGTTGAACGGATGCAAAATGAAATATTTTGGTTGATTGAACTGATGTGAAACATTTCAACTCAGATCAAGCTCACCTGAAAGGAAAGATTTAGGTTTTGATTTTCCCCCAGTAGAAAATCTACAACCATAATTTTCTACAGGACCATTTTTATTTTGTGGAAATTGATTTTTTTGTTGTAAAATTGTTTGGCTGGAAACTTCCCAGCCAGCTCTAATCAAAATTTGCAGCACCTCTGGGTGTGACACTAAGCACACCACATATTGCACATACTAAGGACATTGGCACTATAGTAAAAGTGTACTTCCAAAAGAGAGAAGCATAGAAATGGATCCAAAACCCACTGCTCTGAATGGGAGTCTTTCCATTGGCTTCAATAGGCTTTGGGTTAGAACCTAGAAGAAGAGAAACAAATAATATTCTGGAGTCAAAATATATTCTGTAACAGAAGCGACAGTGCTGCGTGTGATAAAAAGTCTTAACTACCACTTATTTGGAAAGACATCCGTGCTTCTGTCCCCTGGAAGTACTGTGTTCATCCTAAACTTATGGCAACATGCATTCATTCTCTCTACACAAACAAGAGAAATTAAACAGATGACTGACAAACGCGATCAATTTCATTAGTTAAAGCCAAGCTATGTGTAAAACACAAGGCACAGAAAGAGTGTAATTGATAAAAGCCAAGCAGTTAAAGAAAGACCCACTCCTTAGAATTCTTTTGTGGGAAGCCAAAAGATCAGCAGGGAGTTGGGGGGACCACAAGGAACCACTTTTAGCAAATACCATAGCATCAGCATGGTTCAGAAGAGTAATTTGCTCTTAAGAGACCTGGCCACATTTCTAAGCAATATCCACATCTAAGAGGATCTTTATGATGTCTACTTCTGCACAGTAGAGCATTTTTCTTGTAATTTTAAATTGAAGCCACTGGGTCAGCTCTCAGCTGGTATAAATCAACTTAGCTCCAATTGACTTCACAATACTACAAAGAGTGAAGGGAAAAAAACCTTCCATTTTTTCCTTTTTGTAATTTGACTGAAGAATACAGCTCATGTTCAAACAGTTCCAGAAGAGTTGTAGCATCACTGGGTGGGACCTCAATAAGAGCACATGCACCATTGTGTGAAAGAAGTTGGTCAACCAGCCCTTGGAGAGAAAACACATATTGGTGTTTGCCTGTTACAGCAAGAAAGGATGGTCCGATGGTTAGGACATGAACCTGGGACATGGGAAACTTTGATTTGAGTCCCTGCACCACACCACATCACTCCCCCTAGCCTCTGCCCACAGATATCCTGTGTGACTTGAGCAAGTCACTACGTTTCTGTGTCTCAGTTCCAATTGCAAATAAGGAGTAATAGCTCTGTCTTACGTCAGGGGGGTTGTGAGGATATGTACATTAAAGATTGTGTAGTGCTCAGACACTATGGGCTGTATGAGTTCTTTCGATAGACTGATGTTGTAGTTTGCTATGGCGTTAAGGAAGATGCATAATTACTTTGTCCAATACATAAAGTAATCTGTCATCCCCCTTTTAGCCTGGTTCAAGTACCATATGCTGTGTAATAACATGGGAACACACCAAGGATCTAAAGGTGGAAGCAGAGTCTACGGTAGATGAAGATCATAAAAAATGAATCAGAAGAAGAGAGGGCATATTACATGTATATATGATGATGAAGAATACACAACTGTTCACTGAGAGTAATGGTTTTCTTATTCGGTATCCAACGGGCCACAGTTCTTAGCAGGAGTCCGAGAATGAGAAGTTGTCAGGAAAGCTGCAGATTACTTTGAGACAGTTGTCCCAAATGCATTAGGAACTGTAAAATCTGGCACAGAAGAAACAATAATCCACAATCAAAAAAAGCTGCTGCAGCTTAAACAGGAAACCCTTCTTGCTGAGGACTGTCATAGTAAGTTTGCAAAAAGTGCAGTTATTGATTAATACAGCGTAGTTTCAATAAGAGCATATGCCTGACACCTTGTATCTGTCATAGCTTTGTCTCGCATTCTTTTTTCATTACATCAGGTATATTGCCCTGTAAATCATGATAGTTGTGCCAGGAATAAAAAAAAACAAAAACAAATCAAAACCCACAAACCAAACTCAGGAATTTTTAACTTTTCAGTATTTATTTAGTTCCGTTTTTCCACTTTTAGTTCAGACTAACAAAAATAAATTAATGTAGTTTAGAGTGGATTCTTGTTAGTTACTACAGACGATCAATGCATTTCTCAATTACCATTCTGTAGTAATTTAAAAACTAGCTACAGAAACTGTAGAGTGCAGATTTGCAGTTTTAATTAAGGGGTCTAGTTTCAGTGTATATCTGTCACTCCCATTGACAAGTTACACATATGCTAACAGCAAGATCTGTTCCATTACAGCTTGTTTGGATGTATAACTAGAACTGAGTTATTTAAATTAGCTTTTGTGAATTATAGAATTAAGCTTCACATTAAATGGAAAACTTCAAATAACTTTTTGGTTTGTGTATATATTTTAATTTGTAGTTCTGTATTACTAAGTGCTAGCTCCGCAAGAAAATAAGGCATGATAAATATTTTAACAAGACTGACATTCACCACATTCAAACTACCTCTGATCTCATTTGACATGTGTAGGGGATATCTGGAGTCTCTTTCTTAAGTTCTGGGTGAAGAGGAGAGGAACTTGCTTTTACCTTTTTAAAAATTATTGTAAAGCTTAAAAGGGTGAAACTCAAGTGCCTATTCCACAAGAGTAGAAAGTTAGTTTTTTTTTGTGTGGATAAAATCATGCTTTGAGGAGGGTAGCCTGGGCATCTTATCTTTCTCTTGGCTTAACTATTTCATTTGAACATGCTATCCTAGTGAGAGAGCAGGCACATGGTGTAAAACAATGCAATGGTTATATGTTTTCTTGCATACACCCTATACATTTTTTTGGGATATGTCCTTCTGACTTGGAACAAAAAATAGCACAGGTATAATCCCTAACAATCCCAGCCAATTTATTCAAAAGCCTCCTGATGATTGGCAAATCAGCATTGTTCAAGTCTTTCACTCCTGAAGAGCTGGATTCGAGCAAGGGCTTTATGGTTAAGTGAAAATAAACTTGGTCATCTTCTAGTGCCAGGAAAGGTTTGTAACCCACACTTTGGAACTAACTTTGGTACCGGCGCTCGTCTGCTTAAGAGAAGCCCATAATTAAAATATGATTGTACATCTCACTTCTAGTTTGATACAGTGGAAAGTGGCATAGCCAGTTGTTCTGCTTGTACCTGGTTGACTAAGTGGTAGCACTGCAGAAAAGGATCTGAGAGTTATAGTGGATCATAAATTGAATATGAGTCAATAATGTTTTGCATTTGCAAAAAAGGCCAATATCCTTATGGGGTGCATTAACAGGAGTGCTGTGTGTAAGACACAGGGGGGTAATTGTCCTTCTGTACTTGGCACTTTGGAGGCCTCAGCAGGAGTACTGTGTCCAATTCTGGGCACCCCGCAACAGCAAAGATGTAGATAAATTGGAGAGGGTCCAAAGGGAGCAAGAAAAATGATAAAAGGTTTAGAAAACCTGACCTCTGAGAAAAGGTTAAAAAAATTGGGCATATTCGGTCTTGACAAGAGATGACTGAGGGGGAGCCTAACACCGGTCTTCAGATCCATAAAGGGCTGTCCTAAAAGGAATGGCGATCGATTGTTCTCTACGCCCACTGAAGGTAGGACCAAATGCAATGGGCTTCCTCAGCACCAGGGAGACTTAGGTTAAACGTTAGGAACAGCCTTCTAACAATAAGGGGAGTTAAGCTCTGGAGTAGGTTTCCCAGGGCGGTTGTGGAACCCCGTCACTGGAGGCTTTTAAGAACAGGCTTGACAAACGCTGCTTCAGTGCAAGGGCTGCACTTGCTGATCTCACCAGGTCCCTTCCAGCCTGACAGTTTGCAACCCTAACTTTGTATTAAGGAAATACATAGAGATGCTGCAGCTAGCATTCCAGCTACAGGCACGGAGGCGGGTCTCCTAGTGCGCCCTCCAATCTCTTCCCTCCTCCTACCTACTCTCTTCCCTCCACATTCCATGCAGTTTGCTACAACCCCTACTCAACTTCCCTAGGTTCTGACTTTGTCCTTCAGGCCCTTCTCCACTTTCTCTCTGCCTGCCCCTCATTCTGTATCCTCCACCTCCCCAAATCCTCGTCACTTCCCTTGTCAACAGGGCACTGACACAGAGAGCCACCAACACCTCCCTCATTCTAGCCTCCCTGCTTCCTTGCTGGCAGGGATCCATCAGGGAAGCAACAAAAATTCAGGAAAAGAGGGAGCCCAGTTGCCCAGAGTTTTGCTGCCACAGCGTCCCCCAGCAGCCGGAAGCAGGGACTGACAAGGAAGCTCCCAACCTGCTTACGAGAGCTCCCAGGGAAGAACTCCCAGGGAAGATCGAGACAAGAGATCCCAGGGAAGAGCTGTGGTGAGGGAGGGGCAGGCTCAAGTCTCTGAAAGATGCCTGACACTTGGAAGCCTTTCAAGATTTCCTTTTGAGTCACAGTGGTAGAACCAGCATCTTGTAACGCATTTGCTCCAGGACAAGCCTCTATTACTCAGTTCTAGAGCCCCTTCTAGGGAATTAGGCCACTGTTACCTGTGTCTATGTGGGTGGCAGGAAAGACTCCTGGCCAAGTTCCCCTCACCAATAAACTCATAACCTCTGCTGCTCTTGCCTGATACTTAGGGCCTAATTTCCAGCAAAGGAGGGAAATTAGGCCCTAAGTATCTAAAGCCACAGCTCAGAATTAAGGTAAGTGTCTTCCCCATCACACACCGTTACTTTTCATGCTCCTACTCCAGGCCACCTGCACCTTTGTGGGAACTCATTTTCCAACATACACATTTGCCATAACAGAGCAGGCCAGTAATCCATCCGACCCATTACCCTCTACCTGACAGTAGCCAGTACCAGATGAATCAGGGGGAGGTGCAAGAAACTCCATGGTAGAGGATTATGGAATGACTTGTCCCTAGGGGAAATTTCTTCCCACCACCCATCGGTTAATAGTTGGCTCTGTCCTGAAGAATGAGGGTTATGTGTGTCTTTGTTTAAGAAAAAAAAAGTCCTCTCCAATGTAATTTTGGGTTGTCTCGCTGCTCTGACAACGGACTAATCCTTTTATGCATTCCATTATGCTACCTGGTCCAATGGGCAAACACTATTTCCTTTTATCAGTTTAAAATGGGATGCCTTTGAATTTCACCGAGTGACCCCTTGTTGTTATTACTGTGTATGCATCCACCATGTTACCTTTCTAACTAAATAGCCCTTGCCTTGTCACTCACTCTTTATACTGAAGTCCCTCACTAACTCAAGTCATTTGCTCATTTGCCTCTGAATCTGAGCCCTGCGGGAGAGACCGGGCAACCTGAACTGACCAAAAGATTCTAACATAGGGATAAGCCACCACTCTATAACCTCCCGTTTTCAGTTTTAGTCTCTACCTCACTCCATACACCACCTACTATTTTGTTTTCTTTTTTTGACCATCCAGTGCACATGAAGCAGAGACTTTCTCTGTGGTGTCTTCAATAAAACCCTGCTCTTTGAGTTGCTGCAGTTAATTGAGAAGCCAGCAAAATGGATGAGTAATTCACTTCTTACCTTCCTCTATGGAGAGGAGATTCCCCTCACTCTCGGTTCTCCTGGACTCAGCTTTCATCTTTTAAGAGCACAGGATGCAGTAGAAGGACCAAAGCTGCCTTTTCTTCTCTGCTCTGACCCTTAGAATTGTGGGAAATGAGCCAGGGGGGAGGGAGTGGGCCCACTATAAACACCCCTGCACCCTGCCTTGGAGGATCAATCTGTCTCCATTGCTGGGCAAGCGGAGGATACCCAGGAGGGAAGCTGCTTTGCCTATCACTCGTGGTGGGTGGGTGAGGGAGACATGTTATTCCTTCCACCCTCTCCTCAAAGGGCTACCAGCTTTTCCTCAGGGCTCACTGCTTTGCCTAAGGGTCCCCAAATCACAGGGCTGCCGCTTCGTGGTCTGTACTTTGGACCCTAAGCTGAGGAAAACTATGCAGAACCCAGCCACTCAGGTGGAGCAACAAACCTCTCCTAGTGCTTTTAAAGCAGGAAAGAGGGAGCAATGGGGAGTGGCCCTGGCAGCTCACGCTGTTGGTGACGGTTTAACTGTTGCATCCTGGAATCTTCCAGGAGTTTGAAAAGCAAACCTACCCCTTATGGCTGAGTAGCTGGTTGTGGTTGGAATGAGCTGAAAGAAGAGCTGGGTACAGGTGATCCTGTTAGCCCTGAGAGAGGTGGAGCTGTGAGAAAGATGGCTCACCTGTGTGCTGCTCAGCTCTGCCTCTTGGTAGGAAAGGCTCGTTGCTGGGTCAGGAAAAAGCTGCTTCTCAAAGACTTCTCCTTGGAGCTAGTTACTGAAAGGGCCGGATGAGGGAATCGCAGGCAAGTTTAGGCTAGGAATGAACAAGGTTATGAAAGCTCCTAAGAGGGGGCCTTTTTATGGGCTTTTTCAAGGACTGACTGAGAAGAAAAGCCTTTGTGATGGGACAGTGTTTGCAAGCTGTATTCAATTTCTGGGTCACACTTTTGTACTTAGTGAACATTTCTGCAGGGGGTAACTTTTAAATCTTGGACTGCCTGCAATACCCACACACACCACGCCCCAGCTGCTTCCCCAGAGCAACTGCCCCTTCACAGGGTCAAAGCGCACTATTCTATGCTGTGCACCTTCTTTTTTAGGGTCCCTTGATTAAAAACAGGCCACAGCCATATAAATAAAAGAAATTAAAAAAAACAGTCCATATGGTGATTGTAGAGGCTGCAGTGGCTTCAAAGGGATAAGTTTGGTGCCACAGTCCTCATTCCTGAGGAGAAAAAAATCCACCTGAAAACTTATTTAAATAAAAATAATTCACCCTCCATCATTTGGTCTTGATTCATAGATTCCAAGACCAGAAGGGACCATTGTGACCATCTAGCTGGTCCTCCTGTATAACACAAGCCATAGAATTTCCCCAAAATAATAAGTTACATGACCCAGGTCTGTGTCATATGTCCCTTGTATCACAAAACCCCAGCTTGTTTTCACACAGTACTTTTATTATGCTACATCCAGAAAACCTATGTTACATGTATGTTAAGATTGCAAAGTAAAGCACTCTAAAGTTAAGAAATGCCAGAATGCCTGTGAAACATTAATTCAGCCCCTTTGTGTGTCTGATCAGATATTATTTTTTTCTTTAGGACCCCTGCCTCATTCAGTGAATAGGAAGCTATTCAATATTTCTTTTTATCCTGCACATTCATTGTGTGACCCTATGCCTTATTTATTATGCCACCATTCAATCTCTGCTCAGAAGATGGACTTATGAATTTCCTCCTGGTCATTTCTTCATGGTTTTAACCATAGTACTTGAGTGTATCACAAGCATTAATGGATTTATTTTCACACCACCCTGATGAGGTGCGGGATATTATTATCCCCGGCCTCCAGAGGGAGAAGTGAGTCACAGAGAGATTGGAGCCAAAATTGTCAAAAGTGTCCACCGATTTTGAGTACCCAGTGGAAACATTGTGTGTGCACCTCCTCTGCACCTGGTTATGTATGAACCCAACATGACAACTGTCTCTGTAGTGACACGAGAGACTTCCCTCCCTTTAAAGGTGCAGTACACAGAACTCAGGTCATAACAGATACAGGCCACATACACCGCACTGATCAGGAATCCAGAGAAGATAGCTGCCCAGCACATTACAGCTAGCTTTTAATGTAATTCATAATTACTGAAAATTTTGAATTCCATATTGAAAAGAGTTTCCAAATTTTGTACAAATGACCACCCAGGCATCCTGCTCTTAGAACTACATTATACTGTTGCTAAAGCTATTGCCAGAACTTTGAAGTAGTGAAAGTGGATTCAATCAGAGACCAGATCATTAGTTGATCATAGGATGACACTGATCCACCAATGTGATGCAGCCATGAAAAAGGCAAATGAGATCCTAGGATGTATTGGGGGAGGTATTTCCAGTAGCAATAGGGAAGTATTAATGCCATTGTACAAAGCACTGGTATGAACAATTCTATTCACCCATGTTCAAGAAAGATTAATTCAAATGGAAACAGGTTCAAAGAAGGGTTGCTAGGATGTTCAGGGGAATGGAGAGGAGACTATTTCCACTGGTGAGGCCACATCAGGAGTATTGTATCCAGTTTTGAACCCCCCACTACAGGAAGAATGAGAACAAATTGGAGAGAGTCCAGTGGAGGGCAACAAAAATGATTAGGGGGCTGGAGCACATGGCTTATGAGGAGAGGCTGAGGAAATTGGATTTATTTAGTCTGCAGAAGAGAGGAGTGAGGGGGGATTTGATATCAGCTTTTAACTACCTGAAAGGGGGGGTCAAGGGAGGATGGAGCTAGGCTGTTTTCAGTGATGGCAGATGACAAGATAAGGAACAATGGTTTCAGTTGCAGTGGGGGAGGTCTAGGCTGGATATTAGGACAAACATTTTCACTAGAAGGGTGGTGAAGCACTGGAATGGGTTATCTAGGAAGGTCGTGGAATCTCTATCCTTAGAGGTTTTCAAGGCTCGGTTTGACAAAGCCCTGGCTGGGATGATTTAGTTGCGGTTGGTCCTGCTTTGAGCAGCAGGATTGGACTATATGTCTGCCGAGGTCTCTTCCAATCCTAATCTTCTATGATATGCCCTCTATAATTACATTTGGGGGGTAAACAGAGAGCGAGAAGTGCTATTTAAGCTAAAGGACAATGCTGGCACAAGAACAAATGAATATAATCTAGCCACAAAGAACTTTATGCTAGAAATTAGAAGATTTCTAGCCATCAGAGGTTGAGGTTCTGGAACAGCCTCCCACAAGGAGCAGTGAAGGGGCGACAAACAGCCCAGCTAGTTTCTAAATGGATCTTGATACATTTCTGAATGACATTATGTAATGAAGTTGCTGTTAGGGCTTCCCTCTCAGTTCCCAGACACAGTTTGCCAGAAAGCAATAGTCCCGAGTCCAATCTGCAGGCACTCCATGATGGGTTTATTTAGTGACAAGCTTAAAACCATAACTGTACCTCCAAGCCTTTCACACCAATTGGGCATATTTTTCTATATGTTGATAGAGATCCCTTCCCCCACAATCGTAGTTCTATACAGCCATAGAACTCCCTCTTTCCCTGACCATAGTGCCATGATTAACGAACCCCCCCCCTCCCTTTTCTTCTTCTTAGCCTTAATTATAACTGTAGGCCATGCGCTTCCCCACTCTCCTCCCCCCAGTACCGCCTCTTCCAATATATAGTCATGTTCTATTTTGGGGGCTCTGGGGACTTTAGTACAACTCCTTTTGTACTTCATAGGAAGGGCAGGGAGCGGGGTCACATCTTGGCTATGATTAGTTTATGGTCCTATGTTTATGGTTCTTTTTAACACCTCCCTTCACCTCCCTGGCTTTCCTAGTGGTTGCTTGGCCTTGTTTTGGTATCTGTCTTGAAGAGGAGTCAGAGCTTTCCCTCATTCGTGCACTCATATATTGCACCTTTACTACACCTTGAAACATTTTAACTATCTCCTTTGTCTTTTCATAGTAATAAAGAAAACCCATCTAATTGTGGCCAGGCAAAAGGAACACACAATGTCTTTGTACTTTGCTAATGTGCATCTCAGAGACACACAGGCCCAGAATACCATTTCAGGCAGATACACAGGCCTAAATACTTACACAAACTTACATTATATACTTATACCCTAACAGTTCCCTGTGATAACAGGGGACTGGATTTGACCCTTCCAGTGCTATATCCTACGGCCCTAATAAAATGTACCTCTAGACTATCTGACATCCAGGGATCTTATTAACGAAGAAACACAACACTTCCACTGTACCAGGGAAGCATCCTTACAATCATTTTATTAAGTGGGTAACTAAGCTATTGAGCAGTTGTGACAACCCCAAGATGACATAATGAATCAGAAGCAGAGGCTAGGATTCTTGAATCCCAGTCTCTTGTGCTAGCCAGTTAAAAAAATGTTTTCCGTTATATGTGAGTTGACATGAGAGAGCAAACAGTTACCCACCATGATAGCCAAGACACTACAGTTGTTTGCCAATGCAAGTGCTGCATAGGGAAAATACTGTGGCACCTCAGATACCAGTGTATGGAAACTGAGGCTAAATGATAACATTTTAATGGCAACCACTGTAGACAAAGTTGATTTTCAGTTTCCATTGTAGCCCCACTCTTTTCAGGTGCTTTACTTTCATCAAGTATATTTTCTTGGAGGTTGAACTTTTCTTTGTAGGGTTTTAGTCTACAGGTGTAGGACTTATTACTTTTATTGATTGAAAGTTTGGGTAAAGTCAGTTCAGCTGCTTTTGTTGAGATACGTGAGCAGAAAAATATATACTTTCTATATTGTCAAGGATAATCTCATTTCTGTTTCTTCCTCAGTTTAAAGCTCCTTGTTCTAGAGGCAGTGAATCTATCCAGGTAACTAAAGATGAATGTCATCTTGATGCGTTTTAGGATAAATGTACATTTACTACTACTGCATCACATAACATCTACACCTCGCTACAAACCTCAACTGGTAGAAGCAGAAGTTACTTTCATAATTGTCACTGTCACATAAAATTTGGAAAACTGGAATAAAGTTTGCCAGATTCAACACTGTTTTCAATGGCATTTAGTTACCAAGCACAATATAACCTCTCTATTCAGATGTTCCTGGCAGTCAAGGGCTTTGAGTGATAGGATATGCCTTTAAAGAGGGAATATATAAGTGAGATGATAATCTCTTTGTTGGAAGTAGTTATATACTTGTAGTGTCAATCCTGACCACCTGATGTGGTAGTGAAGGATGGATGGAAGATTTGGAGCTGAGCCTAAACTGGAACACTGGACCTGAACTCCTTCAAACTTTGGGAAAGTTTGGATTTGGATCCACTTCTGGATTCTAACTTCTCAGAGTGAGAACTGTGGGAATGGCCCCAGGTACACACCTTGCCAACTCTCATATCAATCAGTTGAGTTGCATGTGGCAATAATATTATCCTGGGTGAAGATTTTCAAAGAATTTAATGTTCACAGATTTGTCTGATTAAGGGTCCTGGGGACTGTAGTCAGCTAACTACAAATGGCCAAATCTTGTTTGTCTTTCTTACACATCATATCACTCGTTGACTTCCAGTGGTGCTGTGAATGAATGAGTTGAGGAGGACTGAGCCCAGACAGGTACAGGAAAGGTAATGGTAGTGCAAATACCCACAAAATGAATGTGCTTTATGCCTGATTTGGAAACATCACCTTTCAGAGGAACAAGATATATCAGATGTCATGGTTGAGTCAATCCTTGGACTCAGCTGAGATTGCCAATTAATAGCAATTATGGTGGTTTCTGGGATATGCACTGACACTACCAGCTCATTTCACTTGAGTCACTGAATAGCAATCATTGCATAATGACTGGTGGTTACTGTGTAGCTGCAATGGGAAAATATGTTGAATCAGGGTCACGCTTTCACCTTGGGTATATCCTTTATTAGTGTAGCAATCTGCATGGAACTTGAGGGAGGAGCACGGGTTGCTGGAGGGAAGAATTTGTAGGAGACACCAGGAAGTCAATCTGTGAGCACATGGTTGGAATGCTAGCTGCAGCTGTAGCACTTCTCTGACTCATTTGTAAATGCTGCCCATTTTGCAGAAAATTCCAATATATCAAGATGTGTTTTGGCCCTGAATTGGAACAAAAATTGAAATACTGAAATTTTTCATGGAATGGACAAATAAAAAAGTTCTATTTAAGACATGAAATTTTAATATTCCCAATCAAAATGAAATGTTCCATCATTTCCAGATGGAAACATTTTATTATGGCTTGGTTTGACATTGATCTGTGTCTTCATGAGTCGCTGTAGTGCCATATATATGAAAGATATAGTTTGAGTACCCTCTGCTCCCATTCTCTGTATGGGCTGGACTTCCCATTATATATCATGGTCACCTGATTCCCATCATGCATCATGTCAGTTCAACCAGAGGGGACAGCATGGTGCATTGTGGGAGACGAAATCCTACCAGGGAGCCCAGCCCATAGAAGAAAACTGGGGCATGAGGCACCCAAATTCCCATGAGATGTTGCAGAAGCCAAAATGTTTCAATTCAGTTCAGTAAAAACTGAAAGTGTCATTTGGATTTTCCTAACAGAATTTTTTTTTTAAATTGGCAACACATATTTTTCTGTAGCAAATTTCAATTTTGTAGAAATTCTATTTTCCATGGAAAAACACTTCAGCAGAAAACTCTTGAACAGATCTAGAGTAAAACATTACCTTGCTGCTATTAAAATTTAGTAGAGAAAGGCCGGATTAGACGGGTAGCAAGACAGCCGGGTTCTTTTATGAGGATTCTGAGACCGATGGGAAAGAACACTCCTGGTTGAATCAATGAATAGTTTTATTGATGATAACAAGACAATTGACAATACTTCTCACAATCAGACAGTTAGACAATTAACACTTACACTTATTCATTACTATTTATGGAAACTTCTCTATTGATTATTCTTATCCTCGACAGATGGGTGCTGGGACAAGTCCTTTAACTTATACACAACTTATGCTTGATCCTTAAACCTAAATAAACCTAACTATTTCCTTTAATTTCCTATTAACCTTTATTCCTTATAAGCACTTTAGCACTTTGCTTAGGGAGATGTGATCCACAGATCTCAATGAAATCCCCCCGATTCCGTGAGTCCACAGACTCCTGAACTATCCGGATATTATACTCACGGCCAGACTCTGCCTCAGCCTCTGGTCTGGATCCTTGCTTCAAAACCCTCATCCTTGACAGGTGGTCGCTGGGATCTGGGTCTCGCAAGCTTCTTAGGGTTGGTGTTCTCTTGATAGACTCAAGAGTAGACACCCCCCCTCCCGAGCCAGGCTGCAGTCCACAGAACCCCTGTCTGCTCGGAGTATTTATTTACTTTTTGAGCACTCTGGTCGAACAATTTTACATGGTTTAGCTGTCCTGTGGAAGCCTGCCTAAGCGCATCCGGTGTTCTGTGGTTGCTCGCCCCCGGCAGTTGACCTGCAATTAGCTTATCTCTGTTGTTGAGTGTATTTTTGTTCAGTCATTGCTCTATTTGAGTTCCCTATGCAATTTGGTCAATTATTTATATTTTGCTAGGCTGTGCATAATTTCAGGCCTAGTCCTTATAGTCATTTCCCCTATTATCATGACTACCAAACCACAATGGTTGGATTTTATACCCCTTTCCACTGGTGTAAATGATTGCACAAGATAAAGGACAATGGTGAAAAAGGCTCTTTATGCCCCAAATGAAAGAGATCAGAATAGTGATTTCCTCATTTTTCTCCTGATATCTTTTGGGGAAGAATTTCAGATGCTCAAAGGAGAGTCAAGTGTCCAAGTCCCATTGGCTTTCAATAGGAGTTGGATGCCTTGGGAAATTGCCTTTTATACCATAATTTTTTTATGGCATTTATGTTTATTTCTCAGAAAGGCAGGTGAATAGGCCCAGGTGAATAGGATCTTGAAGGTTGGGTTGTTCGTAACTTTAGATATATTTAGACAGCTGAGCTTCCATACCTAACTCATCATAAAGAGGGCAAAACACGCAATAAAGAAATTAGTGCTGATGCGCTCACATGCCATATATCACTGCTAAGCAACTGGCAGATAGTGTGTGATAAACCAGCTGCTAAGTCTGTAGTCATCACATGAGCAGTGACAATTTCATAGGTGAAAACCAGACCAGCTCCCCTATACAGTAATATTGCTCAAGAGAGGTGTTAAACCTGTAAGAATGTGTTTAGTGTTTAGACTATAAAATGCTTGTAAATTGCTGCATGGATTAATCTAATCTGTTACGTTTGTATCCTGAGTTGTAAGGTAGCGTGTAAGTTTTGCTTTATAATTGTAATAATCCCTGCTACAAACTTGTGAACCGAGGCAGGAAAAGTGGTTCCCCTGCTCATCCAGAAGAGCTATCAAGACTAAATGACAATTATGAAACATCACAACACAAAGGCTGGTTTAATGAACTTCTTATAACCACAAAGGGGCTACATGCAAGAAAGCGGGTCCCATTATCTTGAATTCTGGAAAAGGAAAATTAGGAATGCTGATGAAGATTTTTCATTTCTTTGCTCTTTGCTGGAGCTAAGAAACAAAAAGGCAGAGATCTCCAGGGTCAACCTGGGTTAGACATAAAAAAAGTTCAGTGCCGAGAAATTATTACATCTCTTTCACCTTTTGCAACCATAGACTGAGTTCATTTGCGTATATATCTTGCCCGCTTTAACCTGTAAATAATTCTCTCTTTTCTTTTTCCTAGTTAATAAATCTTTAATTAGTTTACTCTAGGATTGGCTACAAGTTCTGTCTTTCATGTGAGATCTAAGGTACAGATTGATCTGGAGTAAGTGATTCGTCTTGAGACTGCGAGCAAACTGAATGTTTTGTGATTTTTTGTATAAGTGACCATTTATCATTAAGTCCAGCTTGCCTGGGTGGCAAAATAGACTGGAATAAGCAAGGCAATTGTCTGTGATTCCATCTCCATAGTAAGTCTATTACAGTGATCCATGAGTTGACATTTGTGACTGGGTTGGTGAAATCTAATTTTAGAACATACCACCAGTTTGGGGTGTCTGCCCTGAGGTTGGCACTCTCAATTGTGAGCCACTCCAGACAGCATGATAGAGGCATAAGTAGATTCTCTGACTTTTTGGAGGTGAACAAGGATCTCTGTCTTGCTCTCTCTTTTCCCATTCTGGTGCTGTAAATCTTACTTCGGGGAAATGGTCTAAATGATGCAATGGATGCCAAAATAGTTATGGCTAGCTGACTATTTATTCCAGAACTTTCTAACATGTACTCTATATTTCAATAAGTTTTGTTTTCCATAGCAGTCCAAATGAGGTGGAGGATCAATGCACCAGCCTTTCACTTGTGGAGATCTAAATCCAAATCTTTGCCCAGAAATGAAATAGATTTGGAGCTCTCAGTCTAACCCCTAACAGATATTTCTCATATGGCAAGATTGCTAAATTTGACACTCTCTCTCTGAAGAGGCTGTGACGTCAACATCATCTTTTCACTCAACTGTTCATCAGCAGTACCTCCAACAGGGTGATAGAAAACTATGTAACTTTGACATTGAAATTTAATTAGGGTAACTTGTCTCCCTCATTACATGCCTGGCTTTAGGTTTGTAATTTCAGGCCCATATATTCTAATAAGAAAAAAGATCCATGATTCAGATTCCAAGGCCAACAGGGACTATTGCGATAATCTAATCTGACTTCCTGCATAAAATAGACCACAGAACTTCCTCAAAATAGTTCCTAGAACAGATCTTTTAGAAAAACATCCGTTCTTGGTTTTAAAATTGCCAGGGGTGGAGAATCTTTTGACGGTAGTGTGGTTGGTGGGTTTGTCACTTGACGAGCCGTAACCCGAAAGACGTTGCCAATGAAACATCATGCATCAAAAGGAAGTAAACCCAAGAAAGTAGCATTGAACCAGCGGGGGTGTTGCACTGTGCTAATTGTATATCAAGGATGCAATCCAAAGCCCGTGTTTCCTCTAATTCTGGCAGGATTCTGCATGCTAATCAATGGAATGGAGATTGCTTTCAGAACAGGATGTAAAATAGGTGTTATTTAATGTCAAGTCTCTGTGCTATCTTCAAAAGTGAAGAAATTGAACTTTTATATCTTCATAGTACCCAAAGGTCTCCAGTTGGGATGTTTGCAGATGTTCTAATTTACGTGGAGGGCCAGGCCAGCCTCAGGACAGCCTGTGAATACAAAGCACACAAGAGTTCCTAAAAGCCACTTTTCCTCCCACTCCCCTCCAAATGCCCATCCCATTCCTGCACTTTCATGCTGAGGAAGAAGCATAAAGGAGGTAGAGTTTAGGTTGAATTTACAACCTTAACTTTGCAGTTCCTAACTTCTGAGTGCTTGATTCCTCCATCTTAACATTGTATCAACGTTGTTAATAAATATTAGTGCGTATTTATTAAAAGAAGCAATTTCTTCTTCTTCTAGTTAATGAAAAGAGGAATTTAAAAAGCAAATGCAAATCCTACAACCGCCAACACATTCCTACCTGAGAAAGGGTTAATGTGTCAAGCTAAGAACCTTTTGGGTATCAAGGTCAATAACTCCTTTCTGATGTCTGACTGTGAGTGATCACTCCACAGACCCAGATCCTGAAATCAATGGGAGTTAAGCATCTAAAATACCTTTGAGGATCTCAGCCAAGGACCTTACATGAGGGATGGAAGTCCTTCACGGTTTTTTGTTTGATGCCAAGAAGCTCTTGTGCACATGACAGTAACATTACATTTCTTTCCAGTGCCTGACTGTGTAACATTATAGCTCCGAGAAGAGCTTTGTTAATGAATTGTCATGCTCTTATCTCGTTATTTATTTGTGAAATCACATCTGCCAGTCCGATGGCCTACGAGGTCAAACCAAAGTAAGTACAGCCCCAGCGGGGATAGAAGAAAGAAAGAAACATTTCCAACCTGCACTCCGACAACAGCGTGGGAACCTTAGCTGCTGACAGGCTTCTCACATGCTACTTAAAGGCCTGATCCAAAGTCCATTCAAAGGGCATTGTTCCACTGACTTTAAATGAGCTTTGGAATAGTTCCCCTCTAGGGAAAATGAGACTTCGCTTGTGCAGTAACCTGAGGAACACACAGGTACAGGAGGTTTAAAAGAACTGAAGTATTTTCTCAGGTCACATAATCAGGGTTGTTTTCTTGTGTTACACAATGAACAAAATACCAAGCAGCTACACGCAGGATTCCCAACTTCTCATTAACCGTTGAGTGACCTTCTGTATTTAAATGAGCTAGGTTTCCCCACACCTCCCCCCAAATCTTTCCTAAGGAAACCCAAATTGAGTTAGACTCACAGACTATAAGTTCAGAAGGGACCATTATGATCATCTAGTCTGACCTCCTGCACAACGCAGGCCACAGAACTTCACCCACCCACTCCTGTAATGGACCCCTAACCTAAGTCTGAGTTACTGAAGTCTTCAGATAATTATTTAAAGACTTCAGTCTTCAGAGTTAAGTAAATGGAGATCAGTAGATGTTATCTTTTCTGTAAATGTTATGAATGAATTTAGTGCTGGTGAATGACAGCCTTGGAGAATTAAATCCCCTGCAGATAGGAACACAGTGTGATCTTTACACTCCCATGGAACCTTGGCCTCACTGCTGATACTGCCAGCGAAACTGGCTCTCGGGAGCTCCTGCCATGTTGTGTTTTTGAGATGGGCTTGCCCATCCATTAGGGACTGCACTGAGTCATACCATGTGTGCTGACTTCCTCACCAGCCTGGGGTATTAACAGCCACACCAAATTAGTCTTTAGCCCTTGGCTCTGGTGTCCATTTATTGTCCAAATGGCCACAAACTCACAAAAGGCAAACAACATGTCCAGCTAGGGCTTTCTACCCAACTGGGACACCCAGAGCTCACCAACTGGAGTCTTCCTTCCACAGGGACAGTGATGCCTTGTCCCTTGAAATGGTTGATCCTTCTCCCCTCCCCCCTGCAAAGCTTCACCTTGGTGTTAGTGTCAGTTTTACTGCCGGAGCAATGAAGTCTCCACAGCGGACAGCTGTTTCTTTCAGCTCCCTCTGCGTCTATCGCCTTCTCTGCTGCTTACTGCGGGAGACTGTCCCTGCCTGCACCTCCCCCTCAGATAAGCCACTTGCTGGCCTTTATAATCCCCTACTCTCTTCCCTGCCCCCGAAATCAGCTGTGTCGTAGGTCCGGTGATTCCTCCCCTTAGGATGGGGGAGGGGCCTTTAGCAGTGGGCTGTTGCCCGCCCACTTCCCGGACTACAAACAGAAGTCTGCCCTATGGGGCAGGCCACCCTGTAACACTGACAAAGAGACATCCACTGGTTACAACTTTCAGTCCCTGCTGAGCTGGGCTCAGTTTGCACAATCTGCTTTTTGATCCAGATGATGTTCTTGGTTACCACAGTGTTAATCTGAAGCTACTCCTTTAACCTCACTGGTGTGACTCTGGATTTACACCTGAATCAGGGAGATCAAACTCTGTGGAGTTCTGATATGCTAAATGAGCCAAAGTTTGCAGCCAGTCTTGAACTCTCAATCAATCTTTAAGGACCACTCTTCGGTCAATTGTGGTCAATTTTCAGCTTAGCATTTTCCCTTTTGTCACAGCTAAAGGGTAAGACACCTTGAATTGTTCAGGCTAACCAATTTCCTTGTTCCTCTCCCTCTCTCTTTAATGAGCCTTCCCACGCAGGCTGTGTGGCAGAGTTGTAGGAGGACACAAGTGGCATGAACTTAACAAACGGGTTGCTTTATTCACCACCTGGCAGATTCCAAGCCCAGAATCCAGCCCAGCTAGTAGGGGTTGTGGGCTCAGTAGCTATAGGCATAGAATAGGAGAAGGAATTCTAGCCCAAGGCCATATCACCTACATTCATTCAGATGCCAGGCACCTATCTAGCCTCCTTGCTCCTTCCTGATAGGGTTTAGACGTAACGACAGCACGGGTCCCCGGAGGTGGGGGAAGAATTCTGCTGAAATCACCAGCCTGTGCCCTATTCCCATGTTCCCAGCTGGATCCAGGTGATGGGGTGAAGACAGAAAAAATAGGCTGACTTCCCTACACAGCAGGCATGGGATATAAGACGATCCCAAGGGCTACAGGGGGCTCCAGCTGTGAGTGCCACTAACCACTCTGGAAAGGGCAGAGAGGGGTCCGGAGAGCCCTCCGTTGCCACAGCTTGGGCTTCAGCAGTTCAGTGGATCAATGGAGGGCAGCCAACCCACACCTTTCATCTATCCTAGTTCTTTGGAGGGCACCAAACCATCTTCTAGACAAAATGATCAAGAGGCTAGCAAGAAAAGTCTCCAGAGCTACCTGTCTGCTTGTGGTGTCCTGGATCCTTCTCAGTCAGAACATGGTGCTAAGACCCTGCTTAGTTGCTCCGTCAATGATGTCCACCTACCGTACACAAAACAATTGCATCCATATCCATCCTGCGGAGCTTATCCAGGGTGTTTGATACTGATGCTCGCTGTAACAATGCCCGACTCACCGCCTGGGTGCCTCCTGCTGGCTATCTGGGGAATCAGCTCTCAGCCGGGAAGATGCCCCTTGCTGCGTCGTCTCGCCCTCCATCCTGTCTCCACAGGACCCTCCTTCTCGTGACTTGGCCCTCTGACTGAGTCACAATCCGTGTTCCCCCCTTCCAGGGGATTCTGCAGTTCATTCTTGCCACCTCCCTTCATGGCCACCACAGTCCTACCACCACTCCTCTCGTGATCTGAGGGAGGGGGAAAGGGATCCTGGGCTGGCCCACTACTCCAGCCCAGGGATTCTTTGAGTTTGGCAGCCTTCCGCTGCATCTCCCACCAACTCCTCAGCAGATTTTCAGAACAAGGAGCAATTGTCTTAAGTTGCAGGGGGAGGTCTAGGTTGGATATTAGGAAAAACCTTTTCACTAAGAGGATGGTGAAGCACTGGAATGGTTTACCTGGGTGCGGGAGTAGTGGGGTGGAATCTCCATCCTTAGAGGTTTCTAAGGCCCGGCTTGACAAAGGCCTGGCTGGGATGATTTAGTTGGGGTTGGTCCTGCTTTGAGCAGGAGGGTTGAACTAGATACCTCTTGAGGTCCCTTCCAATCCTAGTCTCCTATGATTGTATGTTACTTTACCTCGCAAGTCTTTAAAATCACTTACCTTATGATGGTGATGGGGACCATCCAGGCCCTTCAATGGGTGGCATCCACAAGTCCTCCTTTAAGTAAAATGAACTATTTGAAAGACAAGCACAAATGTGATGAAACCACCCCAGGCCATCCAGTGTAGAATGCGTCTTCATTTGTAACATCTTCCCAGAACAGCACCTTACTGTGGCCCTCTGCAGTGAAAAGACAGGATTAAAATTGGACAGATCTCAGAAAGCAGTTGTCACAGGGGAAACATCATTGACTTGATAAGGCTCGATGGGGGTCAGTCTGAAATATGATGCTATTCAGTATGTTCATGCGTGATCTGGAAATGACTGTTGGCTTTCTCCATTGCAATCATGCACAAGACACCATTGAGGCTGAAAGCAGGGGGCCGTTTATTTGCTGCAAGCACCTTCCCTTATAGCTTTTTCCATCATATCATTGCGCATGCGTTTCTTATAGCAGTAAACAAGTATCACAGCAGTGAGTGCCTTTTCACACATCCCAATCTGATCGGTTAGGACTAGCTGAGAAGCTCATGGGGAGGCCGTAATCAGTATATACTTCGCTAGTTCCCAAAACAACATCTGTGCTTCGCTAGTTCCCAAAACAACACCTGTAGGGTCATCTGGAGGCCAGCCAAGACCAGGGTGTGCCCAGCAGTCTTGTCTGGCTCCGCATAACCCTACATCTCACCCTTTTTATTTAATTGAAACTGCGAAACCTGTTTACTCACAGCAGCCAAATTTGTTTTGCCGAGTAGCATAACCCGGCGGGGGGGGCGCAACAATCCGATCAGAGTGGGAACACACTGGATACAGCAACAAGCACCTATCAGGCACCCACAGGTTACAAGACCATAAGCAAATAACTGTCGCAACCAACCTAGAGTGGGAAGCTATCTGGTGAGCCAGTTCCAAAACCCCTCCATGCCCACATCCTGGGTGATTTCCTTTGCGAGGTTATGAAGTTCAGCAATGCGCTCATTTATAGAGCGGCTGTTGTCGGTTAAGTTGAAACACCACGTGTGCTGGATTGTTTGGCAGCCATGATGGTGGAGCAGTAGAAGATAATCTATTGCTGCTCGATTATCCAATATAGCATCACGCAATACCTGCTGCTCTCTATTTAACAAGGCAAGGGCACTGGAAGTGGCATAAATGGTTTTCACCAGAGGGCATGCCAGTTCCTCTAAATTGCGATAGATCCCCACGGTGAGGCCAGGGACACCCACTAGGGAAGCAGCAAGAGAAATATATTCAGCTTTACTTAATAACTTTACCTGAGAATTACAATCAGCTAAGAAAGTAGTTGTGCGTCATGTGCGACGGGCATGTGAAGGCGAGGGGAGAACTACAACCAAACGACTAAGACAACAAATGGTATTAGCTGAAATATTAGTGGGGATATAATTAAAAGTTTGCTGACCACACGTAAAAAACCAGCCCAATAGTAAAGGAACGTGTCCATAAATAAAGGAGATATTAGTGTACTGTGTACAATTAAACACACCAGGATATACACGACAACCTAAAGGGACCTTAGTAGTGGAACAATTAACAATTCGAGCACAGGTTACATTAGGACCAGCCGCCACATAAGGAGTGGCAAAGGATAGCGCATCAGCGGGGAGAACCTCTGTAGGCGTTCCCCAAGAGGGGCTGCTGGAATACTGTACGGTTAAGTTAAAAAACTGGGACAGCACAGTATCATTGGTAACATCAGCCGGCTGTTTACATACCGGGATCAAACAACTCCCAAGCAGAGAACCAATCTCCAAGTGATTGGCCAAGCAGAAGTGAGAGACATTGGCAATTTGTGCCAGACGAACGCACAAGTTATACTGCGTACGCTCTTGTAGGGAGGGTGAGGCCACCACAGAAGGGGGGATAAAAAGCAAACAGCATAACAAAATGGTTACAGAATTGGCGGTCAAAATGGCAAAAACAGCAGCCACCAAATTCTCAGGGGTTTGTTCCCGGCCCTGCGCCTGCAGTGTCCCCTGAGCCTTTGTTGTTAACGCTTTCACATCGCCCCAAGTCATAACTGTCGCCGCCTGCTTCCTCTTGGGTTGGCGAGGGACCGTCTGGGAGAGGTGGAGATTGAAGTTCGGAATCGGGCTCTGCAGGCTCTGATGCCACGCCATGAGCAGGTTTTACTGCCTTAGCAGGTATCCACACTGTCCCCTCAGGGGTGGCGACCGCTGCGTATCCGCGTCCCCAGGTAACAAGGGGGGCAGGGCCTCGCCACGTGGGATCTGGCGGCTGGCGATAATAGACCTGTGGGGGGGAAGGGTGGCAAAGTGCTGCTGGATGGGTGAGTGCCCATCTTGATTAGTTGTCAAATAATTGAGAGTAAACAAGGCTATGTTTAAATGGTCTTGGATATTCCGTTTGTGTGGAAGGGGGGAATCCATCCCTTTTTGTTTATTGAGCAGGGCTGTGGGGATGGGTGAGGACATTAAATGTTCAAGATTAAAGTGGCTTGTATCTGTTCTAACAAATCCCGCCCCCAGATATTGATAGGAATTTGTAAAATGTAAGGTTGAATAGCAGCAACCTGAACGGGGTGTGACCCTTGGGAGAACACACGGAGCCACTTACGGCTTTTACAAGCAGCTTTGGTTCCCCCAATGCCCCAGATGTGTTGTACCGGCTCCACCTCCCAATCAGCTGGCCACTCGGCCTGACGGATCACTGTGACATCGGCTCCGGTGTCGAGAAGTCTTGTAAAGCATAAACCTTCCAGACTAAAGGCACAAAGAGGGCGGTGGGAGCCAACGGGTCGTTCCAGATACGCTACCGAGCGCGTGGAACCGAAGCCCGCAGCTCCGCGCTGACGATTGGTGGCAGCAGGCGCTTCAAAAGCCAAAAGCAGCAATTGTGCATAGGAGGCACCCAAAGGGAGCGTCTGGGGCAAGTTGGTCCAAAACTGTACTTTGATCACCCCATTATAGTCCGAATCAATCACCCCTGGGACAACAAAAATCCCTTTTTTACTGGCAGAGGAGCGGGGCAGCACGAGCCCCACAAGGCCAGTATGCAGGGGGCCCGTAACCTGCTTGGGCACGATCTGCACTTCTCCGGGTAGGGTAAACTCGACCGCCTGAGTGTTTATAAGGTCGAGCCCAGCACTACCTGCTGTGGCTGTGGCGAGTTGGGAAACTGGAATGGGTTTGGAGGCGGTTGGGATTGCCCCACTTGAATCGGGTAAGCTCTCGTTGGTGCTGGGGCTGAGGGCAAGCCCGTCTGCCGGTTTCCCGACCGGCACTGGTTAGCCCAATGGAAGCCCTTTTGGCAAATGGGACATTTTTTGGAGGGGCGAGGCTGCTTATGCCTCGTCACATTAAGCCGACACTCTCGCTGGAAATGGCCCTCCTTACCACATTTGAAACACTTGCCCACTGCCTTTCTTGTGCTCTGCCGAAGAGCTGCCGCCAGGAGGTTCATTTTGTGTGTGTGTGTGCCAATATCTTGACAGGTTTTGAGCATTTGGGCCAGGGAAGGGTTGGCTGCGGCGAGAGGTTGCAGAGCTTGCTGACAATCTTTATTAGCATTGTCCTTAGCTAGTTTTATAAGCAGCTCTGCTGCCGCTTGGGAATTATCTATCTGCTGCATAATAGCCGCCTGAAGCCTATTGATGAAATCGGCATAGGGTTCAGTAGGGCCCTGCCGAACGGAGGCGAAACTCTTAGTAGGCTGACCCTCAATTGGGACCTTTTTGAAGGCGAGAACCGCGCACTCAGACCCAGCAGCGAGCGTCTCCCGCGGAAGTGCAGCTTGTGCCTACACCATGGCAAATTGTCCCTCCCCAACAAGCTGTTCCACAATCATTACTCCCCCGGTAGCCATAGCTTTGGCCTGTGCATAGCGCAGATATTCACTTTCCCATACGACCTTTTGCGAAACAGTGAGAACCATGCTCATCATGGCTCTCCAGTCGAATGGGACAAGAGTGTATCCGGTTGCCATTCCCTCAATCATGCCCCTAACATAAATACTAGTGATCCCATTATCAGAAATAGCCTTTCGGAGTTCTCGAAGGATGGAATAGGGCAGAGCGGTCCACTGAGCTGCCAGCTGCCCGTTGGCGTCCTGGCCATATTGGACAGGGCACACAGCGAGGAGACTCGATAACTCTTCCCCGGATATGCTGTCAGACTGCTTGCACCAATCCACCATCTGCTGGAAACTACTGCGGATCGGAACAGGAGGGGCAGTCTCCTTGGGTCCCGTCACATCGGATGGGGCAGGAGCAGGAGAAGGGGGGACCACAAGTGAGGGGTTATAGGAAGGGGGGGGCGTGACGGTGAGAGCTAGCGGGGGTGTGGGAAAGGGACCAAATTTTTCTATTGCATGACGGCAGAGATGCCACGTATGCAAGACATCCACGGGGGCCCTGGGTTCCTTATGTAAAACACGCCCGAGCTTTTCCCACTGTTCAAGCTGAAGGGAGCCACCATCTGGGTACCAGGAACACTGGCTATTATTTCCTGGATCAACCGGGAAATGGCCTTCCGAGAGAGGCTATGGCCCGATTTCTGCATTAAAAATCAAGCTCCCCCACGTGCTTCTGCTGTTCCGCAGACAGAGAAGCGCCCATACTTACCGAGATCCCGTAGGGATGAAAGGTGCACCTGAAGCTCTCGCCAAGCGTGGTAAGCAGGCGTGGGGGGGTGACAGGCAACCTAGAGGTCCCTGTTCGGGCGCCAGATGTTGGCTTTCTCCATTGCAATCATGCACAAGACACCATTGAGGCTGAAAGCAGGGGGCCGTTTATTTGCTGCAAGCACCTTCCCTTATAGCTTTTTCCATCATATCATTGCACATGCGTTTCTTATAGCAGTAAACAAGTATCACAGCAGTGAGTGCCTTTTCACACATCCCAATCTGATCGGTTAGGACTAGCTGAGAAGCACATGGGGAGGCCGTAATTAGTATATACTTCGCTAGTTCCCAAAACAACATCTGTGCTTCACTAGTTCCCAAAACAACACCTGTAGGGTCATCTGGAGGCCAGCCAAGACCAGGGTGTGCCCAGCAGTCTCATCTGGCTCCGCATAACCCTACAAATGACTATAAAATCACTGCTGATAGAATTTGTGGTTGACACAAAGATTGGCTGAGTAGTAAATAATAGAGGACAAGGCAGGTAGACAGAGCATTTGGGATCATTTGGTAAGCCGGGCCTCTTCAACATCAATGGGCTCTAATACCTCTAAATGCAAAATGATACGTCTAGGAGCAAGGAAGGAAGGTCATCCTTACAGAATGGGGGACTGTCACCTGGAAAGCAGCAACTCTGAAAAAGATTTGGGTTTCACAGTGGACAAGCAACTCAGTCTGGGCTCCCAGGACAATTCTGTGGCTAAAGGACTAATGGGATCCTTGTATGTAGAAACAGGTGAGTGAGGGTAGGAAGTGGTTTTGCCCCTGTATATGGCATTGGTGAGACCAATCCTGGAATTCTGCATGCAGTACTGGGGTCCAGATTTTAAAAGAGATCTTGAAAAACTGGAAAGGGTGCAGAAAAGAACCACAAAAGTTATCTAAGGGCTGAAGTAAATGCCTTACAGTGACCGACTAGGGCTATGTCTACACTACCACTTACGCTGGTATAACGTACAGTGCT
The DNA here is from genome assembly GCA_007922155.1 of Mesoclemmys tuberculata. Classification (NCBI taxonomy): domain Eukaryota; kingdom Metazoa; phylum Chordata; order Testudines; family Chelidae; genus Mesoclemmys; species Mesoclemmys tuberculata. The sequence continues at coordinate 6,444,105 of ML675627.1, read as the reverse complement.
CATGGGGTGTGAATAAGTCACTCTCCTGAGTGGCATAAGTTTAGCCAATCTAAGCGCCAGAGTGGACAGCACTATGTTGGCTGGGGAAGCTCTCCTGCCAACATAGCTGCCGCTGTTCGTTGGAGGTGGATTAATTCAGACAATGGGAGAGCTATTACAGGGGTCTCTAATTTATCAAAGAAAGGCAAAACAAGAACCAATGGCTGGGAACTGAAACCAGATAAATTCAAATTAGAAACAAGACAAATATTTAACAGTGAGCGTGATTAAGCCTAGGAACTAACTATCAAGGGAGGTGGTGGATTCTCTGGCTGCCTTTCTGGAAGAGGCGCATTAGCCAAACAGAAATTATTGGGATCAATACATGGGTAACTGGATGGATTTAATACATGAAATACAGGAGGTCAGGTTAGAGCCTATGAATCTACAAATTGTAATTAATAGTGAGCGTGCAGAAGAGCTTATTTCCTGACTCATGAATGTATCAAAGGGGGCCTGGATCAGCGCCCATTCACATCACACTCCTCAGTCAGTACCTGGCCCAAGCCAGGGAAGCCAATGATCCAACCTCAGTGGATCGAATTCGGTGATGAATCCTGGTCACAGGCCACCTGAGGCATGTTGCACATACACAAAGAACGTATCCAAGTCAACAGGCTAATCTGAATTACTGAACATCATCATTTTAAAATAGGACTTTAAAAAACAAAACAACCCCACCCTAGCAGTTTGACAAAGTCAGGGAAGACTCTTTTTAACTAAGGATCAGATCATCCCCCTGAGATCTGCGTGCGTGAGGGAGATTCTGCCCTCAGATTTTACCTGCACTCACAGAATTTTGGGACAACTGCCTCCATAGCTCAATTGTCTCTGCCTTGCTGGGACCACAGGGAGGGCTGTCTAGGATGTACACTAAGCATTAAGGAACTGGGGCAGCTGGTGCCAGGGTTCTCACGCCTCCAGGGAAGTATGGGTTTTTGCAAGAATGGGCCTTGCTTCTTTGGAAGCCCAGAAAATCTGCATGTTTGGGCACCAGACTAATGCCAGTTCCATAGGCTGCGGGACAAAGGAGAGGGGGGAGGGGAAACCGAACCCTTTAATGGAACCATGTGGTGGAAACTCTGCAATGGGCCCTCCGAGAGTTTGTCCTCCTCCCTGCCCCACAAGTTCTTCTTCAGAAAGAAGTGTTCTGGCCCAATATTGCTACAAGGCAACCTAAACAGGTGAGGCAGAAGAGACTGCTGCAGGATCTGTGTGTGGAGGAAAATGAAGAATATTCAGCCATCACATCACGAAGAGAGCAAAACCAGACAGATAGACAGACAGCCCTAGCCCGAGTCTCTAGGACAGAGAATAATTGCCTGTGTCTTGAAAATAATCACAAGGGCAGCCACTTTTGTCTGCACAAATTTTGCCCCCTAAAAGCAAAAGGTTTCACACATCTCTGTTGCTAGGCAGGAAGGACTTTGCATGCCAAATTCCAAGCCTTGGCAAGCCTTTACACCATCTGAAATGAAAGGAGGGGTTTTATAACAGAGGAGCGATGCAGAAGGGATTCAGACAGTATATCAGTGGGGCTTGAGAAATGCAGAGTTAACACAATGCAATGAATAAAGTACTGCTGATTCAACCTTAACCCCCGTACAGCAAACATCAGGACCATAACACTGAATTCTCTTTTAAACTACAACGCTGCTTCTCTGCTTTCTCCACCACTTCTCTGATGTAACACACAGTGCTCTGGGAAGCCTCAGCAGCCTTGGCGACGACAGGGAGTAGAAAACCAATGAAGAGAGTGACAAGACACGTGTCTTAATAAATAGCATTTAGCCTCTAACAAGTAAATTTACCTTTGATTTGCTAATACATTAGTGGCGACATTAGGAGACACTGAACAGACGGTGTTGCCAAGGTTGCACGCTCTTGTTATTCGGCTTCTTCTCATTCGTGTGCAGTGCGCCGCTGTTGCTAGGTATCCTGAGAAATCAAGTTGTTCCAGCGATACTGTAAATTGTTAGACCTTGCAAACGATTGCAGCCACATGTTTATGTAATTTGTCACCGAACACATGTAGTTTTCCCATGCCTGAAGGAAAGAGCAAATGTAATTAGATCGTGCTGCAGAGACACGGACTCTGATGGCAAGAAATAAACTTTCCGGCATCGCTGTTAGTCACTGCAGCCAAGAATCAGCAGCCACTCACCCAACAAACTGAGCCAGCACGCTTGCTCGCCCTGGTTTAATATCTGTGTGATTCCATTGGCTGCATTTCCATTAGTCCTGATGCATGTCAGTGTTAACGAGAAGAGAACCAGGCCTTGCACTGTTTGATCAGCATGACCTCGGCATCCTCATCTTCTATTCCCCTTCCTTCCCCTGTTCTGGCTGAATCTCTTGATTTTGAACAGCTTTTGGGTGGCATGTCAGGGACTCTTCGTTTTCCCCCCTTTTCCTTCACTACTACTTTTAAACGCTCTTCACTGCAGTGACTGTCCAGCTAAGGAGAGCTTGACATGGACTGCATTTGGAGCTGCTTAGCATCCCCCTCAGCATCGGTCATACGTCACTCGAGAGTGACATGCAGCGCTCTCTTCCCTGGGGGCTGTGAGAGTGACTACTTCAGTACGCTCAGGGCCTGCCAGTCCTAGGAGCGAGACACAAGGTAACACAAAGTAACTCAGATCCTTGGTATGACTGCATACTCTACTGTCCCTGTCCCTAGCAGCTGTTTGTTGAACTGTTCTTAAAAACCTCCAATGAGAGGGATTCACAACCTCCCTAGGTCACTTGTTCCAGTGCTTCATAATCCTCATGGTTAGTTTCTCCTAATAGCTAAATTATATCTCCCTTGCTTCAAACTACGCCAATTATTTCTTGTCCTACCCTCTGTGGACGTGGAGAACAACTGATCGCCATTCTCTTTATAACAACCTTTTATATAGTTGAAGACTGTTTCCGGGTCCCCCTTCAGCCTTCTCTTCTCTAGACTAAACACGCCCAGTTCTTTCAACCTTCCCTCACAGGTCATGTTTTCTTAACCTCTTACTTTGGCCGCCCTCTAATTTGTTCACATCTTTCTTAACATGTGGTGTCTAAAACAGGATGCAGTGCTCTTGGTGAGACTTCAGCTGTGCTGAGTCAAGCAGGACAATTACCTCTTGCGTCCCTAACTTACAACACTTCTCTTAATACATCCCAGAAAGACATTTACCTTTTTCACAACCGCATCACACTATTGATTCATATTCCAGTGTTTTATTCGTGCCGCTAGAAATTGCACCAACTGTCCAGCTGTGTTTAGATGTTGATAGATAACCAAAGCTGGGATTCACCTGGTGCTCTCAATGATATTTAATCCTGTCTCAGCATGCAGGGGAATGGACTAGATGACCTCTTGAGGTCCTTTCCAGCCCTTCTATGTTTAAGCATTATCAACAACTAATGATAAAAAGGACGTATTCATGCTTTGATGTAGCGACATTGGGAAAAGATTCAGACTGGACAAAAGGTAACCTAGTTGACAAAGCAGAGACAATGCTTAATCAAAAGTGAAATGGTTGCCCGCTATTCTTTCCCACTAAAGTGTTTATACCTGTTTGATCTCCTACCCCACGGTAGGTGAAGCTGAGAGGTTGCTATGGGCCATGCTTGATTTTATAGAATCATAGGACTGGAAGGGACCTCGAGAGATCTTCTAGTCCAGTGCCCTGCACTTGAGATAGGACCAAGCATTATCGAGACCATCCCTTGCAGGTGTTTGTCCAACTTGTTCTTAAAAATCTCCAGTGACAGAGACTCCACAACTTTCCTAGGCAATTTATTCCAGTGCTTAACTACCCAGATAGTTAGGTAGTTTTTTGTCCAACCTGCAATTTAAGCCCATTCCTTCTTGTCCTATCCTCAAGAGCTAATAAAAGTAATTTTTCTCCTTCCTCCTTGTAACAGCTTTTTATGTCCTTGAAAACTGTTATCTTGTCCCCCTTTTCTCCAGACTAAACAAACCCAATTATTTCAATCTTCCCTCATAAGTCATCATTTCTAAATCTTTAATAATTTTTGTTGACCTTCTCTGGACTTTGTCCACATCTTTCCTGAAATGTGGCACCCAGAACTGGACACAATACTCCATCTGAGGTCTAATCAGTATGGAAGAATTACATCTCGTGTCTTGATTACAACATTGTTGCTAATACATCCCAGAACGATGTTTGCTTTTCTTTGCAACAGTGCTACACTGTTGACTCATATTTAACTTGTGATCCCCTATGACCCCCAGATCCCTTTTGCCTGTACTCCTTCATAGGCAGTCATTTTCCATGTTGTATGTGTGCAACTGATTGCTCCTTCCTAAGTAGAGTACTTTGCATGTGTCCTTATCAAATTTAATCCTATTTACTTCAGAACATTTCTTCAGTTTGTCCACATCATTTTGAATTTTAATCCTATCCTCCAAAGCACTTGCAATCCCTCCCAGCTTGGTATCATCCACAAACGTTATAAGTGTACTCTTGATGACATTATCTAAATCATTGATGAAGATATTGAACAGAACTGGACCCAGAACTGATCCCTGTGGGACCCCACTTGACATGTCTTTCCAGTTTGACTGTGAACCACTGATAACTACTCTCTGGGAATGGTTTTCCAACCAGTTATGCACCCACCTTATAGTAGCTTCATCTAGGTAGTATTTCCCTAGTTTGTTTATGAGAAAGTCATGTCAGACAGTATCAGAAGCCTTCCTAAAGTCAAGATATATCACATCTACCACTTCCCCCCATGCACAAGTCTTGTTACCCTGTCAGAGAAAGCTATTAAGCTGGTATGATATGATTTGTTCTTGACAAATCCATGCTGACCGTTGCTTATCACCTTATTGTCTTCTAGGTGTTTACAAATCGGTTGCTTAATTATTTGCTCCATTATCTTTCTGGGCACTGAAATTAAGCTGACTGGCCTGTAATTCCTTGGGTTTCTCTTATTCCCTTTTTTATAAATTGGCACTATATTTGTCTTTTTACAGTCCTCTGGAATCTCTCCTGTCTTCCATGGCTTTTTGAATCACTAATGGCTCAGATATGTCCTCAATCATCTTCTTGAGCATTCTAGGATGCGTTGCACCAGGCCTCGTGACCAGATGACATCTAACTTGTCTAAGTAAATTTTAATTTGTTCTTCCCCTATTTTAGTCTCTGATCCTACCTCTTTTTCTCTGGCATTTATTAAATTAGATGTCTAATTGTTACTAAATGTTTTGGTGAAAACAAACAAAAAAAGGCAGTTAGCACTTCTGTAATTTCCATATTTCCCCCTCTCCACCATTGAGTAACAGGCCTACCCTGTCCTTGATCTTCCTCTTGGTTCTAATGTATTTGTCAATGTTTTCTTGTTACCTTTTATGTCTCTAGCTAGTTTAATCATATTTTATGTCTTGGCCTTTCTAATTTTGTCCCTTTGTACCTGTGTTATTTGTTTATATTCTTCCTTTGTAATTTGACCTAGTTTCCACTTTTTGTAGGACTCTTTTTTTGAGCTTCAGATCATGGAAGATCTACTGGTTAAGCCAGGGTGGTCTTGCCATACTTCCTATCTTTCCTATGGAGTGGAATAGTTTGCTCTTGTGCCCTTACTAATGACTCTTTGAAAAACTGCCACCTCTCTTGAACTGTTTTTCCCCCTGGGACTTGTTCCCCAGGGGATCTTACCTGTCAACTCCCGGAGTTTCCTAAAGTCTGCCTTCTTAAAATCCATTATCTTTATTGTGCTGTTTTCCCTCCTACCATTCCTTTGAGTCGTGAGCTATCATTTCATGATCACTTCCACCCAAGCTGTCTTCCATTTTCAAACAATTGTAATTATGATAATTCTAGTCTAAATTCAGCACTGATGGGGGAAGTCTACCTGGTGGAGGGCTCCAGTGGAACAGAGTGTCTGAAACCTCTTCCTTCTCTGCTGTGGACCCCACAGACAGCCAGTACTACACAATTAAAATGTTCAGCAGAATGAGCTGACTCAGGATGTCTCCTTGGCAGCAGCATCCATCAGGATGTTCCCCAAGGCGTGCTGTATGCTTCTTAAAGCTTCCTTTCATCCATGGGAGACCAGATATGCACACAAAGCCTGCTCTTCCCAGAACAGAATCCCTCTGGCAGGATTAGCTGCCCTAGTTTTATCTTCCTAAGCCAGCTGGGTTGAATCAAGCCCATGATGGTGAGTATATTGGAACAAGCTGCATATTTCACCACTTGCTTTTAATTGGTTTGTTCTTCAATTTCCCAACATTCACACAAATCATAAACCATCTACTCATAAATCACTGGATTTATGAAACAATCTGTTATCCATTAAACCCCCTTTTTGTCCTATGACTGCACCAGTATTAATTCGCCACTTTATCTTGAATGGTCTCTCACAACATGTTGTAACACATGATGCTAAACAGCCTGTTGCCCCTTGTGTTTAGCTGTGACACTCTAAGTGCCTTTCCCAGCCCTGAAGAAGAGCTTGGTGTAGCTTAGAAACTTGTCTCTTCCACCACCAAAGAGATTTTCTAACCAACTTTGTCACTCCTGGCTACAATATGGCTACAACAATCTGCAAATAACAGTCTAGACACTTTGCACTCCTGCCATGCACGAATCCAGTTTCAAGAGATTTTGCAAGCACTGGGCTTTCAGAACCCTGAAGAAATCAGTGAGAATTTGTATCCTCTTTTTGGGTAAACTATTTCAGCCACTCCTCAAGGGCCATACAGGTTTAGGGCCCAGGTGAAAGAAACCCAGGTGTCTTGGATCTCAGTCCAATACTCTAATAAGGTTTTCAAGCGTGGTCAGCCCCGTGCATCCATTAAAAGTCCTATTGACATCAATGCGATGAGAGTTAGATCAGCCTTGAGCACTCGTGAAAAGCACTAGACAAACTTCCTTGCCAAAAACATTGGCTAAGACTCACATTAAAGAATAAACCATGCTTTAATTTTTTAAATCCAGAGTGGAGTCTGGTGAATCAGAGAGACACAGAGAAGAGACCTTACCACATTTGCAAAGTGAACCTATTCACATTTAATATTTAAAAACATATGCTGGGAAGATAATACCACTGTGTTAGGAAGAAGCTTTAATTTGTTCAAGTGACACTCATTCAAGCCAGTGAGTAAATGAAGCTGCAATGGACTTTGGCAACATTTCAGGGGTAATTTTGCTATATGCATGAGCTGTTCTTGAATAATATTTTCTGGGCATAAACTGAATACATATAGTCTTGGTCTATCTGTACCTTTTTAATAACATACAAACCTGTAACTACTGTATCGAACCCTCAACTTTCCATTTATGTTTGCGTGCTATGAAATTATTCCAAAGAAATGATTCACTAGAGGATCTTGTTTCAACCCCACATCTCCTTTGTAGGTTTCTCCGGGGACTTTGGTGCTAAAGTGACAGTGGCAGTGTTGAATGATATTTCTGCACAATTAGTTTGGTCTTATGTTTCTCTTCTTGACCTGTAAAACCTGTTATGCATTTAAGAATTCTGAAGTACCCACTTGAATTTCCTTAGTCAAATGCTAAACTTCTACAAAAACAAAGAAAAGCGATTCCAAAGAAGGAGAGCGCAAAACATCAGCCTAATTGGTCACCACGCTGCTCAATAGCAGTTCTCAAGATATCCCTAGGCTGATTAATTGAAAGCTGGAATAATAAATGCAACAATGTCTCATCATTTATTGTTCCTAGGGTCTTTTAGCCAATAGGAGCATACAAACTTTGCAGAAGCTTCAGCTAGGTCAGCCAGTTAACCTTTCAGCTTCTGGAAAAAAGGTGCACTAAAAATACCCAAACAAACAGGTTGTAATCTTCTTTGTGATTTATAATGAAGATCCAAAAATGTTTAATTGTTGTTACTTTTTGCTTGTTTTTTACTTTAAACATTCAGGTCTTGTCTGCCCTGATTTTCCTTGAAGTTCCTATGGACAACTGGAGAGCTGGTAGGATCGTGACATCAGACACTCCATGAAAACGAAACCTGAGTAAGTGAGGTAAGAGGTAAATTTTTATTCTGTCTATTTAAAGCTCTTTGTTTTCTTTAGCTCTTCTTTAACTCAAAAGAGTGAAGAACACTTGGGAGAAAGACATTTTTGTTAAAAATTGAACATAGGTTTCCCCCTTCAGCTGAGGGCTGAGAAAGCTCACATTCTACATCAGATACAGACACCATGTAGAGAGAGCACTGCTGTATAAAATAATATATATTTCTAAAGGCTAAACAGTCAGGGGAGAAGAAAAACAATACAAACTGTCTTTCTTTCTACACTATAAAGCAGCCCACACAATGGGGACATGGTGATGTTGGTGGGGTAACCTATTTGTTTCTTTACGGATCTTTGCAGGTCACTTTTAACATACTGTACATATCTAACAAAATCTAAACTATGCTCCTAATCATGCATAAGTAGCAGCTCATTTAGTCATCAGAAATGGAATGAATTAGGAGGTTCAACATGAATAGATATTGCTGAGACAGCGTCTCGGTTCTCTTCTGTGAAAATCAACTAGCTCCTTCATCCACTTCATGGATGGGAGCCACCTCTGATCCTAAACACTCTAACCATGAACGTGCTTGGATTTTATGGGTATGCCTACGTTGCAGCATAAGTCCAGGGTTAATAGCACTTGAGTGAGCAGACCCTGGGTGTGTTAAAGTAGGCTTGAGCATCTAGACTCATTTGCAACCCCTGGTTAGGAATTGTTGAACCCTGAGACCCAACACCTGAGGCTGCAGCATCTACATGGCATTATGTGGGCCAAGTCCAACCACCCATATCCCAGACGTCCTAGAATCCCCTCAGAAAGTAAGCACTCTAGCCCTTCATTCGTGGTATAGTGTGAGGAAACCTAACTGTCCACCAAATTTGACTGTCCAGAGGACAAAGAAAGTTGGCTTGTTGGACGTGAACGCTTCTGGTGAACTCTCAGAGCATGAGATCAGTAGGGTTATTTCTGCACTGCAAAGCAATAGGGCTTGAACCCTAGGTTTCCAACTTGACTCAGACCCTCCACACCTGTGAGATGCTGGGACTCTGGGTTAGTACAATGTGTGTAGATGGAAGGGAGGTTAGGCTTGATCCTGAGTTCGAATTCGGACATACCCTACGTTACCACGTGCAGCTCCCTCACACACAACAGACCATGAGGTAAATTCCATTTATAAATGGAAAAACCCAGATTTGGGTTTTCTGGCATACAAAATCTCACTGTGTTGTGGGAATGAGAGGAGAGAGAGATACCTTCGAGCCAGGGCACCTGCTTTCCCCAAAGAAGCTGTGAAATCCAAATCATCAAGGAGCGTTTAGCGCTGTATATTGTCCCAGTGCTGGGTTCCTCACTCCTTATGTACGTTGCTGGCAGACAAGAGCAGCTGATGGGTAGGGCATGCTTGACAAAGGGTTAATTAAGCTGAAATTTTCTCCCCCTGCTGGTTTGTGTGGGCCCCGAGTTGCTGATCCTCAGGGCCTGGTGTAAGACCCAGGCTGTTTACACAGCCACAGACGTCTGGGACATGACAGGGATCTTGGCTTCCTCAGCCTGTTGGCGAGGGATGCTGTTTACTCTTTACGGTGGTCTCCCGCCAGGGAGAGGTTAATCCAGAGCCTGTCTTTGATGCTGCCACTTCTGAGCATGATTATTGGCTACACTGATGGAAATATGCCCAGAACCCTGCAGGGCGGGCACGTTTTTATGAATGCAGATAGAAATAAATAAGTTAAATGGGGTGGGAGCACCACTGAAAAGCAGCAACCTCCACTTTGTGCAATAGCAGCTGGCATTACCACAGATCTAAAGCAGCTGCTGTTGGCTACCCTCTCCCCCTCCTTTGCTTTCAGAAACTGGTTGTTTATCGTTCCTTTGTTCGTTAGGTTTTCGTTGACGGAGAGGTCAACAAAGCAGGATCCTGCTTTGAGCAGGGGGTTGGACTAGATGACCCCCTGAGGTCCCTTCCAGCCCTCATCTCTGTGATGCTATGACCATGGCAGAAGCAGCTTTTAAGGAGGGGTTTAACAAGAGGATAAAGGTTAATTGCAGGGGGAGAGGGGAGCTTTTCTCGTGTAAGGGGGCCAGCCTAGGAGAAAGACCAGAGATACTGGAGAGAGAAGAGGGCAACAAACTCGGACATCATTGGCAGAAGAGGGGACGGGTGTAGTGGGAAGGTCTGATGACCAGGAGGCTTAGTGATCAAGTTATGGCCACACGGTTGCTGCTGACCTAGTCATCGCAGGGGGCCCCAGTGGTGGCCTCAACCCCTGCCCCAGATGCTCTAATTGATCCCTCAGAGGTTCAGTCACTACAGAGGTGCAGGGAGGACAAGGTAGCGGCACCGAGGCCCTTCCACTCCACAGGATCCTGACCCAGGGCCCCCTAGGTGGTTTATTCAAGCATCTGGCCCACTTACTCGGCTACCCCAAACTATGTTTTCCATGGGGCACTTCCTACCAGCCTAGAGCCCCTCAGTTTGGGGCAGAGTCACTGGCTTAGAAGGCTCTCCTCAGTCTTATTGTCCTATTCAATCACTCTCCCCTAAGGCTTTCAGCTCCCTAAGGGAGAGTATGCCAGGGGGTATCGAACAGAGGGTATCCAAGCCCCTGCTGCTAAGGCAGCCTTCCACAAGCTGCTGCCTCTCCTGTCACCCTTCTCAGCATCAGCCTTGCTTCCTGATACCACACGCAGCTTGCGTCCCCTTCCCCCGGGCTACCAGTGTCCTCCTCAACGTTTCCTGCCCTGGGAACATACCCTGTACCTGCGTCCCCAGCCCACTATTGCTCCATTCCCCACTCTAGCTCAGCGTGGGGCCCGTAGACCCCATCACATAGACGACAATGTCTTGATACATTAGTGGATCTGATGGACAGGGGAGGTTGCCATGGCAAATGGCCTCAAAGGCACAGGAAAGGAGCTTATGTTTGGGAAGTCAGTGGAAGGCTATTAAAAGAAACGATGAGTTCAAATTGCTGAACCAGGACGCTGCTCCTGGCAGCAGCATTTTGAGTGGATGTGAGAGAGTAAGATGGCTGGCGTCAAGGCCAAAGAGGAGGCGGTTACAGTAGTTGAGGTGCAATGTTATGAGGGTCCGAACAAGAACCTCGGCAACCTGAGCACACAGAAAATACTGAGCCCTTGCAATATTACAGGTAGGAGTAGTAATACTTGTAGGACACACAGCCTAGATGTGTGGGTCAGGAGAAAGGGCCAGGTAAAAGATGAGGCCCTGTTTACGGGCCTGAGTGGCTGGGAGAAGGCGGCGATAACCATGGTCAGGGAACGGTGAAAGTTTTGGAGTGTGGGAATGGGATCAAAAGCCGGGTTTGGACCACGTCAAGCTTGAGTTGGTGGTTGAATGTCCTCAAAGAGATGCCAGAAAGAGAACCCCAGAGGTAGGAATGGATGGAGGGAGACAGGCCTTCAGCAGAGAAGGAGCCTTGAGAGTCAGCCGTGTAAAGCAGTCAGTTGAAGAGAAGAGCAGCAAGAGATGGGAAGTAGTGAAAGAAAGCGAGCCCTGGAGCCCCTTCTGCCCAATTGCCAGATCCTCCCTTGCACAGCAAGCTCCTATCTGCACGCAATGTCTGCTGGGGGTGTAGGCAGGCCTCTCTGCAGTCTATGGGGGACCTTGGTCAGGACCCGATTTACATTTCATCTCAGGCAGCTCCTCCAGCACAGCGCCCGTCACCGGGCGGGAACATCAGTTCGAAACTCGGGTGGTAAAAGTGCCGACTACTGAATCATCAGCCCCCGCCTTGTACGTCCCCAAGAGGTCTCCCATCCAAACACTTCCCCAGCCTAGCCCTGCTTGCCTTGGGCCCAGTTCTGAATTCTTTAATCTGCTGGAGAACTAATTAATTTACTTCACTTTAAAGAGTATTAAAGCAGATGTCTATACGGGGCCCTACCACATCACTAGGATTACAACAAAACCCCAGCAGCATGAAAACCATTGTAAGCCATGCCAGTGTGGCGCCACCTACAAATTGATGAGCCTGCTACAGCCTTTGCTAAACACAGTACGTCTTTCAGTTCAGGCACTAGAAGCTCATGCGTTGGGTTCCAGGTTCAATCTCGACTATGTTCCGTGCAGAGGCATTCATGCCACACAGTCCTTTGAACAAATCCATTTCCATTATACCAAGAAGCTCAACCTCAAGCCCTCTCCAAAAACCATAACACGTCGCCGTATTGAGGCTATTTTGGACCAAAGGTGGAACAGAAGTAAGATTCAGAGTCCATGCACTGAATACCCTACCAGCTATTTCATCTCTTGTATTAAAAGGAGGGATATATCTTGAGTCCCCCTGCTGGCCACAGCTGTGGCAGTATGGGACAGGGAGAGAGAGATGCTCCAGCAGATGGATCTCAGACCACTGAGGGCTTTATAAGTCACATCCCTCCTTTAAATGCATACTCAGTGAGATTCCAAAGCTATTCGGCATGCATATGGGTTCAGATCCATTATGAGATCTGGAGGCCAAGTGATACAGGAAATGAATTGCCTTCATGCTTTAGTTTAAGCTTGGTTCATTTACCTGCTCAGTTTTCAGTGGGTTGTGTGCATTTGTGGGAGCGTTGCACAACAGACCAGTTGCCAGGGACATAGAAAACATAGCATCGCACGTCTTTCGGATTTTTCTCAGGCTATGCTTTATTTGCATGTTTTGTTCGCTATTCAGTCTCAGACCAGAACTTTTGTCATGTCACTCAGATTTGCATTTTGCTCTGAGCAATGAAGGTGTTGCCAACCTTTGTATTTTAATCCTCGTAGTCCCTTTCATCTCTGGCTGCCGAAAGGACTTTAGAAGCAGACACTGAAAAGGAGCTAGAGGTGGTGTTTTGGTTTTATTATTCAAGCTTTTGTTGTGAGGCTCCGAGGAGGACTTGTTTGTTCAATGTACCTGGTTACTCACTAGCACAAAGCAAAAGACATCGATACACTTGTGAGCACAGCAACCAATCATCACCTTTCCTTAAGGGAACGTATCTGTGTGGCTGTCTAAGGGCTAGTTTACACTAGACGCACAACAGTGGTGCCCCTGCACTGATGCAACGGCACTGCTGTAATGTACCTGGTGAAGATGCTCTATGCTGATGGGAGAGAGCTCTCCTGTCGGCATAATAAAACCACCTCCATGAGAGGTGGTGGCCATGTTGGCCGAATAAGCTCTCCTGCCAACATAGCACTGTTCACACCGGTGCTTAGGTCAGTGTAACTTACGTTGCTCAGGAGGTGGTTTATTCACACTCCTAAACAACATAAATTATTCCAACATAACCTGTAGTGTAGACAAGCGCTAAGAAGATGTGAAACCCATATTGCATGCAATGTTTAAAGGCAGGCTGAACTAGGCCCTTGAATATATTGCAGAGAAAATTCCTGTGCTGGTAGAGCATGAACTGCATTGGTGTGTCTCCCTTAGTGGATCACAACCCCCAGGCGGTGGGGGGCGGGGTGCAAAAGACAATCATGAGTTGTTGAAAATACGATTACAGTCTAACAAAGAAAATCCTGCTTCCCCGCTCCCCGCACACTGTTACCTTTCACGGTTAAGTGTTTTCTGTCAACCTCTCAAAATGCCCACCCAAATAACTGATATGGTTTTATCGTTATTGATACAGTGTTACTCTTCCAATAAAGGTAAGGGGAATCATGAAAAATGTTAACTTCAAATAAAGGGTCACCAAACTGCAAAGATGGAGAAACGCTGGACTAAATAATCTAAAGAGGCCAAATTCTGCAGACCTTAAAGGAGCACAACTCCCATTGAATCTGACCCATCATTCTTTGCCATCTCTCACTGTGTTGCATCTGTAGTGTAACAGAAAAATAAAGTATCTTCTCACTTGCTGTCCCTTTTGCTTTTTCTGGCTCATCAGGACACAGCAGATGCCCACACAACTGAGTTTTTCAGAGCCCTGCGCATGCCACAAAAATTTACATTATGCACAGGGAGGTGGAGCAGATTCAGAGATTCTCTTCTGATCAGAAGGAGTCAAACTGGAGAAGGAGAAGGCTGGAGCCTTAGAGGAGGATTGGTCACCGTCCTTCAGAGCAGGTGAAAGTGCTTCTGCAATATCATACGTGATCTGGATCGACGAAAGGCAAAGCTCAAAGGCCTGTGGTGGTTTGGTGGTTTCAGAGACTAAGGCCAGAAGGGACCTTCCTGGTCTCGTGCACATTGCAGGCCACAGAACCTCCCCCATGCACTCCTGTAATTGATCCACAACCCCCGGCTGAGTTACTGACGTCCTCAATCATGATTTAAAGACTCCCAAGAACCACGTCATCCATCCCCCATGAAGCTGAGAAGAGACAAGGGCAGCATATTTATGCTCACTTCCATTCCTGAGTGACAGGACTCCGATGTATTAGTCAGATGTTCAGCACAGCTCCATTGGCTTCATCTGACCCGCTGTGTTTATTTTATTCATGCTCCCTGGATAGAGAGTAGCAAAGGACAAGTCTGAATCCAGGCTGAAATCCCAGGGAAGGGTTGGGCTCCATCCTCTGCCCAGTGAAAGCTTTTCAAGCAACCATTGTTCAGATAAATTGATGAACAGCCACCCTTCTCGCAAGCCAGAAGCTCATCCGAGCTAAGCTGGAACCAGAGCTCAGTGCCATTGTAGCAAGGAGATGTGGCCTCCCTCAGAGGGACCACCATTCACCTCCTAGTGGGCACAGCCAGGAAGACCACGCACACCTCGCTGGAAGCAGAGGGGCGAGAAAGCAAGTAGAAAAGACGGGCATTGCAGCTCAGTTGCGTTGCAGCCACCGAGGGAGGCAGATGCTTCCCACCAGCTGCCGAATTGGGAATCTGAAGATGGGCCTCTGCTATGCTAAGGACTCACCTGACCTACCACAGACCTCAGACACTGAGGAGCTGCTGGGCCACCACTGGTGGTGTACCCTGGGGAGACCAAGGATGACCCCTGGAGCCACGTATACCCCGAGGGGAGGGGAGGAAATAGCTCAGGGACCGCCTATAGTGCAGCCAAAATTATGAAATTTCCTGTGTCATGATTGTTCAAGAAACTTTCAGATTTTGGATGATCAGATAGTTTCTTTTCAATAATGCTGAAATGTTTCATTTCAATGAGGTACAGCCATGTCTTTCGATAAGACGAAATGTTCATTTTGACTTTATTATTTTGACTGATTTCATTTTGACTTATTTTAAAATAAGAGTTGAAGCCCCATGAATTGCAATTAGTCAAAAAAGAAGTATTTTCACCCTATCAAAACAAAATGAGAATGTCAAAACAATTTTTTTGCTTCTCAAAAATCAACACATTCCGGCTGTTTTGATTTTTCAAAAACTGCCTTTTTCAACAGAAAACTGCTCTGCCTAGGATTTTCCTGCCAGTTCCATTTGTAAGCAACAAGGTGAAGCAATACTTTGATCTTACATCTTCTCTGAGGGGTACTTTGCCTTCTTACTTTTCTAGATCCCCAGTGAAAAGAGAGGAAGAACAATTCTTAAAATACAGCAAGCATTTGGAGAAGCATCCATCACATATTTCTTCTAGTCCTTCTGTGGATTCATTCTCTTAATGAGGAAAGTGAATTTTCTGACTAGGGATGAAAGGATTTCAAATCACAAACTCAAAGGCTTTCCCCAGCCCAAGGGGACTTACATGGTTTAGAGGGGAGATGAATAAGTGACATGGTAGAGGTATATAAAATAAAGCTAGAAATTCCTACCTAGTTTTTATTATCAAAGAAAGGGGACACCCAATAAAATTAAAAGGTGACATTTCAAATTGGTAAACACAATGCTCAATTAAGCTGTGGAACTCATGGCCACTGACTATTATTGAGGCCTAGAAATAACAGTTTTTAGGACAAAAAGAACTAGATATTTATCTTGATGATTAGAGCATCCACAGTTACATTAGACAGATTATAAGGCAGCAGTCTGCAGACTTTTACCCCTTACCCCCACTCTGCCCAGCCACGCCCCAGCTGCGGCTGGGAGTGCGGCCACAGCCGGGTGCAGGGGCTGCGGCTGGAAGCCTGGCCATGGTCAGGGGGCTACGGTCAGGGCCCAGCAGCCCGAGGCTGGGCGCTGAAGCCACGGCTGGGTGCTGAGACTGGGGTAGGGGCTAGGGCAAGTGCTGGGGCTGGGAGGGCTGGAGACCAAGACAGGAGCTGGAGCAGAGCTCAGGGTAGACCTGGGCTAGGTGGCTGTGATGTTCCCCCACTGCAATCTGGACTGGCGTATAACTGTGTTACCCCAATCCCTTACTCCTGGGCCCTGACTTACTCTGCTTTGCTGTGTGAACCACCCACCCCTGGGCTGGCCCACGTCCAGCCATCTGTGACTCTCTGGCACAGTGAAGGAGCGCTTCTGGCCTGCCGCTCGTGGGGTTGACCCTCAGAAAACACCCTCAGCCCCAGATGCAACCCCAGGAGCTGCTGTCTGACAGAGTTCAGTGCTGTACATGGCACCCTGCAAGCTCGTTACATTGTCCGTCAATTGAGATGCACCAGCTCTGTCACTCTGAGTGAACTCTCTACACACTCAGTCCACATGCACTGCTTTAGATAAAACAAACAAATTAGTTTACTGACTACAGCAAGATTTTAAGTGATCGTAAGTCAGATTAATATGAATCAAGAGATTAGACCACGATTAACTAAAAGATAACATGCATCCTAAATTAAACTTAATATTTCAGTCCTTGATGTTAGCTTACCCACAGCAGGCTGAGATGCCTCTTGCAGCCGGGCCACCCCACTCTTCGTGGGCAGTTGTCAGTGTCCTTGATGTTACTATGTAGATGGATTCCAAGGGAGAGCCTCGAGACAAAGATGCCTCTCTCTTTTAACAAGTTTCCCGCCTGGGGCCAGGCAATCGGCCATGTCCAGCAATGGGCAGGATTTCTTCCGCTTGAGCCAGTGCTCACAGGTGATCAGGCCAGTCATTGTTCCTGTATGCCTGCCTCTACGAGGCGTGGACCTTCACTTTGCTTGGTATTTGCCTGGATCTATTCAAGCTACGTGAGATGCACATTTGGGGACATGAAATAGCAGAGTTCCGTATCTGCACATATGCGACATTACAGGAAACATGCTACCATAACAATAATGTTCAGTATGTCATGAGCATTCCAAAAACACCCTGCGTGGCATACTTTGCATCAGTTACACTGTAAGGGTGAACATGAACGATACACGCATCACGCTATAAGGATGTACATGGGATAGTGTGTCACAGTGGCACTCCCTCCCCGCCCTCCATGGGGGCTGGTCCCCCTGAATTTTATTTCACTTCCCTTGGGGCTGGGGGCGATCCCCACAGTTTGAGGAACTCTGTTGTAAGGCTGGAAGGCACCATTATGGTCATCTAGTATAATACAGACCATAGGATTTCCCTGAATTAATTCCTGTTTGAACTAGAGTGCGTCTTTTAGAAGACGTTCCATTCTTGTTTTAAATGTAGCTAGGATTAACAGTAATGTAAGTGCTCCTGCTGCAGAGCACAAACAAACTAGCCATTGCGCAGGGTCTGAATGGAACTTCCCCTGCCCCCAAAGTGCACGTTATTCCATAATTGTCCATTATAAAATTACTTGCACCTTACTCTCAGGCAGCTGGTAGTGGTCAATATCAGAGGCAAGATCCTGGATGAGATGGACCACTGGTCCGGTGTACTTCAGGCAGGTCAATACCGTGAATAATTAAAACCCTGGGGATTCAAACGCACCAGAAAAGGGTTAAATCAGTTTCTGGTAAATTTCCACACAGGGTCTAGAAAAGAAAAATCAAATTCCCTGCAGCCTAGCCATAAAGTACATAAAACGAGTGGGAACATCATAGAAAATAGAAGTAGATTACAGATAGTTTACAAAATCTTACAGGAGCCAAACAGATACAGCTAAAGTTATGTCTGTTCAGATTCATAAATTGGAGCCTGCTGTTGCCTTGGTGACCATAGAATACAGTGATTACAAGTGAAAAAAAATTTCTGCCCCCTGGGGCCACCTGACAGAAACATAGAGGTCGCATTGAGACACAATGATGAGGCAGTAACTACAGGTCTCTGAACATTTATGAATTTTCAGGGCCATAACAACTTTGTGCACTGAGTTAAAGAAATCAGCTGTACCCACGAATAAAGCTGTTCAATTCATTATTAACAATGCTAGTTGAAAGTCATCCATCAAACATTTTTCAACATAACACTTTTTTGATTAAATAAATTTTTTTTCATGAAAAGTGAAAGTCTCTTTTTTGTGGAATTTTTTTGCCTTTCCAATGAAAAGTAAACACCCAAAACCTTAGAATTTGATTTGTAAGTGCCAGTCCAGTGCCCCAGGGAAACTATAGTTCATGTGCCTCATGCCCTCATTCTCCTCTATGGGCTGGACTACTCAGCTGGACTACATTTCCCATGATGCACCACAGCCAAGGACTCCCATGATGCACCAGAGTGGTGCAGCCAGAAGGGAGACCTTGACGCTTTGACCAGGGAGACCAGCCAACAGAAGAAAATGGGGCATGAAGTACCTAAACTACAACTTCCATTGGCACTGTGGGAGCATTTCCGAATCACATTTTGGAGTTTTCAAGCCAAAAAGTTTTAGTTTTCAAATTTTTATTGAAAAGAATTAAAATTTTCAATGGGGAAAAAAAATCCCATTTTCAGATCAGGTCTACTAATTAATAAGCTATTACTACTTTTTGTTTTTGGTGTTGATGCATCCAGCAACTAAAGTTGCCTGCCATAGCGGTGGATTTCAGTTGTAGTGGCCTACACACACACACACGTGTGTGTGCAAAGTACTGTGATGTGCTACTACAGGAGATTCACAGAAGCAAGAATAGTCTAATAACAGTTATTAGTTTAGTTCCTGTGTGGTCTATTGGCACAAATTACAGAACGCCTTACTGCAGATCCTAGGGAAGACAATGGTGCTGTCTGATCTACTTCTGATTAATTTTTTTAAAAGAAAGAACTAGTGTGATATGAACTGTTCCAAACTATCAACTACATAACTCTATACAACATATTCCTCCTTCCCTGGAATGGCTGGGGTGTAGGCATCAAGGCCAGTAGCTTCTGCCGAGCTGGGGCCAAAGGCAGGAGTCAGGACAAGTTAGCAAGCCAAATCAGAAGACTGGTACCAAGCCAGGTCAGGGATGAAGGTGGGAGTCAGGTGATGTGAAAGACAAGGTCTGTAGCAGTGAGCCAAGTCTGCACTCTTACTCAGATAGCTCCCTGGGTCACCTTCCTGGCTTTAATAGTTGGTGTGCACCAGGTGGTTTCAAGGTCCTGCTTCCCTGGACTCTTCCGGTGGCACTTCCTGAAGTGTCTAACTCTCCAGTAATTGTTGGGTGTGCTTCACCTAGTACCCCAGTGGTGATACGGAGGTATCAGTTACCAACAACCCCGAGTTCGAGGCTTGAGGATCCGTCCACCTAGTGCTTTGACTGATGTCATCTTCCCCAGCTCATGTCTTGTCATACTCAATTTTAAGATCCTCAGGCAGGAGCAGTGTCTCATTTTTTAATGTTAAACCAGCACGTACAGCACTGTATACAAATGTTAAATAAAATAAATAACAGCTCCTCTGTCGCTCCTGGGAGAATTAATAATAATTTGTATTATCATATCACCTAGAAGCTCCAGTCATGGCCCAGGACCTCATTGTGCGAGGTGCTGTACAAATACAGAACAAAAAGACAGTCACTGCCCCAAAGAGCTTACAATCTAAGTATGATCTCCTATACAGTGTCAGTTCTCCCCTAGGCTATGTTACACACCATAGCTTTCCTTTGGATAGATTGGCCCTCCGGGGAACAACAAGCACAGATGTTCAGACAAACACAGAGGCTGCTTACCAGGATTACACTGAATGGGTGGGCCAAACACCAGGTGCTAAAGCCAGAGAACAGAGAGGTTACCACTGCAAATGCCACCTAAGACGTGTGTGGGCCGAAGGAAGTTGCAAAGGGACTCACTCAATTCAGGGAAAATGATCGTGGGAAGAAAACTAAAATAATAAGCATCAATTTCCTAGCTATTAATAGCAGTTTGAATGGGCCTTAATAGCATGACAGGAGCTGCTCAGAATCCACACATTTTAGAGATGTCAGGCAGTGTGACCAGTAGCTTCCTATCTGACGTGCAAGCAAAGTGGGTGGAGTCTAATCGAAATTCATTCAAAGACTTCCAAGGGACCGTCTGTGTGCCTGACTGGAATTTCTCAAGTGTATTAGGTATCCGGAGACGTAAGACAGGACTTGTAATGGAATTCACTTCTTAAGAACTCTACAAAGAAATGGGAGTTTGGAGGGTTGATCCAGTTCCTCTTTGTTGTATTTTAACACCCATAAAACTTTCTAATGCGATTATACAGTGGATTTTTGAGGGCCGTTCTTCATGCTCATTACCCATTTTTGGCCCGATCACCTCACAGCAGCAGAAGAATGGTCATCTAATATTTGCGGTTAGGACGATGTCCTCCCCTCCCACTGGTTAGCTCAGTAGATTGGCAGCAGCCAATCACTCGTGTTATGCAGAATTCCTGGATTCAGTAAACTATTAACTACTGTTACTGCTTAGACCTAACGGCAAAGTGCCCTTTCCCTGTCACATGCTCAGCTCATTCAGAGCTCATGGAGGCTGCAGTTTCCTAACCTCAGAAAAAACATGCCACTGATTTTTTTTCTCCTCTGCTACCAAATATTCTAGTGCTAAGCCGGATCCATAAATACAGTGATTGTCAGATTATCCAGCATAGTCATTTTACTGCTCAGCATGATACCAGATTTCAAGAGTGACTTCAGGACTGTCAGACTAGAGTCTCACCATAATTTTCCATTCTGTTTTGGTAATTTCCAGGACAGTGCCGCAGTTTCAGAAGAGGTTCCTCTATGACTGGGAGAAATGGTAAGTGCAACAGACCCAGCTACTGCTTTTTCACTAGGAGGGTGGTTTTTTCCCTAGGAGGGTGGTGAAGCACTAGAGTGGGTTGCCTAGGGCAGTGGTGGAATCTCCATCCTTAGAGGTTTTTAAAGTGCTGCTTGACAAAGCCCTGGCTGGGATGATTTAGTTGGGCTTGGTCCTGCTTTGAGCAGGGAGCGGGACTAGTTGACCCCCTGAGGTCCCTCCCAACCCTAATCTTCTACGATTCTATGATTTTATGATAATGGAAGAAAGGATAGGAATATATTGCACCTGGATCCTGCTCCCATTGACATCCATAGAAAAACTCCCATTGGCTTCATTGTGAGCAGGATCAGGCCGTGTAAGGAGAGAGAGGCCTGCTACGACGAAAGGACGAGTGAAAGCCATAGACTGCAATTTGCAAATGGATGCTAGGCACCCAACATCCATTGACTGTCAGTGATAACTGGGCCCCTAACTTATTTGAAAACCTCAATCCTAGACACTTCTTCTACACCAAATAATATATTGAGTCAGGTCCTGGGGTATATCTTGGGATCAGTGGGACACAGGACAATATCTGTAGCAATTCAGATGAATGACAAACTTTCCCCCTTTGTCCAATAGTAATTAGATCAGGGAGAGGTGTTTACCTTACGAGGAGGTTCTTCCGAGGAGGGCATTGAAACGGGGGGAATGCCAGTGTCCGAGTGCCCCGCCCACTCAGGTGCCAAGAGGAATGCCTCAGGGCTGTCCATTTTTGTCAGTTTCACCAGGATGGATGGCACTGGGGCAGCACCTCTCCCTTCTGCACTGAGACGCGCTGCTGCCCCAGGTGGCTGTTGGAGTGTTGGCATCTGCTGGATGAGCCACTGCGGCTGTGCCCCGTTTCTTTAACCAGCTGCAGTTGTGCTGCTGCCGTTGGGTAGGCAAGCTGCTGGAGCAGTTGGTTCTGCTGCTGCTGCTGTCGGCCTGTCTGCTGTTGCTTGTTTTCCAGGACCCACTTCAGCAACTCCTTGAGATTCATTTCTGCCCCTGTAGTTTTGTTTTTTCCTCTCTCGCCTCTGGCCTACTTTCAGGCCTGGGACACACAACGTGTGATAGGGAGCTTAGAGGGGCAGGCGGCCTAGTGGTCAGTGCATCTGATTTCTGGCCTCATGCCTGTCTCTCGGGGTGGTACAGACAGCTGTTCCTGACCTTAAGCCAGGGATCTGTGGCTTTCCACTTACATCTGGTCTAAGTCCTTAAGGATGTGGTAGGGGAACCCTCTCTCCCCAACGCATACCAACCCAGGGCCCTGTGGGAAGCAACAGGAGCAGGGTCCTCTCTGCAATGAGTCAAAGCTACTTCCCTGGGCTACTTCCTACCTGTAGTTCTTCGATGAGCATCCCTGCGGGTGCTCCATTTTAGGTTTCCATGAACCCTGCGCCTGGGATCGGAGACTTGTGATAGCAGTGCCTGGCTGGGTCGCACATGTGCTGCCCCCATCTTGTGCCACCTCGGGCAGCTACATAGCGCTGTGTGACCAGCTGTCCATCAGTTCCTTCTTTACCGCCTTTGGCTTGAGTCAGAGCACATGGAAGCACCTATTACCTCAACTTCATATAAGATAGTTTACAGATAGTAGTTAAATTTAGCAGTTAGTTAGTTAATAATACTTATGCTCACTACCTTCCTTATTTTTATTTTTTTAATTTAGAAATAAATTTCTTTATTAGAAAAATAAGTTTCATTTCAACCTTCACCTTAGAATAGTTTATTGTCTCCCCCACACAACACATAGTACGGGGCAAAAACCTCTCTGGCATGCCCAGCTCCCTGGGATTCAAATGCTGCCCATTATGCTGATTAACAATTCCAGCCTCTGACCGACTTCCACAGGGCGTCCACTGCATTAGCGAGACACACATTCTTCAAAAGTGCTCGCACTGCTACAACCTCAAACTAGAGCAGGGAAGGTGAGAGATGTCCAACTTAACTTACTCATGATGGAGACATCTCTACGACCAGCCTCAGACGCCAAATCAAGGCCCCCCCAGGCCAAAGATCACCATCAATAGCCTCTGAGAGAGGTCCTGCTGTCAAAGCTCACACTAAAGAGCACATGGCCAAAAAGGCCACAGAAAAGGGCTCCAGCTTCACCTTTGTGGGAGCTGGTTAAGAAACAGCAATCCCCATTGGTACTGATGGCACGAGTAATGTCTGTCTTCCATGAACCGGGACCGTCCTGTGACACAAGTACCCTGAGAGTGAAAGACCCTGGCAGAGGCACAAAAGTGAAAACAAAACCCTCCACCTCGGTACCCTCAGAGCCAAAGCGGCACTCAGCGCTCAACATCGCTGCAGCCAATGGTGCCACCTTCAGCATCCACAATGCGCAGCCCAAGACTCAATGCAGGTGCTGGTACTGGCAGCAAAGCCAGCATCGGTACTGCCGTTCCCGGTACCGCAACAATTTTCACACCACAAAGGTTCATGGTCTCATCCACACCAGAATTTCCACTCCAATGGCACTCCAACTCGATCGGTACCGAGCAGACTGACCACTCCACCTGCGTCCGCCCCTCCCTTTTCCATTGACACTGAGGAGGAAGGGGATATTTATTCACCCTGTCACTATTCATCCACACATTCACCCGGACCAGGGCCACTCCCACCAAAGAGGGTACTGTTGCAGGGTCGGTTGAAGAGAGAGAGAGAGAGATTGAGCCGGGTGGATTAATAAGGAGCATTTATTTGGTTACAGCGTCTAGTCCACTCGTTCCTCTTTGCCTCGCGACCAACAAAGTGAACCCCAAGTTCACTACTTTACAACTCTTTATCTAAAATAATATGTAAATACACACGCTTCTACAACACCCTCTCAAATCCCTATTTGGTAATATAAAAGATTATAAAATGAATATTAATGCTTAGGGGAGGTGTATAATTATTTCAGCCCGTTTGTTAGTTCCCACAAAACTTGCGTAGCATATACTTTTATCTTAACAGCAGAAACGACCATAAAACTTCTTAACAAACTAGCAATAAGGGAAGAACTAAGGGGAGAGATCCTGAGCCTTCCCTAACAAGCATGCTGCCTGGGAAAGAAGAGATAACACCCTTTTATCACATTCTTTGTCCGGGTGGTAAGGGGAGGAATGGTTGGGGGGGACATAGCCCTCCTTTCCTAACTTCAAGGCTAAAAAGTTGCTGTGGTTTGCTTCTCTTCCCCTCCCCCCCAAACTTCAAGGCTAGAAAAGTGCTGTGGTTTGCACATGATTATTGCTTGTGTAGTACATGGCCTTTTTAGCCCAAGTCAGGGGTCTTGCGGAGGACAATTCTTGTCCAAAGCCCTGGCCCAACTTTCAGCCCCCCGGGAATGTGGCCCAACACTGACATCCTTTGTCCCTGCGCCCACAGATACCTTTCAGGTTCAGAGGCACATAGCTGATATGGACACCCATGGGTGCCGCCACCCAGGCCTTCCCCACTACAGTGGCTCTACTGGAACCCATGGGCTCCATAGAAGGCACAACGTCACAAGCCCCTTAGCCCACCAAGATCAAGTGCATGATGCTCTCCATCACCATCCATAAAACTCAAAGTCTTCGAAACCCAACCATTCAAAAAGGTGACATTAGCAACTATAATTCCAGCACTAACTAACTCTCAGCCCTCAACCTCCAGGACACATATTTCCATACACCCATCACATAGAAGATTCCTAAGGTTCACCCTGGAAAAACATCACTTCCAGTACAAGGTACTATCCTTCAGACTATTGACTGCTCCAAGGGTATTTTCCAAGGTTTTAGCAGTGGTGGCAGCGCACCTTCGCGGAAACGGAGTCATGATATTTCCATATCTGGACGACAGTCTAATCAAGACACCAACATAACAGGAAGCAATAGATGCTACCCAAAGTAGGATAACCCTTTTCATGAACTTTGGGTTACAAATAAACACGCAAAAATGAATGCTCAGACCCATCCAGAAACTGGAATTCATCAGGGACTACCTCAACTGCCCAAAAGCTACCGCCACCCTTCCTCATCAACGTTTCATGACACTTGTCAACTTAATATCGACAGTGACAGACAGCCCACAGGCATCAGCCAGGACGTGCCTACATCTGCTGGGACACATCTCAGCAACAATGTTTGTCATCAGACATGCCAGACTTCACATGAGATGTCTTCAGGCCTGCCTTCGAACAGTGTACGTACCACACAGACACAGTCTAAACCGACACCTCGCAACGCCAAACAAAATAAAGGATTCCCTAAAATAGTGGACACAGTCTGTGCAGGAGTCCCATTTGTGCAAAAGACCTCATCAATGACAATCACTATAGAAGTTTTCTTAATAGGCTGGGGAGCACATCTAGTCAACCACATAGTCCAAGGTCAATGGTCCCCATTGGAATCCAACCTGCACATAAACTTACTGGAGTTAAGAGCAGTCCACAACCCATGCACCCTCTTTCTACCACTAATCAAGGACAAGGCTATAAAGATCCTCACAGACAATGTAACTTGTATGTTTTACATTAACTGTCCTGGGAGCATGATCACATTCCCTATGAATGGAAGCCATGTTGCTCTGGAATTGGTGCATTGGTCGTAACATTGGTATCTCAGCGTCCTACTTTCCGAGATGTCAAAACACCACAGAAGATGCCCTAAACAGAAAGTTCTCACAGAACTGTGAGTGGAAAATGGATCTTAGATTTCTACACAACATATTCAAACAGTGGGGTTCCCAACCACAGACCTCTTCACAAAAGCACAAAACACAAAGGGCCCACAATTTTGTTCCAGAGCAGATCTGGGACCCTGCTCCCTAGGCAGTGCTCTCCTCATCAAATGGGATTTGCTGCTAATGTATGCTTTTCCTCCTGTCCCCCTTCTAACCTGAGTCATACCCAAGATCAGAACGGACAACTCTGAGTCATCCTAGGAGCCCCTACATGGAGCACCCATAGGGACAGCCAACTCGAAGAACCTCAGTTACTGCACAGGGTGAGCAACTTTCTCATCACTTCAGTTTGGGGTGTGCCCCCTGTAGTCCGATCACCTTACAACAGAAGAGTCCAAAAGAATAACGCCCTGTCGGCTTTGCG
Organism: Mesoclemmys tuberculata; assembly: GCA_007922155.1. Lineage (NCBI taxonomy): Eukaryota > Metazoa > Chordata > Testudines > Chelidae > Mesoclemmys > Mesoclemmys tuberculata. The sequence continues at coordinate 6,418,072 of ML675627.1, read as the reverse complement.
AGTTCTCAAGCCGGGGCTGATTAGACAAGGCTCAGCCTGAGGGACATACCCACTGTATGGTCCCCTCTCAGGTTCACGCTTCTGTCTGGCTTCTCGCGAAGGAGTCCACTCTCCTGCAGCCTGTTCACCACCCTTTGCCTGAGCTTTTGAGCTCCTTTTAACCCGCTTCTCCAGTTTCAGCATGCTCGGCAGGTCTGGAGGCACAGGAGTACCTGGGCCCAATATTGGCTGTTAACCCCTTTGGACCCAGTGTGGGGTTTGTATGCCCCATCACACCCCTGAAATAGCTCCATCTGCCCACTGACCCTGTGGTACCCTACATCTCAGTGCCCTTCGAGCTGATGAGCATTTTTTGCCCAACACAAGCCTTTGGGACTTCTCAGCTAGCTAATGACACCAGTCCAAGGCAGCCCATCCTCTGTCTGAGACCACAGATAAGTCAGCAATAACCTGTGATCAGCAATGTCTAATGCAGCTGACAGATCAAATAATGTCAGCTGCTCTGGCTAAGTAGGTCATTTATTTCCCTTTGAAGAGCAATACTAAATCATTTAGAGCATTTCTGGACCCAGAATGGATGATCCAGTCCACAAAACTGTGCATAATGATCCTACATGCAAAAGAGAGGTCGTGTCCTCCTGTGATGCCCAAATGAGGCTGTAAATTCATTGACTAGCACAAACCAGAACTGATCCTTGAAACTTCAGCTTTCATCTTCCATTCAAGGATAAATTCATCTACCAAGAAAAATTGGTTGAGTTTCATGGATTCAGACAAGGACACCTATACTAGTAAAACTCCCGAGTTGCTAAGTGCAGTGCCTTCTATAGAAAGTGACCTTAATATCTGTTCAATTACTATGGCTACTTTCAAAGAAGAGAAAGCCACATAGCATTACATTGATTAACTTAAAGGGTGATGGCAGCCTCTTTCTAGAAATAGATTTAAATGCTGTTTTTTGTTATTTATTATGTGTAGTAGTATCCTATGGTAGAAGAAGCTGGAAAATAAGGCACTTCTCTTCCCATCATCATCATTCTTTATTATTTGTCTTATGGTACCAACTAGAGCTCTCATCGGGGCTCTGCCTCCATTGTGCTAGGCTCTCTGCACACACAAATCTTAGCTAATTTCACTGAGTTCTGCTTGGCAAAGACTGATCTTTCCCACCCTTGTTTTCCTCCATGGAGCTGAAATTAATCTCAGTCAATTAATTAAATTTGATTGAATCCTCCTCCTCAGCCAAAACATCACCATGGCTCTGGGAAGATGGCTGCTGCAAAGCCAGAAGCTGTAACACAAGGGTCCAAATCTTTAGTCATATTCCATCCCCATGCCAAATTCCCATTGATTTTAGTGGGAACTGTGCACATGTATTGGACGGCAGAATTTTCCCCACTGCCCACTCCAATCATTTGGCTCATTATGATACGGAGTGGCTACTGTTTTCTTAGTAATGAAGAAATTGATTTTTTTTTTTTAATATGGCCTGCATGGGATTTTTTAAAGTTGGGTTTGTGCTTTTTTTTCACTCCCTCCATCTCCTTTCATGATGTGTAACCCGGAAAAGATTTGTTAATAATATTTTTTTCTGGCTTTGTTTTTAACATTAGAAACATCAGTCAGTTCTCCACTCACTTTGCTGCAGGACCACTGAGAGATAGAAGGGATGTTTGTTGTTGGCTCTTGGGCCCAGATCCTGCAAGGTATTTAGGCTCCTAACGTTCACTAATTTCAATAGAAGTTAAGGACCTACATAACTTTGAGGCTAATGCCTCAATTGAGATAGAATGGAATCTTTCAAATTGGCCGCCCTCTTTTCACAATATTAATTAGTTATTGACATTAAACAGCTGTCAGCAAAGAACAAGAATTTGAAACATTCTTGACTGAAAATTCCTTCCCGTCTTAAGCACTTAACTTTAATTCCAGTGGCTCTTATGATATCATCATTCCACTAGTTCTCCAGTCATCACACAGTTAGAGCCTGAATGTCTAGTTGTGACAGAGTGCTGGAGAGCAAGCTTTTAGCCAGCCCTCTGTCACACCAGTCCCAGTTGAGTGAGGAAAATTGGAGCTGGCTAGAGATACCTGCATCTATTTGTTCAGGGAAACATCTGTCTGCCTAATAAACCAGGTGCTATATCCAGGACCAGGAGAAGGAAGTGAAGGGAAGGAGAAGTCAGGGAGTGGAAGAGGAGCAGACGTTCTGAACTCCCTGGCTGCAGAAACTCCTGAGGAAGGTGGCCAAACCGTATGTTGTAAGAAGGTGGTGGAACTGCACACTGTAAATAACTACCTCAGAATGCTAAACCCCAGGGTCTTGGAGTCATTCATGACCAAGGTGGTGGCAGAAGTGGAGGAGCAGCAGCAGAGAACCCTTCCACTCGTTAAAAACACCAGCTTTTTTGGGACCAAAAACTCCTTTTAGGCCCAAGTTATACCTCATAAAGCAGCACAAAACAAAAACAAAAAAACACCACCACTCAATATTTTTCACACAACACCTAAGTTCTGCTATGATGGGTGTCTTGCACCTGTCTCTGAAGTATCTGGTCCTGGTCACTGTTAGAGTGATGACATGAGACTAAAATGGGGCGCTGCTCTGATCCTTGGCCTATCCCATAACAACAATTCATAGATTCCAAGGCCAGAAGGGGCCACTGAGATCACCTAGTCAGATCTACTGTACACAGGCCAGAGACCTCCCCAAAATTATTCCTAGAGCAGATCTTTTAGAAAAACCATCCAATCTTGATTTTAAAATTATTGACAATGATGGAGAATTCACCACGACCCTTGGTAAACTGTTCCAGTGGTTAATAACCTTCGCTGTCAAAAATGTTTGCCCTATTTTTACTCCGTTTGTCTAGCTTCAACTTCCAGCCGTTGGAGCACGCTCTATCTTTCTCTGCTATACTGAAGCCCGTTATTAAATATTGGTTTCCCATGTGAATACATATAGACTGTAAATAATGTGGTATGTCAGATTTGGGGTCTGCCTTGCATGACAGTGCCCATTCAAAGTAAGAGCGGTATTATGGGTCAAACACAGCAATTCCTGCTTAGACAAAACTCCCATTGAAATCAATGGGAGTTTTAGTTCAGTAGAGCTGCAGTTCTGTGCCCTGTAGTTTTTGTAGGGTAGTAGCCATAGGCAGAGCCTCTTTGTGGGTAGAGTTTCAGTGAATAAATCAGCTATCAGATCATAAGGACTTGGAAATATTTGGAAAGACAGAGACAGTAAGTCAATTTAATACCGATTTTGTTTCCATAAGACTCCACGTAAAGAATGCCCTTCTTTTTTTGTTTAATTCCTTACTCTCATTCCAAAATCAGGAATTCTTCCAAACTGAGTATAAGAAAAGTAAATTAATGTGCTTCCTATGCCAAGAATGATCTGATTCCCGCAGCCATCTCGGTGAGATTACTTGACTTGAACTGGATTGTTTCGATAATTAATTTCCAATCAAGCAACTGGAGTAACTCTTCCCTTCAGAAATCTGCCTGAAATTACCATGTTCCAGCCTAGCTTCATTAAAAACAGACTACTATTGAAAGCTGCCAACATTGTAAATACAGGCACTATGCCACCCAGCAGGGATATATGCTTACCACATAATGAAAACCTGCCTTAAATGCCATCTTTAAAGCAACCCACTCGCCGCCTCTTGGGAATTCTTGGGCTTCCACAATCCACAGTCCCTGACAACCTTCCACTGCTGACATGTTTCATCTTGCATGGGGGACTTTGAAGCAATTGAAGTAAATGAGGCAGGCGGTCTCAACATGATTGTGGGGGAAGGTCTTGCCAGCTTCAGAAATCTTCTCCAAGATATTCCAAGTCCAAGCCACAAACCCAAGGGTAGCCATCATGGCTCTGAGGGGGGGAAAATAATCTCTGTGTAGGTGATGAAATGCACAGCTAGAAGCAAGAGATGAAATCAGTTGCATGTGGTGCCAGCGGCTGAGTGGGAGGAAAGACAGAATAATAAAGCTTCATCTTTCAGGTGGTGGGTAATTAACAAAGAGTTAGGAGATAGGGCTGGCTCGTGGTTAGAGGAAGGGATTGGGTGTATTGATACATATTTATAGCACTGCCTCTGTCTCTCTACATCAGGGGAATTGCTTAAGCTCTCAGGCCTCTACCTCACTATGAAATAGGGATAATAATATCTACAATATCTTACAACAGTGTTGTGAGGCTTAATTAACTTTGGAAAGTGCTTTAGGATGCTTGAATGGGGCAGGCTCTATATATTCGAAGGGTTATTCCCCAAGAAATATTCCCTCTCCTCAGAGCTGATTGACTGCAGCCCCCCCTTTAAAAAAAGGGAAGGTTAGAATTGGGAGATTGTCTTTTTATCCCTGAATTTTACGGCGCCCTAAAGCCTCATGGTAAGGATGCAGGGTGTAGCTTGTGACCTAAGGAGACAGGAAAGCAATGGTCAGGGAGTTGCAATCCCAGACAGGTGCCTTGATCTATCAGGGCTTTGTCATGCAGCTCTTCCTTACTCAAGGCAAAAGCATCCCCCACTGTGGAAAATGCAACGAACAGCCTGTGAATTAGGCTGCAGATTGCTGGGAGCTAGGCACCAAATTATCTTTAAAAATCGGACCGCAGGTGAATTTCCCAGTATTCAACACATCCCAGGAATGGGGAAAACAAAGTGGTGAGATCTCAAAAGACTGATTGAAAAGGAGGTCAGCTGCCCGGCTTCCCCCACCCACGCAGGAGCTGAGCTGGGAAGGATATCTGCGACTGATTCTGGTTCAACGGCTACCATGCTATGAAGAGTGATCATCGCTTTTGCCTGCCCTGCCCTGTCCCATCAGACCTCTGCTGTCACAAATCCACACACCCACAAACAAGGTTTCAGTGGGATCGAGAGAAGGTCCTGTTTCCATGCATCTCCTCCTAATCCTTAGCGTATGAGACAATTTTGTCTGGAGATTGTGCAGTCTGGGACGCTTTTCAGCGAGTGAGTGTATTTGTGCACACGTATATATGGAGGACCAGAGCCGCTTCAGCCACTCAGTCTTCGCTCAGCGTAGACCCAGCCTAACACTACAAATAACACTAAGTATAAATGAAGAACAAAATCTTAACACTTACTAAAAGAAGCTTCAGGCAGGAGTAGCTGATGATCGATCACTCTGAGTAGCACAATTTGCCCCTTCTTATATCCTGAGAATATGGGTCCTCCTTCTAAGTCCAAATGTGGGTCTGCCACCCCCAAATTATCAGGGTACACCCGTTCTATAGGCTGGCAAGTTTGTGCATATTAATGACATATTCACATCCTTTTCAGATGGTTCCAGATAATTCATTTGTCTCACCTTTGTTATTTCTGACCCTTTGTGGGTTCTGTGGTGTACTTGTGAAGTTTAGTTGGGGCATAACCTGTGACAGCGCCCTTATTTTGATGTCTCCTAACTGATCTAGGCTAAAGGTCCTGAATATAAGTATAGTAACTGCTTAGCAAGCAGGCTAGTCCTATAGGCTACACTTTGTTTCCCTTCCTGCTTGATGACTCTTTTTACTACTTAAATGCAAATTAAAGAAAGTACACATTCCTTTGTTTGAGACAGATCTGTTGTGTTTGGAACATGTATTAATAACACCATACAGTGGAAGCTTATAACTTAACATGCTATTTTATTGCCAGACATATTATCAGGTTGATACAGATCAATTTATGCATTTTCTAATGGTACCTTACAAGACATACTTTGTAGAAAAATTATTACAATAGTGTGTTGGGTGTGAATACAGGAGTATATTCTGTCACATCTGCCCTGAGGGAATCTTCCACTGACCATCCCTGGCTGCAGTAAGGTTACTGTGTGCCACGTACGCTACAAAAAATAGTTGTAGCGAAGTGGAGAATCCAGCCCAACGCCATCCACATGTTTGACAGGGGTGACGTGAGGCTTAGTTTATAAAGCACCCAATCCAATAAGGTGCCTGAATGTAATCAATTCCCATTCAAAGGTGCTCAGCCCTTCCTAGGATCAGGCACTAATAAACATGAAGTGCTGTGAGATGCTCACTGATATATAAATGGAAAGAATTATCCTTTGATGATTGCTTTATAAGTTCATTCCCAGTCTTAGAAAGGAGGTGTTTTACTTAAGAGCATGCAGTGCACCACAGAAGCCTATGAGAAGGTTAAGTCCCCAGTTTAATTAAAAAGGAACAAGACTCAGAGAAAGAATGAGAATCAGCAAAGCCCCTGATGTGACACTAAGATTTGGAGACAGGGAGAGCAGAATCCAATAATTTTCTCAGCTGTCAAAGCTGCGGGAAGGAATGTAAAGCAGACATCACAAGCAAGTCCCACAGCTTAGCTATGTGGTACCACGTGTCTTCTGGGTCTGGAATGTATGAGAAATCTCACTGAGAAACTGTCGGTTTGACATGTTTTTGGAGAATGACTGCTGCTCTTTTGTCAATGTAAAGCACCTGTCAGCTTTTGTCAACCCCAGGATGCAGGGAGAGAAGTGATCCCATTTCCGCTGTGTGACTGTCTTCCAGATCTGTCCGCAAATCTTGTGCAATGCCTTTTCTAAATGAAGCACTCCGCGAGTTCTGTAAAAAGGTGACCCTTCCAAAAAAGCCTGAATAAAGGGGCCAGCTCTGTGTTCTTTTCAAATCACGGCATCTCTTCCCTTTCCAGGACTTATACTTCTGTGTTTAGGCAGTTAGCCAAGGCAAGTAGACGGATTAACTTTCCAATGCTCTGAGCGGAGACCAAAAATGGCTCCATTTAAAGGCAGGTGTTAAAAGGAAAAGCTTGCTTTCCATTCCTTCCTGTCCCTAGAGCTGCCTAGGGCATGACTGCTGAATTCAGCAAATAAGCAACATTTCAGTCACATGCATGAATCCATTGGACCCAGTTTCCATGTAATCAGATGCCCAAACCACTGGACTGGAGTAGAACTCACATCTTCCAATCCAGTTGAAGATGAAAAGGTTTGATGAGGACTCCCGTGCATCCCTTCTCTAATCTTTTCCTGGCTAGTGGATGCTGCCCAATTTTTGCTGGTACCCTGGCATCTGGTCTATCCTATGGGTTAAGAGGCTGATTGTGGCTGTTGTTCTTTGCATGCGTGTGCGAAGTGAAGAGGTGCAGGGATCCAGTCTCAGCCATGGGACAGCCCTGGGTGAGAAAGGGCTCAGAGGATACAGAATCATGCTTCTCTTGCATGCGCGCACACACACAAAACCCAGCAGAGCTGGGGGTCTGTAGATGAGAGACCAATTTACCCTCCTTTCTATAGCGTGGTGCAGCAGACCTGCTCCAACTGGAGGATGCAATGCCTCACTGCTCCCAGCTCAGCTCAGAGCCTTCTTAATGGCACAACCTGTACCTAATAGGCCTCTAGGTAACCTGGGCAATTCCTCCTTCAGGCTGAGTATTCGTGGGAGTTTTCTGAAATCCCCTGAAGTTCATTAGCTCTCCCTGGCTTGCAAGTGCACTGGGGTTAGGGCAGAATAAGGAGATTTAACAAGCGCAGCCAGAACAAGCAGAAAAACAAGCTTCCCTACCAGCGGGCTTAAGAACGTGAGCTACTTGTGTTCCAATAGCCCATAGGGATCCCTGCTGAAATCAGGGTCCATCGTGCTGGATGCTCTAGGGACACGTAGTGAGAGAAAGGACCAGGCCAGAGGGGAAACAGAGTCACAGAGAGATGGGATTTGCCAAAGTTCACCCAGCTGGTCAGTGACAGAGCTGAAATCAGACCCCAGGTCTCCTTATGCCACATCCAGGCCTCTAGCAGCTAGACCACCACTCTCTAGTACAGCAACCCCTTGAGGTCAGTTCAGCGTCTAGTCAACCACCTTGTCTGTTCTGGAAAGCCTGCGAGTCAGGAGGCAAATTAGTACAACGCATCAGAGGGGTACATTTTTCAAAGCACCCACAAGGGAGTTCGCTCCCCCTTGTGCCTGGCACCCCCTCAGCACATTAAACACTGACTCTGGAACTGCATGTGGAGCAATTTAAATTGTCAGCACAAGGGACCGGGCCTCCTCCTGTGTCATGTAGGAATCTAAACACACTGTCAGCACTCAATAAATAATCGGGGAGATATACGCTGAATGCATTAGCCACATTAATTCTTACTACACCCTCCTCCCCAGCGGACGCCTCCCTAGCATGTCTAGAATCCAGTTTCAGTTTAAAGCTACTTAAAAAGCAAACGAGTGTGTTTCTTATTGTTCTGGCTTGTGTCTGACCGGCTCAGGAGATTTGATAATTGCCCTATTCTGTACACACCCTCTGAAGCATCTGGCACCAGCCGTTGTCGGAGACAAGATACTGGGATGGATGGACCATTGGTCTGACCCAGATTGGCCATTCTTATGTTATGTTCTTATGGCAGAGATGAGAGGCGGTGGGGAGATTGCTACTACATTACTTTCATCAGCTACTGTCAGTTGTTCTCAGAATCTATTTGTTAGAATCCACAGCAAAATTACAGTCCTCTGGCATTAAAGTGTCTGAAGATTTGTATGAAGCAAGAGTGCATATATATTATTTACCATGGCAACTCAGTATGCTAATATATCCTGTGCCTGTCCTAAGACTGAGGCACAGGGCATGAAAAATAGGCATTGAAAAATACTCTGCCTTTAATTGAAAAATTTGTTCATGTTATATAAAGTATTTCACCGATTACGAAAAAACTTGATGTTGCTCTGGCAATAAGAGATTGAGGGTGGCAAGGGTGTTTGTCAGTTAGAATGTAGAAATTGCTGGATCGGATTAGACATGGGGTCCATCTAGCCCAAAATTGTCTCCAACAATGGTCAGTAATGGCTGCTTGAGAGGAAGGTACAAGAAATCATGGAATTATGGAATAATCTGCCCACAGGGCAAGTTTTTTCTTGACGTTCTTTTGTTAGTGGGTGGCTTTCTATATGACATTCTATATCTCTCTTCTATTGCTTCTGCCTGTCTAAATCACTGAGTGTGTTCTCATCTACATAATCCTTTTTGGACTGAAGGGAGAGCTTGTGGCAATGAGTTCCACAGTTTAATTACAGTTTGTGTAAAAAAGTATTTTTGATCAAATTTAGATTTGCTGCTTTCCAATCACGTTGCATAGCCTCTTGTTCTTTATTACTATAGCTATATGCAAGTAGCATCTAGAGGCCCAAATGTGCTGGGTGCTGCACGTACACATAGTAAGAGATGGGCTAGCCTTTGAAGGGTTTACAATCTAAATAGACAAGGCAGACAAAAGAAGCATTAATACCCCCATTTTACAGATGGGGAGCTGTGTCAAGGAGATGATACAACTTACCCGATATAACCCCAGGGGAGTCTGTGGTGGAGCCCAGGTATCTTGAATCCAGTCTGGCACCTCAACCGCTAGCCCCTCCTTGTACTGTGAGAGAGTAAAAAGAAGTGCTCAATTTATCTCCTTTTTCCCAGGTATTTTTTGTATCCATCTATCATGTCCCTCCTTATTTATTTCCTTTTTAAACTAAGCAGTCCCAGTCTTTACACTCTCTCTTCATAGACGGTCTTTCGGTGCTTCTATTTAGTCTCATCACCCTGAGACCCCCCTCTATTTTTGTATGTTCTCTGTGAAAGAGAGAGGCCAGGGGTGCATGCAGTGTACCGGACCAGGTGCTTTATAGAATGGCACTGTAATATTTTTACTATTATTTTCTGTCCCAAGCCTTACGCACCCTAATATTTTCCTTGCTTTTTTAAACCTGTTTGCTCTCTTATAGTTTCTGTTTGAAGACCAGCATCTTATGGATGATTCAGTATATATTTAGGAATTAAATTCTTTGTTCAGTATGCCCACATTGAAACACACATGCATGAAAAGCCCGTGACTTGTACCTCCTGTGTTAATCTTGCTAAAATCATTCCCTTTCTCCAGAGTCCTTACCCTACCTTTTCTTCCTGTCCTTCACCCCATCAGCATCCTCAGAGACTCTAACTTGCAGTGACCCATCCTCCATCCAAACGTAGGACTTGCCAAACTAGATCAAACCATCGATCCATCAAATCTAATGCCTTGCCTCTAGCCCTGGCCAACACCAGATGTTTCAAAGAAAGGTGATTCCCTCATCGTACCATAGCTTGCCAGTGGTGCATTGCTATACAGGGGAGAAGGAATTGTTTTCTAGTCCCTGCAGAGGTTAGGTTATGCCCTAAGGAGGGAGTTTTGATTGCCATAATCCTAGGGCACATAACTACAAACGTTCTGAATGCTCGTAAAATTATTCCGCTGCCTGGTTTCACAATTCCCCGCGGTAGTGAATTCCGCAGGCTAGCTACATGCTTTTGTGAAGACACTCATACATTCCAGTGTTAACCTGCCTGCCCTCCCTCCCCCTCTTATAAAAATAAAATTTTTCAGTTGATGTAAAAGAGGGGCCATGGAATGGTTTTCATTATAACCTTCAACTGCATATACAATTATTGGAGGAAACAGGGGTAAAAAGGCAGGCACCTTGCAATTGTGCTGATGGGATACAATCAGCAAGCTAGTAAAAACTTGGGGGCATATCCAATTTCTCTAGTAGTTATACCATCTTCTTCTCCCTGCTGAACTAATAGTCATCTTTGCCATACCTCCCCCATATCTCTAGCCAACAAGACCTTGCCCTTTTCAATCTCAGCTGTAGCTTTCTTGCTGTCAGGGTACCCACAGCCTCACTACATCATTCCATGCATTGGCCAGAAGAGAGACACATGACCAAGTCCTTCCTTCTGAGAGCCGGATAGCCCTTAAAGCACTTGCAGCCACTTCCAAGTGCATAATCTGGGTGGAGAGGATCCACAGAGTTACAATGAGGCTCCTGTCCCCAGCCCACACCGCGTAACTTCATATGATGGGAGCATCTCTGCAGAATGAATGGCACAAAGCCAGCCCACCCATGGTTTGGCCCTGAAACAATATAGGCCTAACAAGGAGGTCAATGGGTTGGCGTCTCTTTGAGGCTTGCACTGGTGCCGAAACACTGTTCCATCCTAACCTCAGGGAAGCAGAAGATCTCATGAGTTGAGGCTGCATGAGCCAGATTTACCAGAGTGTCTCTGCATGGAAGAAATGATAAGGGAAAGCTCCCGGCTGTGTAGTCAAAACAGGCTTGGCAAGGCCACATTCATGGGGGGGAGAGAGTATATGGTGTGTCCTCAGCTGGGGATCAGCAGAGGCCCTTGAAGGAGGTGTGAGCAAAAGTTGTCTCTTTTTTTGGTGTGGTGTATTTTTTTCTGCTGGCTGCTGTAATCTGCTGGAGAACCCGGAAAGGCTACACATCCACTCTGCGCAAGAAAAGCAGAGGAGGTTGGCATGGGGCTCCTTAAATGTGCCAAACTGAATTGCTACACAGTGGTGCCATTATAATGCCCTTGTAGAGCATGTTATGCATGGCATGCGAGTGGCTGGTCCACAAAGGATAGCAGCCTTCTACATGAGCAGTTCGTGGATCTAGTCCATCCGGGCTCAAGGTCCCGGGTGCAAGCCTTGATGATGACAAAACACAAGAAGGCTATTACACAGTCATGGAGTGCCATCACATGGCTCATCCCACCCAGAATGCATCTGTAAGCAGGGTGGAGTGGTGAATACCTTAACTAAGGCCCTATGTATTCCACAGCAGCATGGGACCAACTTCTTCAGAAGTCACCTCCAAATTGCACTGCAGTTAATTTATACTATTGTCATAAAATACCCCTCCTTCTCACCCTTACTGCCCCCCCAGCAACACACACAACTGCAGATGGATTCAGCTATTCGCTGACATCAACTTTGCCTGGATATTTTTGACAGTAATTATTTCTGGGGGTGGGTTTTTTTCCACGCTATTATCTCCAGGCAGCTGGCTCCACTTCCCAGGTCTAATGATGCTGTCAACTAGGCCCAGATCAGAATCTCTTGCCCCACTCCCTACCTCACCTTTGCCAGGGAAGAGGGGAGTGTAAGATGCTCATCTCTTGGGGGCCAGGATGCCGCACGGTTCTCCAGGCAAGCCAACTCACTAGCGTATGCTTCTGTCTACCGGCCTCCCTACTTCATGGCTGCAAGATGGAATCCAGCTCTGGCTCCATGTAGCAATGTGCCCCATAGCCCAGCTAACTTCCCCTTGCAGGGAAAGCAGGAGAGCAAGCAGCAGCTGTAGGCAGGTGGCCGCAGGGAAGGGAGACAGAAAACAAAATGCCTAGTTGTGTCAAAATGAGAAATCCCTTCACAGGAATGCTGAATTCCAGGGCATCTTGGAAAAATGTTGGCTGCAGAATTGCAGGGGCTGGACTGAGACAAAAGGGGTAATTCACACCTCACAGGCTTATCATTTCAGACTCAGGCAGGAATCACTGCATCCATTTGCACTTGGGTCACATTTTCAAGGTCTTTCCTACAACCATAAGTGCTGGGCACCTTTTTTTTAACTGAAAGTTGAGACTCTGGAGTTCCGTCTGTGGGAAGGGGTAAAATCCGCAACAGCAGAATCATGAAAGTCACAAGCCCCTGACCCTAGTCAGCTGGGAGAGGCGAGAGTTCTTTGCCATTTATTCAGAAACACCTCGGCCTCTTCTCCTGGCCCCACCGGGTGTCTAGAACCACACACTTCACTGGCCTGCCTCAGAGATCTAAAAAATTGAGAACAGAAAAAGAAAATCAAGGGAGGAAGAGAAGGCTGGAAACAATAGCAAAAAGGGGGAAATGCAGTGAGGAGAGAGCTGGAAAATGCAGCAAATGGGAGAAAAGCGAGAGTTAGAAATAAAAACACAGCATGGGGGGGAGGCTGAGATACTATGGTGATGAGCATGAGAGCGAGGAGAGAGGGGCTGGATTTGGTGGCTGGGAAACCTAATTTCTACATCTTGTCTTGCAACCTGAAAATCCTGGCAGTGGCCTGGCAGCTCTCTGCCTTGTCCTGTACATCTGAATTTCAAGTTGAAATCTCACCCTAATGAACAAGTCTCACCCAGTTGTTCCCAGGGTTAAAATCTGCTACCGGCCCTAAAAGCTGCTTTGAAACTTCTGATGAGCAAATTGCAGAAGTTCCTAAATTTTATAGTAATTTTAAACTCTGACCCCAAAATCATTGTGTGGGGTAAACTTCTGAAACTTTCTTTTACATGGGAATGTGGAGGGAGGAGTGAACTGAAAGAGAATGTGATAAAAATCCTCCTTTTTCCTCTAGAAACTTCTTGTCTTTATACAGATAGTTGCCCCTGCTCCAGCATGTCTAGACTTGGTAATGGACGTTCTCTTCTGTTTGCTTAGTTTCAGCTAAAAAAATCTGTCACATCAAGCTCTTCATGGGCCCTTCAGTTTCCCAGCATTTGAACGTCCATTGAGTTAAAACACTCAAGGAATGAACAAGCAAAAAACAGTGGATTTAATGAAAAATTCGGAAGGCGCATCAGGCTAACGAATACCTTTTCTAATGAGAAAATATATTTCACAAAACTCAGCTTCAAGATAAGCTACCTGGGTTGATGCTGAAGAAACCATGGTAACTGCACATTTTAACTGGATGTTTGTTGGTATGAGAGGAAGAGATTGCATAATTAGTTCTTGGGTGTCTACACAGGCATGACATGGCTTGGGGAGCCCAAGGTTTTTGCTAGGGAGGAATTCTATAGAAATAGGACGTCAGAGTGCGTGTGTTATGTGCCGTAATGTACCACACAGGCTGAAGGAACCAGGCACATTACACAGTTTCTCTGTCGTAACCTGATAGTTGAAGGTGTCAGTGATTCTATACTGTTTCAGCCGTTATCCCCCCTGCCCCCGAAACCGGGGCTCAGGTCGGAAAACAGAAAGTGGTGCAGTTTCCCCATGTCCCACCCACAGGCCAAGCGCCTCCCCTCCTCAGCAGAAGGAGCCACCACTTGCAGTAGATTGGAGAGGCGCTCACGATGTGAATCAGATGCAAACAATCATTTAAATGCTGGGTGCTGAAGGTGTTTTTGTTAACACATAAGAAATTTGAGGCCTGACTGATTTAACTCTAGCGGGATATTGATTTCAATCGGGTTATATAGGGTGACCAAATATCCCAATTTTATAGAGAGTCCCGATATTCAGGGCTTTTTCTTATCTAGGCACCTATTACCCCCACCCCCGTCCCAATTTTTCACACTTGCTATCCTGTCACCCTAGAGTTGTGCCTGATTTATACCTACATTAGTGAGATCTGAGGCAAGCCCCTTGTCATCTTGATGTATCAGTTTTGCAGGGTCATGTACAGCAATAGGGCAGGGGGGGGAGAAGGGTACACGTTACCGGGGCCCAGAGTCCCTGGGGGGCCCAGCCCAGGCTGCAACCTCCATTACCATGAGGAAAAAAATTTACATGGCTTGTGAGATTGTATGTAGGGGATGAGGGATTGTGGTATGTGTGTGGGAGGGGGGCTGTGTTACAAGTTTGTACTGGGTCCAAAACAATTGTGCTTGGGCCCTGGAATAGGGTTACATCCCTTTGCGTAGTTTGTGAGCCCTCTAGTGGTGCTCGCTGTATTCTGTTTTAGAAGCTGCCAGAAAGTAGCTAGAGCAGCCGTGTGTATATAGCAAGGTCAGCGATACTCAGACTAAGGCTTGGGAGCCACAATTGGCTCTTTAACATGTCTCCTGCGGCTCTTTGCAGCACCTGATATTAAAACACTGGGAGATTCAGTTATTAGTGTCAGGTCAAGCTGTGCCTGCTACCATAATGAGAGTGGCCAGTACTGCCTGCGGCTCATCAAACCCACTGCCTTGTGGGGAGCCCGGGCAGGCTAAAGGCTAAGGAAGCTACCCTTGACAGAAAAGCCCCACTGCCTTGTGGGTGAATTCAGGAGAATGTCAGGCTATGAGAATAAACTCAGACAGAAAACCCAGCATGGAGCCCCTAAGGCAGTTAGATATTAACCTTTTAGTATCTTTGCAGCAGTTCCTGCAGCGGGTCGGGTACCAGATGGATTGGTTCTTCCTCTCCCCTGGACTTTACCAGTGACACCAAGAGGGGGGCCATGATACATGGGCAACAGGATCTTCATACTATCAACTCAGGCTTGCATCCTGTAGAGATACTCCAGCTTCACCTTGGACGTCGAGACAACATGGGAGGCAGCAGTCACCGCTTTTACCTCTCAGAGGCTCATCGCATCATCTCTCGAGACTGAAGGATGCCAAAGAAGAAGATTTAATTACTAACCAATCTCAGTTATTAACCAATCAGGATGCTTTTGCTATGTTACTAATCAACTGTAGAATACTTAGTCAGACATTCTGCTGTGAGAATGAGAGAGAGAGAGAGAGAGTAAATGAAACAATGAATTCACACTACTGTGGCTCGTTTGGGTAATGCCGATGGCTAATTTGGCTTCTGAACCAACAAGGTCTGAGTGTCACTAAGCTAGGCCTAGTATGCTTGTGTATAGTTAGTAAGCACTGCGCTTTTTGGTGCCCAGCTGAGCCCAGGTGGTTTCTGCATGCTGTATTTCTTGGGTTAAGAACAAAAGACTCAATGTACAGGCACAGATTTGCTTGACTTTTAAAATCAGACTATTATTGGTGGGGTGAGTCTGAATCCCTCTTGTGGATAGAGACACAAGATATAAACAGTAATTGACGTGCCAAAGGGAATAACAGTTGCATCTTCGTGGCAGACGCTATAAACTGTATTCCATGCTTTATCTGGAACCATAAGGCTATTAGTCGCTACTGATAGCTCTGTAATTTAACCAAGAAGATACATTGCCTTATTGCTCTGTTTCACTTACCTCTCGTCTCACATATCCCTTCCCTTTTGCATCAGAACCTCACCCCTCTCCTCTTCCCTCTGGCTTGCAGTCGATCTGATCTTGAGAGAGAACCTTCCCTTCCGTTAATTCAGGGGGCAGGAGGTTGGGTTATAAGTAGGTATAATGCAGGAGGAAAATCAGGCCAGAGCCCCCGCTGGGGAACACTGGCAATTAACCCAGTGGAGCTACTCTGATTCATGTCATCTTTGGATTTGGCCCCAAATTTTAAAATTTTAAAGTGATGTAGATACCAAAATCTCCATACCCTAACAGGGTTGTGGTTTTTTCGTCATTCACACCAAACTGATCATGCATGAACAAAGGACAATGTGCTGGCTTTTCTGAGACATTCTGTGCTTTGGCCTTTGGCTGGCTATTTGTACACACGGCTGCAAAAATTGCTCCCTCCCTAAGATTCGCTAGCATGCCCATCAGGACATTGACACAGGGAAGGGATGTCAATATCAAACATTTCAACTCCAGTCATAGCCCACACAATTCAAACTAAGGACTGTCCTAGGCCAAACCATGTCTAGGGCAAGCTTAAATGCTGTGCAGTCCCCCCCCCCCCGGTTTGGTTTGGTGTTTTAATGGTAGATCCCTCCATCCAAGTGTAAGCCAACCCCTTCCCATTCTTCACTGCTCACTTCCTGCCAGAGTGTCTGTCTTGCTTCATTGGCTCATCTTCGACTTCTTCCACCTCGCTTCAAGGCAGGCTGATGTCAACCATGGGCTGATGAATGAAACAGACAGAGGATGCTGATGACCCTTCTGTTCATCTGTCCCTAGGGCAAGTGCTGGATCAAAGCTGGTGAGCCTCCAATCATGGAGAAGAGGAGTTGGTGAGGCCTCTGGCATTATTAAGGAGATGGAAGTGCAAAGAGTTAATCACTAATAGAGTCCAGACAACCACAAATGAAATGCAAAGAGCTCCATAATAAATTCCAAGGCACTGGACAATACTCAAAGCAGTGATAAAACACTGGAAGTGTTTATAGAATCTGAAGGCTAATGGCGTTTTATTGCTTCCAAGCAAATAACTATACTGTATTCCAAGAAGTTATTTTTCATTCTTAACAGCAGGCTTTAAATTAAAGAGGGAAGAAAAACACATAGACATACAGAAATGACTAAGCATACGATTGTCAGTGGTAGGGGATCTACACAAGAAATTCCTTGTGTTGCAAACCATAAATATATTCAAGTAGGAAATGCAAAAAATTAAATTAATTGAAGATAAAGGCTGCCAAAATAGACTGGGATTTTCAAAGGAACCTAAGGGAATTAGGTGTGCAGAACCCACTGAAATCCGATGGGATTTGGATGCTTAATTCCCTCACAAGCACCTTTGAAAAATCTCAGCCTGTCCCCTTTTTAGCCTTAACATGTACTGACATTGAAGCTTTTTTGCATTTAAGTTCCTTGGTGTTTTCCAGGGAAACCAAAATGTTGCTAATAAAAGGCTCTTCAGGCTAGCAGAAACAGGTATAACAAGACCCAGTGACTGGAAGCTGAAGCCTGACAAAATCAGCTGAGAAACGAGGCAAACATTTTTAAACAGAGAGTCATTAATCATCAGATCAACTTACCACAAGGGGTATGGTGGACCCTCCATTACGGGGCATCTTTAAATCAAGATGGGCTTCTTTTAAAAAAGATGAGTTCAAGCAGGAAGGAACTCAGGGAAGTTCTGTGGCCAGGGATATACGGGGGAGGGGGGGCGCGGGGGGCACCCTCGATGATCCCAGCAATTCCTTCTGCCCTTAGAATCCACGTCAAAACACAAACAAACATTAGCAAGGCACAGAAATTGCTGGCACTCGGTAATGTCAGCGTTCGGATGGCCCCAGTTAGGTTCCGAAGTTAGCACCTGACAGGGGGCTAGCGTCTACCTCCTGTAGGCGTTTTGAGCCAGATCAGCTGCACGCAGAGGCAGCCAAGGGAGCTCCATCACCAGCTGAGTCTCCGGCCCATCGTGCAGTACCTTAGTTGCCTGGTACTAACCAATTTAAGTGAGGGTACCCAATGTGATGCAGAAGAAGGGGTAAGTCCCCCATTCTTCTGGTTCCTGTTGTGCACCTTGGTTTGAGGTGCCCTTCAGGCCCATTGGTTGGCTGAAGAAAACTTTCTGGGTTAGCAGATCAAAGGAGAGGTCAGGCTTATAAAGGAAGGCAGAGGAGGGCTCTGTGCTGCAGGGAGTCTCCCGTCCTGCCCTTAGAAGGACACACCGAGAAACGTGCAATGAATCTGCTGAGCGGCAATGGGGCCACAGTGGGCAGTGTGATGAATCTGTTAAGGGGGCATCTGCTGCTGCTTTTCCCCTTGGGGGAGGCCAGGTGGGGCAGATGGAAGGGCAGCTGGGAAGAAAGGGGTCACGCTGATGGGGTTACCCTGGGAGGAGTCTGGCAGTTCCCACCGGCTGCAAGAACCATGAGCAGTGGAGGAAACTGCAGCACGTGCCTGGGCCACGGGGTGCCTGGCAGATGAGCAGGGACTGTTTGAAGGTAGAGTTTCGGACCATAGCCCTGCAGAACCCCCCCCGAGGCATGACAGTTGCAAATGCTACAACACTTTGGCTGCCGGGGCCATCCTAAAACAGGGGCAGTGAGTTGCGGCTTGGCTTAGCCATTGCAAGTGGTCTAACCCAAGAAAGGACAGGTGCCAAACTATTGCCAAGCAAGAGAGGACTGGACGGGAGGGGACCAGTAAATCAATCCAGCATTTTGTAGCATGTGACAAACAAGCGGCTCAGCTAGCAAAAGCGTTAAAGTAAGAGATCATTTTGGAAACCCATAATCATTGCCACAACTCATTTCAACTTTAGAAGACTGCATCTGTGCGTGATCTCTATGGCCAGACCCCGCCACAAGACATTCAACGTGCCTCTCTCATTTGGATCCATTTCCTTCGTCTTGCAGGCTTGACGCCTCCTATCTCCACTCCTTCGGCTTCTTGTTGTCTCCCTTGGTTCCACGCCTCTGTCTCTCTGTGTATGCGTCTTCAGTCTGCAGCTGGGGACTGAGAGAAGATACCTTCATAAAAACGAAAACTGAGCCGCATTAATGAGATTACTCTGGGAGCATAGGACCTAAGGGGATAGCATAAATAAGATAAAGCTGCAATGTGGACAGATTTTCTGAGGCTAGAAAGTTTTGAGCATGAAACACATTCTTGATTTTTATTTTATTGTTTGTACTTATAGAATTGATGCAGTCCTGGGTACCCTGTCTACTTTTTTCTTTTAACTTTAAAAAATACTATAATTTGTAATAAAGTTGCATCTAGAAATGTCAGTTAGAATTGGAGCCCCATTGTGCTAGGAACTATGCAGACACTAACAGACAGACCCACCAGTGAAGAATTTACAGTCTAAATAGATGAAGAAAGTGTTATCTCCATTTTACATATGGGAAACTGAGGCACAGAAAGGTGCAATGACTTGCCGAAGATCACTTGAATCCCATTCCACTCCTTTATCCACAAGGCCACCCTTCTGCCCATATCTAAGGCATTCCAAACCTCCCAAGCGGAATACAAGTCTCAGTTCTACATCATGAGTCTCCTGCTTCCACACAAGCATGTTAATAGAATATTGTAGACTACACCAAGAATGATCAATTGTTCTCCATGTCCGCCGAGGGGAGGAGAAGAAGAAAGTGGCTCACTTTGCAGCGAGGGACATTTAGGTTAGATATTAGGAATAATCTTCTAATTGTAAGGAATGTGAAGTTATGGGACAAGTGACCTAGGGATGCTGTGGAATCTCTGTCATTGGAGGTTTTTAAGAACAGGTTAGACAAACACCTGTCATGGAAGCTCTAGGTACACTTGATCTTGCCTCAGGGCAGGGGGATGGACTAGAAGGCCCCTTGAGGTCTCTTCCAGCCCTATATTTCTGATTTCTCTGGTAAGGATACGACAGACCTCATCTCTGTAGCTCCAAGACCTCAGGAGTCACCATGGTAACATCCCTGGGTCGATTCCTACTTTCCAGACTACAATCCCTTATTCTATAGGCATGGTCTGCATTTCTTATTTCTAGGTGTATAACTTTGCCTTCAGCTGTAGTAGAACACATTTTGTATAAATGGGCCCAGGCTAACCAACTGATCTAGATCATGCTGTATGACTATCCTTTCCTCATAACTATCTACCATTCCTACAGTCTTTGTGTCAGCCGCAATTTTTCAGCAGTGATTTTGAATTTATTTTCAGATCATTGATGAAAATGTTGAATAGCATTGGGCCTAGTACCAGTCCTTGCACAACCCCACTAGGACAGCTGTTTGAGATCTTCCAGTTCTTAATCTATTTAATGAGTATTTTACTTTTATGTGTTGCTAATTCTTTAATCAGAATGTCATGTAATACTAAGTCAAATGCCTTACAAAAGTGTAAGCATGTTAAATCTATGCAGTTACCTTTATCAACTAAAGTTGTAATCTCAAAAAATGAAATCAGATTTGTTTGACAAGAACTATTTTCCATAAAAACCATGTTGTCAGGCATTAATTATATTCCTATCCTTGAATTCTCTATTAATTGAATCCTGTAACAGTTTTCCATTATTTTGCCTAGGACTGATGTCAGGCTAACCAGCCTATAGTTACCCGGGTCATCCCACTTGCCTTTTTTGAATATTGGTATAATATTAGCACTCTGAGTCTCCTGGAATGTCCCCAGTATTCCAAGTAATAGACCATACGAGTCCAATTCTGTGTTAATTAAAAATTAATATCAGTGAAGAGAGCTCCTCTATCAGTTCTTTTATGACTCTTGGATTCAAGTTACCTAAGACTCCTGACTGAAAAATGTTTAATCGTAATACTTGTTGTTTAAAATCCTCCTTACCTCTGCCAGCCATGATTTTTCCTTGAACTTTTTAGCTTCCCCTATCAATTCTCTGCACTTCATAACTTCTAATTTATACTGATTTCTATTTGTCTTTTTTCCATTTGTTATATGTTGCTTTTTTATTTCTAACTGCCTTATTTCACATCTGACCAGTATGGCCTTTTAACTAAAATTCTTCTCTTTCTTGATTATGGAATCATGGCTTTCTGGCCATTTATTAAATTTTTCTTAAAAAGCTCCCACTACCAATCACATTTTTCTGTATACTTTTTTCCTACCAGTCAAATTTGCTTATAATTTTCCTCAGTTTGGGGAAAATAGACATTTTGAAACACCTGGTATATATATTAGTGGTTGAAACTGGCCTTTTTTTGCCCATGTTGAATGTAATCAGGTCATGATCACTAGGCAACCACCAATTTACAGTCCAGAGATTACTTCATCTTTATCTGTTATAATGAGGTTCAAAATAGAGTTATTTCATGATGCATGCAATATCTCTTGTGTTAGAAAATGATCGATTATTTTTAGAAACTCTAACTTTTTACTACTGGTTGTAAGAGACTGCCAGGATACATCTCCCAAACAGAAGTCCCCCATAACACAGTTTTTCTTTCCATACATTAGAAACAGGTGCTTAAGGAATAACTTACCCTGATCTCTGTTTCATTCATAGATTTCAAGACAAGAAAGGACCATGGTGATCAGCTAAGCCACTGGCTCTCAATTTTTCCAGACTACTGCACTCCTTTCAGGAGTCTGATTTGTCCTGTGTACCCCCAGTTTTACCTCACTTAAAAACTACTTACAAAATCAGACATAAAAATACAAGTGTCACAGCACACTATTGCTGAAAAATTGCTTCCTTTCTCATTTTTAGCATATAATTATAAAATAAATCATTTGGAATATAAATATTGTACTTAATAGCGTATAGTGCAGTATAAGCAAGTCATTCTCTGTATTAAATTTTAGTTTGTACTGACTTCGCTAGTGCTTTTCATGTAGCCTGTTGTAAAACTAGGCAAATATCAAGATAAATTGTACCTCCTGGAACACTTCTGTTTTTCCCCAGGGTATGTGTACCCCTGCTTGAGAACCACTGATCTAGGCTATGCCCTTGTATAACACCGGTCAGATAACTTGTGCAAAATAATTCCTAGAGCATATATTTTAGAAAAACATCGAAGCTTGATTTACAAAACTGCCAATGATGAAGAGTCCACTGTGACCCTTAGTAAATTGTTCCAATAGTAACAATTCTCACTTGTAAGAATTCTCACTTGTTCTCACTTGTAAGAATTTACACCTCATTTGCAGTTTGAATTTTGCAGTTCAATTTCCAGCCATTGATTCTCATTATATCTTTCTCTAGAAAGCTCTAATGGGCTGTAGATTGAAGAACCCATTATTAAATATTTGTTCCCCATGTAGGTACTTATAGACTATAATCAAGCCAACCTTTAGCCTCCTCCTTGTTAACTAAACAAATTGAGCTCCTTGAGTCTATCATTATAAGGCACGTTTTCTAATCCTTTAATCATTCTTGTGGCTCTTCTCTAAACCCTCTGTAATTAATCAACAGTTTTCTTCAGTAGCTTGTAAGAGACCCAGACCCAGACCCCTACCCTCTCTGGGCTTTGTTAGCTGGCATGCTCCACACACCTCTTTTCCCCATGCTATCCTTCCTGAACAGATTGTATAATCAATGATTGTAACAATCAGATGATGCTAATCATCCCGCCAGGCTAGTGCCAGTTATATCAAATTTCTTCTCATCAATGAGAATTTCCAGTTCCTCTGGCTTGTTACTCAGACTCCTAGCACTGGTAGATGAGCACCTGAAACATTCTTTTCACATTCTTTGCTGCACCAGTTCACTTTTGTCTGCGACCTGCTGAGTTTGAACTTCATTTGACTCCTTAGCACCCTCCCCTTGTGTTACTAGTTTGATGTGCTCCTGGCTACTCCAGCAAATCTGCAACCCAAGATTGGCTCCCCTTCCTGTGAGATACAGGCCATCCCATTTGCACAGCCTCCTTTGCCACTGGAAGAGAGGAGGTGGAAGAACACTTTGACTGGACCAGGGACAGAGGGATAGGAGGGGGAGCCCCTCGCCCCAGGCCTTACCTGCTGTCTGGTGCTGCATTGATCACTCCATCCCTCTCACCTCCACCTGCATGCATGCAGTTGCTGCCTCCCCATTGGTGGAGGTGTGCCATCCCCACCCCACTGCTGGGTGGAAGAGACTGGCCAGAACTTGATTGGCTCTCAGTTCCCAAACAATGCAATAACTGGAGCTGGATGGCGTGGAGTAGGGTAAGTGGGGAAGTGAAGCCACGCTGAGCATCAGTGAAGAGACGAGAAATGTCTAACCCCTCAGCCAAGCTGCACAGAGGCAATTTCTCCTGCAGAAACCCCAGCTAACACACCACAGTGCCCAATGGTAGCCAGAAGGCACCTCCCAACTCTGACCCTCGGTCTCTCCATCACACACTGCCACAAGCAAGCAGGAGGTAGCACCCCCATGACACATGAACTCAGCAGGTGCCACTTGCTGTTATATTTTGTTCCTGGAAGCTGGGTCTGTTGAGAGGAGAGGAGAAGAGAGTGAATGAATGAGTGGTCTTTATGATTCCACGGGGATACGTCCACCTCTGGTAGGGTTGGACGTTTGGCCACTCCACAAGTCAATTGACCAATGCCAAAAATGGTCAAATACTCTAAAGCAGAATTCATTAAACAGTCTCAAAAAGTAGTAAGACGTTATGGTTTTCAATAGACTTAGCCTTAGATAGATACTTATGCCCAATTACCAAAAAAACAAAACTTAGCTGAGCTATTTTAACTCAGAAAAATGCAAAACAGTGAAATGAAGTCCTAAAAAATGAAAGAATGGCACTGTGATGCAATCAGTAAGGCAGGTTGCCACATTCTTGCCTGGAGTATTTGACCAGGGCACAGTCAGTCGACCAGTCAATTGACCAGCTTGTTGTCCAAGCTTTGTCTCTGTAATGTCAGATACCACACAGAAAGGAATGAAATCCAGAGGTGGGGAAATTGACCCAGCCCTCCATTTGGTTCACTGGTGGCATTTTAGCAAGGGGATCACAGAAGTACCCTTGAGCAAATGACAGGTGTCGGGGAACGATGCTAGACGAGGTATCTTGAAGGTGGGGACTTTCCGCATTTTCAGCCCCTGCATCACCATTCTGTTAGCCATACCCTGGAGATAGTGGTGCCCAGTCGGTGGAGCATTGGATGGGGCTCAGCAGACCTGAGGGACTTTAGTTAAGGCACAGATGGATGCAGTGCCTCAGTTTCCCCTATGGCTCTGCAGATGCACTGCTCTCAGTTCGCTCCTGGTGCTTGCAAACATTTTCTCAGACCTGAGCCCTTCAGACAGATCTCCCCTTTGTAGGTTCCCATTTATTAACCCCTTTACGGAGTAACAAAAACTCCTCATTATCCCTTCAGATCCAACCCTTCTTCTGGCCCCGGGGCTAATGCTGACAAGAGCCCTCTCCCAAGTTCAGGATCCCCCAGCTCTCTTCTTGCAGCTGGGATTCATGCCATTCAGCTTCTCTAGCCTCTTTTTGCTCAGTCCTTTCACCTGTCAGATGGGATAGGACAGCAGCTCTTCATCTGCCAGAGACTTGCTGCTCTCCTATCTGCCCTCTTTCCCCAGGGCTCATCCCAGTTGGTTGGGAGGGAGGGGAACCATCCCCACTGTGCACTATAAGGCTTCTGATCCCAGGACCTTAAAGGAATAGTGGTCCAGATTCTTCCAAAGACTACTTATTCCCAGGGACAGGTTCATCTCTCCCAGTATCTGCCTCTGCACTGTCCTAGGACCCAGGTGTATCCAATCGTCCAAAATCTTAATGGGACATACCAAGGAAGAGGGGTTGTTTGATCCCTAGTCCCTACTGCCCTTCAAAGGAACAGACCACTCCTGTTACACTCCCCATTTGTAAGATGGGGATAAAATACCTTCCTCAGCAAAGCACAAGGTTTATAGATAAGGGCCACTTATGAATTCAGCCTGATTTGGTGCACTGCTACTAATATAAAATGCGTTTGCTCCCCTCCAGACTCACACTGTTCTGCTCTTTGGTGTCTTCAGTGTATACATTTTTTATGCAGCCTGAGGCAGGCAGCTGTTTCCCAGCTAGGCCAGCCTGCCACAGAATCAGTGGCTGTCATCTTTTGCCCACAGCTTGCCTTGCTCTCTGTGGACATGTTGTCCTGGAGATTAAAGTGACTAGATGGTGCTCCCTGACATGCATCTTTCAGTTGTTCGTGCACTGAGAAATCATATGCCAAGATTCAGCCCATTGCAATTTCTTGCAAGCAGCTGTGATGTTAGCTTCCTAAACATGAGGACCAGATTCTTGTCTGGCACCAGGCCCAGGAGTTCAGTAAGAGAGGAGAGCGCCCAGACCCCCACAGAACTGGGACCTCAGACTCAAATGACTTGCCCTCAGCTGCCCTGGCTCCTAGGTGGTGTCCTTGATACCTGTGCAAAGCAAGGAGAAAAATGCTACCATTGCAAAGTAGTGGTATTCGACTTAGGCCTAAGTGATGACACAAGGTGCGATGTGACAGGGCCTACCCGGTCAGAAACAGAGCAACACTATTCAGACAGCAGGACATGCCCCAGCCACATCAGCTGTGGAGCTGGCCCATAAGTCTCTCATATCCACATAGATGGCTTCAAACCATTTCAGAACCCAGGTGGGTTCAAGTAACAAGGCCACAGAACTGGACATCAAGAGGCCTGGGAGTTATTCCCAGCTTGTTCCTGACCTGCTGTGTGACCTCGGGCAAGTCTCCTGTCCATTGTCTATCAAGAGCTTACAATCTAAGGGGCAGGGAGTCAGTCTGACAAGACACTAGAAAGGGTTTGCCAGTGTAGCTGTACTCACGAGCCCTTCTAGTGGAGGAAAAGTTTATTCTGGCCAAAGGATTCATGTTGGGATAAATAACTAAGTCTACACTAGGGATTTTGCTGGCACTGCTGTATCTGTCAGGGGCGGGAGGGGCGGGGGGGGGGAGAGACGGGGGACAGGGGGGGATTTTCACCCATGCTCCTAACTGACATAGCTATGCCAGAAAAACTTTTAAGTATAAACCAGGCCTAAGAGTTTGTACAGAGCCTAGCACAATGGGACTGATCTATTTGAGGCTTTTTGTTGCTACCCTAATACAAACAACCACCACCATATTTAACCACTGCTCAACTCAGCTCTTTTCACAGTGCAGATGTGGGCTTAGAAATATTCTTGCCTATATAAAATATACCATAGTTAGTCTACATATCGGAGGAAAGACCTGTCTAAAGCCAGCAAGCATGGAAGAGAAGCAAAGCAGGGGAAAATTTCCACTGAGCATTGCTGGTAATCATAATGGTTCAACTGCACATTAGGAAGCTAGTTCCAGAGGTTAGCCGTGTTGGTCTGTATACAGCAAAAACGAGAGCCCTGTAGCACTTTAAGACTAATGAATTTAATTTCTGCCAACTGATCATATGTCACAGAATAAAGATAAGCTGTGAAGCATTCCATTTTTCTGTCTCGTTATAGGTGTGAAATGCAAATGCCAAAAAAGGAGCAGAAACTATAACGAGAAGGGCTATTGAAAATTTCAATAATCAATTTACGCAAGGGTTTCCATGCGCAGGACCACAGTATGATACTAAAAGGGAAAACAAGAAAAGGGGAGATCAAAATACGAATGGTAAGAGAGCAGACAGCCTGCTGCTATTTTTTTGAGACCCATACATTAGAAATCATGGAAGTGCATGAATCAGTATACTGCAGGAAATTAATTTCACCCCTCGTTACTATGCATTTGACATTCAGACTTCTGGTCTCCATTTGTGTGTATGCATAATTCATTGTTTAGTGTATCATAGACCCCCTCACCCTCCACCGCATGTTCCCACTTGAAATCAGAGTCTGCTACAACTGCCAGCTGGGAAAGTTACTCCTTTAGTTCAAGCTGTATAAAGTCATGAGTTAGATCAAGCGAACCTGGATTCTGTCCCCAGTGGTGACCAAGATGGTTACTACATATGTGTGAGGGGGCCTTCTTGGTTGACACATCATGGTTTGAGCCAAGACTTCCTGACCTGCTACAGTTTGAGCTAAAAGCCAGCTTTCTATAGCTGAGGCTGTCACAGATTCATATCTTCTTAGAATTGGATGTAGAGGAAGGACCTGTAACATGCACAGAGCAGTGGATTACACACACTACTTCGTCAATGTGTAGACATGCATTTTTTCTTCACAAATATCTGACCATACAGAAAACTGATTTTAATACTTGCACGTAGGGGTGTCGGAACTCTTCCAAGCCCTGCACCAGTAGAACAAGAAGGCAGAAACTGCCACAGGGGTAAATGCTTCAGAAAATAATTTGGAATGTAACAGCTGATATTGCGTGAGTACTGGAAGGCAAGCATATGGCACGACATAAAACCACATGGAACTTGCAGTTACTGGCTGATACATGTCTTCAATATCTTAGAGGCAACGTGTTTTAGTGGCTCTGCAAGATCTTTTCCTTTCATCTTTTCTTTCATCTTTCTTTCATAATCAGGTCTCTCAGGCCCAGTCTACAATTACCTTCAGGATTCGGCGGCAGTCGACGGGAGATACATAAGTGATGTAAATCACTTGCTTATCTCCTGTCGACTTTGCTGTGTTTGCTCTGCCCGCCGTCTACATCACTTACCAGGGTGGTTTTCCTGTGTCAATTGCTGGATCGACTGAGTGGGTCTACAGAGACTGCTCAGTCGATCCAGAGCAATCGATCTGACGGTGGCGAATTTGCCGCCATAAGTGTGGACCCAGCCTCAGTCATGCCTTATTCAATTAATGTAGCATCCACCTCTCTTGCCTCCCAAATGCATACATTGTCCCCCTTTAAGCCACACAAACTGCAGCTACTAATGTAGATTTAAGCTTACTGTTACCACCTTCAGTATTCTATGTAGTAGAAAGTAACATACATTCCAAAGAAGTGTTAGGCACAAGCACATTCCAGAAAATAACCAGGACATCCTAATACCCCAGAGATAATGAGGGCTCCGTGACCTCTCCAAATGACACTAAAATGGATAGAAATGTCTTGTTAATATGATGAATAGAGATGTTGTGACTGAACCATCCAGTTCAAGGTAATGGGTGGTATCTTACCACGTCACAGGATGGTAGCCTGCCACATCAGTAGATGGCAACTAGACATGTCAGGGGGTAATACAAAACTTGTTTGTATCAATGTATAAAAGAGGGTCTGGCCGAGTGGGGAACGCAAAGTTCCGCCGTTTACTGAGCCAGTACCATTGTCAGGGGTACACAATATTAAGTGTCCTTGTAGCACATATAAGGCACTTTCTGCTGTGATCATTTGGCAATAAAACTGGCCGTGTGCCTTCGTTGCTAAACAGATCTGTGGTCATGTCAAATCATTTGCTCATGGAGTAGTGTGTTGGTTATCAGAGCTGGGACAACAAACACATGGGGAGCACACACATGCAGCCAACAACTGACAACACTCTACATCACCCAGTCTTCCCCATCCATCCTCCCCTGTTGAGATGTACACACCCCCTGCCATTGTTCCCATCCTGGTCTGCCCACCTGTCAGATAAGGCCCTTCCACTAATTGGGACACAGGTGAGGACTGAGTACACCTTGACTAGGATAAAAGGTATGTTTTAAACTAACATTTTAAAACCATGTTGTATACAGGGCAAAGTGTATTTTAACATGATCCATGGTAGCATTCTCTGAAAGGCTTCCAGCTCCAGGCACAGATGCAACTGCAGGGTCTTAATGCATGGATGAGATGCCTGGTGCATTGACTTTTAGCTGCCTGAGCAGGAGGAGGAAAGGAGGGGTGGCCCATCAACCCCAAGCTCACTTTCCACACCAAAGCCAACCTGGTTTGTTGCCATGTGACCCTGGAGGAGAGAGTGTTGACAATAGCTGAGCCTCTGTTTTTACTGTGACTTTCCAGGATATGCCTTTGCCTCATGCCCAGCTCAGAAGAACTTGGGAAATGGACCAGCCCAACCCCAGTAGGTGGTTATAGCTTGGCCACCATCAGAGTTCAATGATCCAGAACCACCCTGCCTGCCTTCAAGTAGAACCTGACTTGGGAACCATGGAGTCTCCCCACATTTCCAGTTGCTACTGCAGTTGCAGGTCTTTGGGCAGGCACAGAAGATCACCCCAAGACTAGCAATGGTAGACTCCAGGTCTGCTGCCAACTTTACAGACAATGAGGTAGCCAAAACACTCCATAACCCTCTCCAGCTGAAACCCACTGGTTTCAGACAATTGTGACACTGGTGCAGACAATTGACAGCTCATCCCTGTTGTCAGAATTGGCAACTCAAGAGACCATCCCCTAAGAGGCAATAGTGGAAGGGAACCAAGAAATAATATGCTTTCATGTGATCTGCTCTCCATTATTTCCAATAATTCTTGTCATTCCTTGGTTGAAGTGACATGACCCGTGTATCTCCTGGTGGTGGTGGAGCATTGGTTTCTTCTCCAAATATTGGTCATGCCTCCAGTGAAACAACAAACCCGCAAATGACCCACACCCAGGGCCCAGGACTAGATGAGACCCTTGGAAATGGAACCCCAGACAATAGATGGGAGCAGCTCCAGCCTAGAACCTCAGCCTCCCTGACAAGTACTATGACTACCTGGAGGTGCTCAAAAAGAAAAATGAAGACACTCTCCCACACAGAAAATATGACTGTTCAGTAGACCTATCGCCCAGGGCAAAGGTGCCTTATGGATGGATATCCTTCATGGCTGAACCAGAGCTGGAGGAGCTACATATAAATATATCCAGGAAAACCTCACCATGGGTTTCATTCAAGAATCTACCTCTCCAGCAGGAGCACCAGTCCTCTTTGTGAAGGAGGATGGGTCACTATGCCTTTATGTAGACTATCATACATTGAACCAAATGACTATTCATAGCTGGTATCTTAGGCACCTCATTCTGGAATAGGGGTGCTTCAAATACTTAGTGATGCAATATTTTCTGAGAATGCTGAGCACCATGTTCTCTTCATCCTGGTGAGACTACGGAAGCATGGTTTGTATTCTAAAATGGAAAAGTGCATCTTCAATGGGTCACCACTGAATTTTTGGGATACATCATCCCCCCAGAGGGAATTCAGATGAACCTCTGAGGGTAGAAGCTATCCACAACTGGATCGCACCTCAGGCCCTCTGGGAACTTCAGAGCTTTTTGTGCTTTGCAAATTTTGATAAGAAATTCAGTGCCAACTTCTCCAAATTAATAACTCTCCTGACTTCTCTCTTTCTCAAAGCCATGCGTTTCACTTGGTTGCTCAAAGCCCAGCTCTCTTTTGACCAGCTAAAAGTTACCTTTCCCATCGCCCTAATTATGGTACACCCCAACCCAACCCATTCATTTATAGTGGAAGCAGATGCATCAAATGTAGCGTATTGGATGGTACTTTCACAGCGACTTGGACCCCAGTCAGTTCTGTATCCTTATGCATTCTATTCTTGAAAAATTACTCCCGCAGAGATGAGCTATAAATACTGGACAAAGCTGCTGTCCACAAAAACTGCATTTGAAGAATGTCAGCACCATCTTGGCACCCATTACAGGTTTTTACTGATCATAAGAACTCAAGTATCTCTACAAGGCTGCAGCATTGGGAGTTAAGGTGGCCCTGGTTCTTCCTTTGTTTCAGTTTACTATTAACTACTGCCCAGGAAAGTGAAACAAGAAAGCTGATGCTCTATCAAAGAAGGAAGAATACTAGCAGGGAAATGAAGTACTGAACTTCCAAGCCCCCCTAACTCCTCCTGCCCAGTAATTTTGCCAGTGCCACAATTCAGCGAGACCTGCTCACCGTCAGCTGGTCCACCCTGAAAGAAGATCCATTTGCCCAAAGGATATAGTCCATGCCTTTGGGGCCTAAAATGCACTGCTCCACATTGGATGGGATAATATACTTCGATGGGCATATCCCCAGGATATCCCTGACTGGAGGTGCTATGGCTGTGCCATGATGCTCCATTGATGGGTCACTTGAGCTAGCAGAAGATCTCCCACATGGTGCCCATTTTTATGGTGGTCCTGCATGCAGGCTGAGGTCTAAGCATATGTGGACTCTTGCAAGAGTTTTGCATGTACAAATGTAGGCCAAGGTCCAGTGTGCTTCAACACCAGCAGTAGGAGCTACAAGTTGTGGACTACCAACTCGGGCATGTTGGGAGAACTTCCTGGCTCCAGCAGGGAGTTTCTGCACTGACCGAGACTGGGAGTGGGAGCAGTTTGTCAGCAGTTAAACCCAGTTACTTTCAAATTCCAGCGTAAAATACAACCAGTTTTCCATGTTTCCGTTTTGAAGCCTTACACTGAGAACCCCTTCCCTGACCCAACCACACCACCGACTCCCACCATTTGAAATCCAGGGTCACAAGGAATACAAAGTGCATGCCATCCTCAATTCCCAGTGGAAGTGTGGCCGCGTGTACTATCTGGTGAAGGCCATGGACCCAAAGAGCACACTTGGGAGCCTGCCTCCCATGTTCACACCCCTGACCCGATGGGGGAATTCCACAAGGCTTCCCTGAGCAAGCCTGGATCAGTGCCATACCAAAGGGACTCTAAAGGAGGAGATGGTGTAAGAACCTGAAGAACTAGAACCTGGGATCATGGGTGTTGAGGCTGCTGGTGCTTCCACATCACCACTAGAGGCTTAGACTGGGTATCCTCAGGAGGACCCTGCAAATTTAGGCTTGGAAAAAGGTACCTCGCCACTGGGCCTGAATGGTAGCCCTCACAGCCCACTGACTGACCAATGCCATTATATAAACCTGGAAGCAATGATAAAGAGCTGTCTGAGCAAAAACACAGACTGCCTGCCTGCTTCTGCTCCAAATCCTGCTAATGATAGGCCCTAGACTCCAGCTTCTAACCCTGGTTCATCCTCGACCTCACTCTCCAATTGCTGTCGGCAACCTGGCGTCCAACTCCCATCTCCTGGTAACCTGACCTTGCCTACCTCCTGACATATGAATCTTGATTTACCCTCTGGCCTGCCTTGGACTTTGAACTACCGACATCTGACCAGGTGAGACACACTGCACCCCACGTACACCCTTATGGTGTGATTGTGTATCATTCATGTTCATCCTTATAGTGAAATGGTGCATTGTCTAATGCAAAGTGTGTCATGTAAGGTGTTTTTGGAATGCTCATGACCTACTGAACTGATTTCTATTCCTTACATCTGATGAAGTGGGTTACAGCCCATGAAAGCTTATGCCTGTAGAAATTAAGTTGATTAGTCTTTAAAGTGCTCTGTTTTTTAACCTTATTGTTATTGTAGTATGTTTCTTGCAATGTCTTATGTATGGTTATGAGACTCTGCTATGCAGTATTCCCAAATGTGTGTGTCTCATTGCTTGAGGCAGATCCAGATAAACACTAAAGACAGGCACGCAGATTACACCTTGCTAAGACATGCATAAAACAATCCAGCTCTTCCAGGAACAATGGATTAATTTAAGCACTTGATAAGGTGATGATCCTTGACTCCAGACATAGAGAAGACCAGGCAGGAATATCGTTGGTCACCTGACCCTGATGGGAAGAGGGGCATGAGGCTCCAGAGGGCAGCATGGAGACATTTGAAATAGGGAGGACATTTTGCTCCTAGGGGCTCTCTTTTGCAACCCATCTCAAGACAACATCAAGACCATTCAGAGGGGGAATGCCTGGTTGGTGGCTGACCAACCAGCCTGTGGTGAGAGCCATGTAAAGATTGTAAGGCTACTGAAGTGTAAATTTCATTTAGAATGCAATTTGCTTTTATTTCTTCTGGATCAAATGTGACCTATATTCTTCTGGCTTATAATCACTTAAAGACTCTCTGTGCTTAATAAACTTAAAAATTTGTTTTATCTAAAGCAGTGCATGTGGTTTAGGTGTGTGTAGAGACTTCATTTAAAGGAAGAGAGCTGGTGCATATCAATTTCTTTGATAAAATGATGGACCATGAGCTTGCAGAGGCCAGTGGGTAACACTGAACTCTGTAAAATGGCAGTTCCTAGGTTTGCATCTGGTACTGGGGGTATTTTCTGGGTCATTCTATTGCATAATCCCATGAGTGACTGGCCAGAAGTGCTCATTCACTAAATCAGGGACTCCTTGCTTGCAGGAGGCTGTCTGTGGGCTGACCCAGGAGTGGGGCTTCACACAGCAGGGGCAAGTGCAAGACAGTGCCCAGGAATGAGGGATTGGGGTGACAGCTATACACCAGTCCAGATTGCAGAGGGGAACATCACACCCTTCCTGACTTCTTCTCTGACCCCTAGGTCAGACCACCCACATACTGGTCATGACAGCCATTCTTTTTCAGGTGAGAAGTCTGAAAAACTGTCCCAGATTGATGTGTTGATAGAGGTTTTGGAACAAACTGATAAATTAAACAGTAATAAGACACCAGGACCAGAAGGCATATGTCTAAGAGTGCTGAAGAAACCCCAATATGAAATTGCAATACTACTAACTGTGATATGTAACCTATCACTTAAACCAGCCTCTGTACCAGATGACTGGAGGATAGCTAATATAACTCCAATTTTTTAACAAAGTTCCAGAAGCAATCCTCGCAATTACAGGCTGTTATCAGTCAAACTGGTTGAAACGACGGTTAAGAACAGAATGATCAGACACACAGATGACCAAGACATGTTGAGGAAGCACCAATATGACTTTTGTAAGGGAAAATCATGCCTCACCAATATATTAGAATTCTCTTAGGTCGTCAAAAAGCCTTTCACAAGTTTCCACATCAAAGGCTCATAAACAAAACAAGCAGCCACAGATAAGAGGGAAGATCCTCTCAAGGATCAGTAATTTGTTAAAAGATAGGAAACGAAAAGATAAGAATAAATGTTCATTTTTCGTACTGAAAGGAAGTAAATAGTGAGGTCCTCCAATGGTCTGTACCAGGACCAGTGCTGTTCAGCATATTCATAAGTGATCAAGAAAAGGGGTAAACAGTGAGATGGTAAAATTTGCATACGATACAAATTTACTCAAAAGTTAAGACCAAAGCTGACTGCGAAGAGTTACAAATGGAGCTCACAAAACTGAGTGACTAGGCAACAGAATGGCAGATGAAATTCAATGCTGATAAATGCAAAGTAATGCACACTGGATATCATAATCCCAACTATATATAAAAAATGATGCATTCTAAATTAGCTGTTACAACTCAAGAAAGGTCTTGGAATCATTATGGACAGCTCACTGAAAACATCTGCCTGGCAGATGTTCAGCAGCAATAAAAAAAGTTAACAGGATGTTAAGAATCATTAGGAAAGGGCTAGATAATAAAATAGAAAATATCATAATGTCACTATATAAATCCATGGTATTCCTACATGTTGAATACTGTGTGTAATTCTGGACACCTCATCTCATAAAAGATATATTAGAATTCAAAAAGGTTCAGAAAAGGGCAACAAAAAGGATTAGAAGTATGGAAGACCTTCCATCCAAGGCGAGATTAAAAAGAAGGGGACTGTTCATCTTTGACAAGACAACCAATGGAGAAATTATAGAGGTCTATAAAATAATGAATGATGTACAGACAGTGAATAAGGAAGTGTTATTTAACCCTTCACATAACATAGTAACCAGGGGTCACCCAATGAAATTACGAGGCAACACGTTTAAGAAACAAAAGGAAGTACTTCTTCACACGGTCAACTGATGGAACTTATTGCCAGGGTATGTTGTCAAGGCAAAAAGTATAACTAGGTTAAAAAATGAATTAGATAATTTCATGGAGGAAAAGTTAATCAATGACAATTAACAAAGATGGTCATTTAGGTAACCCCATATTCTGGGTGTCCATAAGCCTCTAATTGCCAGAAGTTGGGACTGGACAACAGGGGATGGATCATTTGATAATTGCCCTGTTCTCTTTATTCCCTCTGAAGCATCTGGCACCGGCCATTGTTGATAGACCAGCCACTGATCTGACCCTGCCTGGCCATTCTTATCTGTCAGTTGGTTGAGATGAATCCTAAGTCCCACCATCAATACTACCTTAGGTTCACCTCGTATATGGGTTTAAATACAGACTTGACCTGTCTACACTAGGGTTTAAAAAAAGTGTTAGTTAAAATGAGTGATCTAAAATGTTTTTAAAATATCCACATCTTTTATTCTAATCCAGACAAGCCTGTAAGGGCCCATTTCTACCACATAAATAATGTTAGCTTGTACACAAGCTCCCCTTTCCCCTAGCCACCATCTACTTGTCTGCCTGTTCTTCAATTGTGAATGTCTCAGAGTAGGGATTGTCCTTGTACATTTGGAAAGTACACACTCCACAGTGAGAATTCCCATACATAAATAATAATAATAATGAGGATGGGGTCATGAATTCTAGTCTCAACTTCGCCATTTGTCATCTATGTGACCTTTGGCACATCACTTCACTTCTCTGTCTCTCAGTTTCTCCAGCTATAAAATGAGGATTATACAATGTTTGGTACCTAATCCCAGTGGTCTAGTGAGGATGTTTGTACAGTTATCAGAAATCACAAAGCCCCGAATAAATGCTAAAATGTGTTACATGACGGTGTGTGCTAAAATGATCAACCTTTGCGACCCATCCATGCCTAAGATAGCTGACCTGTAAATGCTCAAGTCAGGGCAGGCTGCAAAAGGAGAGCAGATTCTCCCAAAACGGTGGCTAACACAGCAGTTAGATTCACCAACTGGTCACAAAAAATGTTTGATTCTCCACACCAGTTATCAAGAACCTAAAAAAAGAAAAAAAAATTACACAGCCCCCTTTATTGCATTTCAGTCTCTGGCTCCCAGTAAGCAACTAGGTCCAGTAAAGAAATATGTTATTTAAAACCAAAAGGGTCAGCCACATTACCAGATCAATATGTTTGGATATTACCCAAAATACCATGCTGCCAGCCAATGCTTTAGTAACTAAACCTAAAGGTTTATTATAAAAGGAAAGAAACAAACAAGAAGAGAGATGTAAATGGTCAAAGCAATTAGATTCAAACCAATGACTTTAAAGTCCATATATATCCAATTCCCAGCAGAACTGTGGAGTTGGCAGGGTTCTACAGTTCCTCTGGTGCACATCCCATACCTGGATGGGTCTCAGTCCTTTGTTTCACAGTTTCAGTTGTAGATGAGTTGATCCAGAGGTAGGAAACAGGAACGAAGACAAGATGGAGATGGTGCAGCTGCATTTGATAGTTTCTGCCATGAGGCTTGTACTTCCTTTGTCCCAAATAGAGCCACACTGCCCATGGCATGAAGAATCCTCAGAGTCCCTTGTCCATAGGCATGTTCCTACATGTCTTGGTGACTCAAAGTATAGCCCCTGGATTCATAAATCTTTCACTAGATTCACTGTAGATTTGAATTCCCTCGTTGGGCCATTAAGCAGGCTTAATGCTACTGCCATCCTCTCTGGGGGTGTCACCCAGAAACACAGCACAAGTTCAAAATACAATTATATCACACATATTTAAAACTTTGATACAAAACCGATAGTACAAATAAATGTGATTATCAGTCTTAGCAAATCACGACTTTTCCATCAGTGCCTTGCATGGCGTATCCTATATGATATTTATTGCAATTCTGTAATATTGGTATCAGTAATATTATGAATGGTCATTCCTAAGCTAGACAGTGGTATAACCTTTCCTTGGGTAACTTCAGTCGATGGTCAGCTTTCAGATCTTCAACAAGTAATCTTCGCTTATCATCAATCACTTGATAAAACACTTGGAACAAGGTGGCCAAAGGCCTTGGTGAAATGCTTAGTTGGCCAGAGAACCAATAGTTTTAGCTATTTGACCATATGAGTAGTTTGATAGAACGGGCCAGGCTTATCCACTGTAGTAGAAAGTGAGAGCAGGAGCAAGAGGCCTAATATAACAGGCCAGGTATAAGGCCTGGGCTAAAGTAATAGTCAAGCCCTGCAATTATAAAGCAAAGTCAGGCTGGGAATCCTGGCAGACTCACAGAAACTGACAAAAACACACATTCCTAAAGAAGTGCTAGGCACAAAATACACATTCCAAAAAGCTGGTACCAGAGCAGTCAGATAAGAGGAATGGTACAAACACTTATCAAATAACGAGGACACATTGACCCCTCCCTACGGTCAGGATGACAATATGACGAATAGAGATATATCATGATAATATGATGGACAGAGATGCTATGACCGCACCATCCAGTCCAAGGTAAAGGGGGGTATCTTACCATGTCAGAGGGTCGCAACTATACACGTCAGAGGGGCAATATGCAACTTGTTTGCCTCTGTGTATAAAAGAGGGTCTCAGAGGGAATGTCTTTGAGGAAAGGAAAGTCCCACTTTTTACTGAGCACGTACCATTGTCAGGGGCATACATGTATTAAGTGTAATTATAGCACATATAAGACACTTTTTACTGTGCTCAATTGGCAATAAACCTGGTTTGGTGCCTTCATGATTGAAACAGATTTCTAGTCTTTTTTTTGAACAATCTGATCGTGGTTTGGTGTCTTGGTTATCTACAGAGCTGGAACACCATACACACTTTGAGAACACATATGCAGTCAACAACTGACCACGCTGGAGACTCTGACTGTTGATCTGATAAGTAAACAAGCTGCCCATTGTAGGAATCACAATCTAACATGACAGAAAGCCATGAGCTAGGGAACCCATTTAATCCCTCCCTGCAAATCCCCACAGAGTTTAATAAATTATGCTGGGTCGCTAGCAAAAGAGGTCCATATAAATTTTAAAAAGATAGTGGGGAAGAAATATGGAATGGAATCTGTAAGGTTAGAGCAGAGACTATAGCCTTGAAAAAGAAAAGAGTAAAAAATGTACAAAACACACCGCAAAATTGGCAGGGCAACTAACAGAAACAAAGAAAGAGTTAAAAGAATTAAGAAAAGCAACAGAGCCCTGGATTTCTCTAACTTTCCTTGCAGGGCAGCAAGCAGTCTGGAGACATTATAGCAAGCAAGCAAAGGAATGGAATAAAACAGTTGTAAAAAATCTGCAAAAAAGTGAAGTGCCATCCCTTATTATAAGTATTTGTGGTCTACAGCTGGCATCAGGTAGTTCACCGGTGCCTGACGAATGGGGACAGAAATGGAAAAAGGTGGCCTCAGCAAAATTAAAAAATGAAAAAGGGGCTGCCACATTGCAATCGTATGATAAGAGCCAGGTTCCAGTATAACGTAAACCGAGACCTAGACTTGTGCCTATTATAACGGAAGAAGTGCACAGGAAGGAGAAATAGAAGACAATACTTTCACTGGATTGGTAAATCAGATGAAGGAAAAAATGGAACAGTTCACAGAGCACATTAGAAGATGTGACTGATCTCAGGGAATGGATAGAAAAGAATTTCCAAGTGAAAAACTGAGACTAAGCAATTTAAGATCTAGAATTAATGCATTAACACATGGAGTTGCCCGAAACCAGTTAACTACAGCAGGCAAGGACACTCCTGCGATCCATTTGGCATGCAGACAAAAGCAACAGACACTGGTGGGGGGGGCACACAAATTCAGGTTTTACAAGAGCAGGTATCAACCCCCACCCTCCTGTCAGAGCCAGGATCAAAATCAGGGGTGCGGGTTCCCAATTGCTTTAACCCACCCCGACGCCTCACTCAGAGCTAATAATATAATCTTTTTTCTCAAAGATTTTTGCATACCAATTAAGTTTTCATTTATATCATCTCTGTTTGCTACAATCTGTTGCTGCCTGTACTTTTAAGTACTTTGATAGAGTTAATCTGTCTCTTGGCTCAATTCTTCCTCCCTTCCTAGATTGCGCTTCACCCCACTCTCCTACCTCTCCTCCTTTGTGCTCGCTCTTGCTTTTAAAAAAGTTTAAAAAGTTACAATTATTACAGAAACCACTGTTCCCAAAAAGATGAATCAACTAAAACCAGAACAGAACAAAAACAAAGACAACCAGGTAAAAACTTTACTTTAAATAAGTCCAGTAAATTAATTATTTTAACCCTTCAGGAATGCAACAGCTGGAAACTTTCTTGAAGATATGGCTGTCTAGCAACAGATATACAAACTCTGCTTCTAATCCTAATCACTGATTAATATTTGAAACACAGGCTTTCCTTATTTCCATGTAGCACAGTTGTACAATAAACAAAGTAATACAAAAAATGTCGTAAATTACTAAATTAACAAAACAAATATGGCAACTAACTTAATATGCAAAAACAATTTGTTAGTCTTTAAGGTGCTACAGGACTCCCGTTGATTTTGCTGTATACAGACTAACACGGCTACCCCTCTAACTTAATATGAATTTTTATTATATCTTATTAAAATTTTTAAATAAAAAGGTAATAACTTGCTTATTTAAATCTTTAACTCTTTGATTTTACCTGGCTATTTTCTAAAATTCATTGCCTTGCCAATTTTAGCTCTTAATGCCTTATCTTGTATAGTTATAAATATAAACCTGGTGCTGTTTGTTTTTAATTGTAAATTTGTCCTGTATGTATATATGTTGTCCTGTGTTGTATATGTCACATGACTACTTTTTTTTGCAACAAAAGTCAATTTTTTTAAATATTTTTTTTTAAATATAAGTGGTACCACACTACTTTAATATTATAGTTGGGGTATAACCATCATGATATCAATTCCTTTTTTTTTTTGTAAACCCAAAAAGGGCCTCATTTATAAATATATGTACATATATATTTTTGCCTTAAGTTATAATACAATTGCAAACAAAAAATTCTTTATTAAATCACAATTTTGTGATTCAAAGGAAAATATGTAAGGGGAAACGTCAATAGTAATACAAAGGTAATATGAACAAAATGTCAGTGTCTTGTTTGGGTTTTTATAAACTTGTTTGCACCTTTATTAAATATTGAAATATAGTTATGCTATAGCAAAAATGGTTATATATACTATGTTTGGATATATATATTGTTATGTTGCAAAATGTTAAAGCTAACCAAACAATTTTAACAGGTTTCCACCTTTGTTTCCCCAAACACAACTAAGCGGTATAAAAAGTTTAATACCCTCAAAGCAATTGCATAAACCTGATTTAAAATTGATATTTATTTAATTTAAATTTGATTGAATTTTATTTAATTTTAATTTAACTTTCCTCTTATGCTGTGTTGAAGGGAAGTAATGGTTGTTAAAACTGGTGCCTCTAAACCATTAACAGAAGTGGAATTGGTATTACAAGCACATTAACGCTAAAAAGCTTGGGTAAAATTGCTGTTACCATGTCTTTTGTGAAAACCCACTACTTGGCAGGGGAAAGCAGTACACCTTCTCATGGAAGACTGTGAGCATCTATTTTAGCAGTTAAGCGTTATATTTAATATAAAATATTAGTAATGCACCTCAAGTAAAAATGAATGTTTGTACAACAATTGTAAAAGTATAGCTTGTATTATAAAAGATTTGGTCCCTATGGCATTGTAAACAAACTAAATTTAATCTATGTATTAAGTTTTGGTTATTGAAAACAAGAGAAATGTAAAACAAACATGCAACAATTGTATTATGTTAATTAACATAAGCTGTTTAAGGTTGCAACACACAGACCAAAGACACGAGCAGATAATATCCCCCAAAGATACCAGTGAAGAAAAGCCCAGGAATCAAGAAAAGAAAAATGAAGTACTTTATAAACAACACCTTAGCATACCACGTATGGACAATTAAGTTGGCAATTAACTAGAAAAACCACTAGCTGGGCCAGGTTCATCACTCATTTAATTTGAATTTGGCTATTGTGTAAAAACAACTGTATTATTACTGTATTATTTTGCACATTGCTATATTGCTGTACACCATTTACAGTGTGCATAGCATTGCTAAACTGTTTCACCAACACACAGGTAAAATTTAACAAACCAATGGCAGCAAACATAAAAACAAGGAAAAAATGAAATTGGTTAAAAAACAAAGAAAAATATGATTAAATCACGTAGTAATGACAAAATATGTAAAAAGATCCCATTAGTATTTGTCACAATTTGGGGTCACATCCTAACTGAGGCCTGTTTTCTGTGTCCAGATACCAATACTAAATCCTGACACTGCAATATTTAATAAACTGGTTACTGTCCATTCAGTAGGCTATCTACAAGAAACAACTGGATCCCAGTCAACTACTGGTGTATCACAGAGCAATACAACCAATGGAGCTAAGAAGTGAGCCGTTCCTGTTTCCTGCCCAGCAAAGCTTACCAGTGGGTGACAACCAGCAGTAAGGGTAACCTATAACATGGTTGGACAGTACAGTGTAATAACTAATCACAAGAAATTCATACATAAAGGCCTCATTTGAAATGTCACTATTCCAAATTTCTGTTTTACTTATGTATATAGCATTGTAGGACACACTGTAATAATTCCCCTCCCAGTACTTCAAAAAGCTTAGCCTCCTACTAATACAGGTGGTAACTAATTGCCCTAATAGAACTGTGTTGCTATTTGTGGACTCAAA
The DNA here is from genome assembly GCA_007922155.1 of Mesoclemmys tuberculata. Lineage (NCBI taxonomy): Eukaryota > Metazoa > Chordata > Testudines > Chelidae > Mesoclemmys > Mesoclemmys tuberculata. Next base: position 6,376,868 of record ML675627.1, on the reverse strand, counting down.
GTGAAAGGGCAAAACTATACTATAATGTGGTGTTTTATGTGCACATACATACCCAGATATACTACACACACACACATATACACACACACACACCCCTCATATCCATATTATCCACATACATGAATTATTTAAGAGTGGCTCAAAAGCTCAAAGATAAAGCTACATTGCACAATCTACAATCAAAGTCCCAGACCTAACATTCCCAGGCCCACCATAAGCTACTAAAAATAATTGGGAAATAAAACATGTCCATCAGTCATACGAGGGAATGTGCAGCCTAAGGGACAGATGGGGCATGAGTGTGTGGATGGTAATAAAAGGCGGCCATATAACAATGTTTAGCCGACTGGGCCACCTTCACTCCATGCATTATGCTTTTCTGGGATGATGGGCAAACATCCTCCCCACAAAAAGTGGGGGAATGTAGTAGAAAATGAGAACCTGAGACTCAAGGCCTAGTATAGAAGGCTAGGTATGAGGCCTGAGCTAAAGTAATAGTCAAGCCCAGCTATTATAAAGCAAAGTTAGCAGAAGTCAGACTGAATCCTGGCAGACCCACAGAAACCTGCAGAACCACACTATTCCTAAAGAAGTGCTAGGCACAGAATACAAAGCAAGCACATTCCAAAAAGCTGGTACCAGAGCAGTCAGATACGAGGAATGGTACAAGCAAACGTATCAAAGATAATGAGGACACAATGACTCCTCCCTAAGGCCAGGATGACACTATGATGAATAGAGATGTCTTGATAATATGATGGACAGAGATGTTTTGACCGAACCATCCAGTACAAGATAAAGAGTGGTATCTTGCCACGTCAGAGGGTGGCAACCATACACATCAGAAGGGCAACATGCAACTTGTTTGCATCAGTGTATAAAAGAGGGTCTCAAAGGGAGTCTCTTTGTCTGGCTGAGTGAGGAACAGAAAGTCCCACCGTTTACTGAACCAGTACCATCATCGGGGTATGCATGTATTAAGTGTACTTTTAGCACTTATAGGGCACTTTTTACCCTGTTCAATTGGCAATACACCTGGCCTGGTACCTTCATGACTAAAAAGATCTCTGGTCTTAATGAATAATCCGATCATGGTTTGGTGTCTTGATTATCTGCGCTGAGCTGGGACAGCACACACACTGGGAGGATACACACGCAGCCAACAGCTGACAACATCCGCTGGAGTCAATACATAAATCTCTGGCTAAGGACAGTGAGGACGGGTTTGTATGGCCAGTGGGCCAAACCCATCTACGGTTATCCCTTTATAATGAAGTCCTTGCCCTGTGGGGAACAAAAGAGATCACTACAGGTCAAATTCTGAGACGTGACCATGCAGCCTGCCTCCAGTGTCTCTCAGCAGCTGGCCCTAAAATTATGTTAATTAACTGTATGGGGTAGCTTCTAGAGACTCCAGCCCTATTGTGCCAGGAACTGAACCAACAGAACACAGAGACTGTCCCTGACTCAAAGAGCAATCTCACTGGGCCGTATCCACCTGATATCTCATTATTACAAGGTCAAACCTGATCTCATGTCAGACCCAGCCACTGCCTCAGTTTCTCCTTCTCGGGCTTCTCAAAAACTGCACCTAGACTCTAATGCAAATCAAACACTCCCCCTTCTTGGGGCTTGGTTTATTAAGACAGCATTCAAATGTCAGCTTATATCAAAGCCAGTCTTGCCCTGGCTTCTCAGTTTCTTCAGCCCCTTGCCGGACTCAACCATTGTTTCCCAAAACCAGATCTTGTTGCCTGGGATTTCCTCATGCTTCTTCAAGCTTCTGCCTTTGCCCTTCACTGCAGGTGGCTCCAGCCAGCCTTCTGCATCCGGCTGGTGTGTAGAACCCTTTCTTCTAAGGCTCTGGATCCCCTACAGAAGCTTCCCTGCTGGTCTCTCCCCTCCGTTATCCTTGTATGAGGGCTTCAGGACCCAGCGCTCTCAGCTCCTCAGAGCTCTCCAAGCAGTGAAGCTCTTCCAGGCCCACTCCAGCCTCTGGGCTTCTCTGGAGAGACCTCCTGCTAGGTCTGTCATAGCCCCTCGTCTAACAGAGCAGATTGCCTCTTATAAAAACCCTGCCTCTGGCACTACTGTCATGTGATGCCTGGTCACCTGACCCAAGCCCAAAACCCTCAGCTCAGAACCAATCACGAGGCACAGGGCCCAAAACCGCTACAGGGCCTTTCCATTCTGTGACACTAATCCTATACTTCAGTTATAAGCCCTTTGGGGCATCTCTGCCGTCTTTGTACTGTGCCTCGCAAAAAGTGGCCCTAGCCATACCCTCTGTGGAAATGATCAGAATTTCAATTGACATCTTTTTATGGAGGGCATTACACAGACTTGTGTACAGATACAGAGTTAGAACTGGCTGGGAATTTTTCTAGTGGATTGACTTTCCAGTAAACAATGCAAATTTCCATGAGACTGAAATTTTTTGGCAAGGAAATTTCTTTTTTGCATTTTTTTTTGGTCAGGGGGAAAAAAAAATCAAATTTAAAGTTCCTCTTCTGTCCACTAGGCAGGAGACTTGGAATGGGTTCTTTAATTTTATGTTAGCCTGGAATCAATTTTCTAGGGTCTTAAAAACAGCTGCTACTTCAATATTTACTGAGTGAAACCTCTGATCTTATTTTCTTGTTCGAAGTGTTTCATTACATCAGGAGACAGCTGGCACAATAAAATAGGATAAAAGGTTTCACTCAGTACTAATTAGAATAGTAGGTGGTTTTGATTAGATAGATAGATAGATAGATAGATAGATAGATAGATAGATAGATAGATAGATAGATAGATAGATAGATAGATAGATAGATAGATAATCATAAGGGGATTGCAAGGTGTCACCTGGTCAGCTAGGCTCCCCTTACAATTAACTTTCTATCTACGGCAGCACACCAATCAGGCTATGGGAGTCTGGAGACTGAGAGCCTGGGAACCTTTTCTAAACGAAATGTTTCTTCTTTTCCTTTTTGTTTTTTTTTTTAAATAATTTTTTCCCTGGAATCTCTTTTGTGGGAAATTTAGAAGTTTTCATTCCAAACTGGAATAAAACATCTTCCAAAATTTCCTGCAAAAATAGGAATTCCCAGGTTTCAACCAGCTCTAATCAGAATACAGGGCCTGATGCTGCCGGCGGACCACACATCAACTCCCTCTGACTAGAGTGGAGTGGATGGCTCTATGAGAAAGGCTGAGTCAAGCTCACAGTGGTTGCTTGCTGTAGGAGGAACAAGAATTGGCCTAATGAAAATAGTCATGATGCTCATAATTGCACATTGTGGTCCTGATCCAACTCCACCTAAATTATTTTCATTGATTGTGCTAAGAAACATGCAGAGCTGGCCTGGAACAAAGCTCAACCATGAAAGCAGAAAAATCAAACTCGTTCTGAACTGAAGAAGAACAAATGAAGAATAAAGCTTAGCAGAAAATCAGAAAAATCAGACTGCTTTTGATCCTAAAGGAAAACAAGATCACATTGAACAGCTACCCCTCCGCAACTCAAATCAGCATAGCTACAAGTTCCCAGAAAATAAAAGGAGCTTTCAGCAGCATGACAAGGCCAGTGTGACCAAATCAGGCGGGGTGAGGATGCAATTGTGAAAAATCAAAGAGGAAACTGATTTTTGGTCTGACAAGTAGCTCCTTTGACTGTGCAGCCCATTTAGTAACGGCCCATGGGTCAGAATCACGGGTTGTTGAAATGGGACAGAAGTGGGTCAGTGCAACACATCACCATATAGCCGATGAAAGCAAAATCCCACAAAACCAATGGGATAATTCCGCTCTATTCTATATCGCTTCTTGCACCTCACTCATCACCTCAGGATCTGAGCACCTTCCGATACTGCAATAAGGGGGAATTCATTCCACGGTCTTGGACTGGCCTCCAAGAAAGTTCTGTTTCCGCCACAGCCAAGCTTTACTTTTATTGTAGAGAGCATTTTATTGTGACAGAGGAGTAAAGTTGTCGACCATAGTCTACAGAGTTAGGATCTTTTAGATATCCCGGGCCCACGCCACTGAATGCCTTAGAACAGAAACCTTGACAGAGAAGAGGTCTCAGGTGCTCACAGCAGCCTGTGTTGCTGAGGAGACATGCCTCAGCTCTAGGAGAATCATAGAATATCAGAGTTGGAAGGGACCTCAGGAGCTATCTAGTCCAACCCCCTGCCCAAAGCAGGACTAAGCTTAGCTAAAATCATCCCAGCCAGGGCTTTGTCAAGCCTCAGCTTAAAAACCTCTAAAGACGGAGATGCCACCACCTCCCTAGGTAACCCATTCCAGTGCTTCACCACCCTCCTAGTGAAAAACTTTTTCCTAATGTCCAACCTAGACCTCCCCCACTGCAACTTGAGATGGTTGCTCCTTGTTCTATCATCTGCCATGACTGAGAACAGCCTAGCTCCATCCTCCCTGGAACCCCCTTTCAGGTAGTTAAAGGCTGCTATCAAATTCCCCCTCATTCTTCTCTTCTGCAGACTAAACAGGCCTAGTTCCCTCAGCCTCTCCTCATAAGTCTTGTGCTCCAGCCCCCTAATCATTTTTGTTGCCCTCCGCTGGACTCTCTCCAACTTCTCCACATCCTTTTTGTAGTGGGGGGCCCACTAGCTTGGGGCTAAACCAAACCTAATTACAGAAAGGGCCCCACCTGAGAGGAATCAGATGATGCCTGTGTAAAAGGAAACTGCAGCTGTCTGCATGGACTGCAGGGAGAAAAGACTCCCCCAGGGCCCTGAATCAGCAGGGGAGAAGCTCAGAGTAGGAAAAGGAGCTGCAGGGAAGAGAGTGAAAACAAAATGCTCTCCAGATAGGGAGGCCTGGGCGAGACCCTGGCTAACCACGAAAGACCCACAGGGAAACTTGAGAAGAAAGGTAGGAAGTAGCCCAGGGAAAAGCACAGCAAAATTAGAAGAAGCAGACCTGCTTGGTGTAGGGCCCCAGGCCAGAACCCAGTGCAAAGGGTGGGACTGGGTTCCCCTACTGGCCCCAAGGTAGGAGGCATATAAGCCCATTTTCAGAGTTGTTGAGCCCAGCAAGGGGACAGCAGATTGATCTGAAGAGCCCCAGAGAGAGCAGAAAGATTTTTATTTCTGTTGACATTTTTCACTTTTAGTTTGGGACCCCAGAAGGGGTGAGCTAAAAGATCTTCGCCAAACGTTTCAGTCGCCTGCATCTGGGGAGGAAACTCTTGAGAGCAGTGGTCATCGTGAATCTCAAGTAACATGGAAGACATTCAGCTGTTTGAGGTCCAGGATGGGTCTCCCACCCCCCTCCAACTTCTAATTGGGGATGAAGATGTATCTGAAATAAAAGCCTTTCCTGTAGCTGGAGAAGATGATAGGTAGGACCTAGTTGTCTGATGTTATATGCCACCACATCAGAAGGAAATGGGAACTGCTTAAAGAGGAGACTACAAGGGGTCATTACAAAAGGTGAACTGTCAGGCTGGAGGGAGGTTACTAGTGGAGTCCCTCAGAGATCAGTCCTTGGACCACTCTTATTTCACATTGGCACAAAAAGGTGGAGTGTTCTAATAAAATCTGCAGATAACACAAAGTTGGGAGGTATCGTCAGTATGGAGGAGGACCAAAATATCATATAAGAACATCTGGACATCCTTGAAAACTGGAGTAATAGAAATGAAATTAAATTTAATAGTCCACCCACCTGACCGATACACTAATTTGGCACAGGTATATTTATGTGGTGGTGGGTGTGAGGAGGGCAGAAAGCTCCTCCCTTCCCATCCTCTTGCTACTCTGTACAGTCCTGATTGGCTGGAGGGAGTGCCACTCCAAACCAAGGCCACAGAATTAACTGGGACCCCTGGGAGGGTTTGAGCTAATGGGCAAATGGGGGATGAGCCCAGGAAAATTCAGAGAGGAAACAAAGGAAAAAGCAGTTTTAGTTGCAGGAACCCTGAGTTAGCGCAAAGATGGAGCTACTTGGAGGAGAACCAGCTGCTTGCAAAAGGGGACGCTTATAAACACTCAGCCTGGAGCTGGCAGGACCGCTGAGCCCAGGCTACAGCACCCACCATTCTGAGCTCCGACCACATGTCCATATCCCAAAGGCAGGGAGAGGATTGCATTGGCATGGGGCAGAGGGTTGTGGTGTCTCTAGTCACTCATGGTGGGGGCTGGAGGCTGCATGTTGCATCGGGGCACAGGAGTCTGCGTAACCCCAGTTAAAGACCCTGACCTAGATCTACTGCTGGCTTTACCTGGGTTAATTAAAATTGTTCTTCTGTTGTCAAGCGGGGTGTTTGTTCCAGGGATTAACTCTGACCCCCCTTGGAGGAAGGGTTGGTGTTTGTGCAGAGGTAGGTGGCTCGGACCCCTCTCCTAGCCCTGGGAACCCCCACCTGCCATGAGACAGAGAGGGGAAGCTACTTGTCCAGGAAAAAAGGGTTGAGCTCTATAAAACAGGCTCTCCCATGGGCAAATCAGGGTAATGGCTACATGATTCCTTTAGAAAAGCACAACCTCTTTACTGTCCCCACCTATACAAATATTTAATTCTGTGATCAACTCACATTCCCAGTGTCCTGCATATTTTCTAGGAATGCTGATGTTCAGAACAAAGATTTCCACACAGCAAGAAGATATTCACTGCTATTATTTATTTGTATTGCAGTCACATCTACGAGCCCCAATCATGGACCCATTTGTGCTAGGTGCTGTACAAACACAGAACAAAAATGGTCCCTGCTCCGAAGACCTTGTAATCTACAGTAGCGGGCTGATAAATCCATCCGAAAAGTAACAAAGACCAATAGCTGGATGTTTGTTATGCCAGGCACTTATGCCTGCTTTCAGGTTCTGGATACCAGGTGAGGAATAAAAATGCACCCACACCAATTAGGTACACTTAGATTTAATCACAGCTTACACTCCAAACAGCAGAGGGAGACCCTAAAGAAGCTCTGCAAAGTGAGCTGCAGGGGAAGGGCTAGACACTCCAAGTGGGGTTCACGGCTGAATCTTTAAGCAATTACAATGATTTTCAGCTTTTATACAGCAGGAATTGGCTTATATACAACAAATAACTAAGCTCACACTTTTGCTTTCCTCAGCACAAAATGCAAGTAGATAAGTCACAAAACAACTGACGTAAACTATTTACCACTCAACTGGCCTTGACCAGACTCCTGGCATCACCATCTTGCACGACCCTCACTACAATGTTGAAGACAGAAAAAAAATGCAAATTGCAAGTAAGGTACAAGTTTTTAAACAATAAGGATAGCTTAACTACTGGCCCAGTTTACAAATAGTTGTGGTAAATTTGCTACCACTGGGAGTCTAATTGAAAATGGGATACCTTTCTAAAAGATCTGATCTAACACAATCACTGCTTTACTCTAGTACAACCTTCAGATGTATCGTTCTGTGGAAGTTACATGTACACTTAATTTGGAAAGTACAAATCTAGTTCAGGTAAAGGCATTTAGATGGACTATTTTAAAATATTCCCCCAGCCTTATTTTCATGGATCCAGGTTCTCTTTCCAAGGAATTGGAATGGAAAGGCAGCTGGCAGCCAGTCTAAGAGTGAGCAATTCCCCCTTGTCTCTTAATTTCTGGCTTCTTGCTGAGGGCTTTGTGAAAAAGCAGCTATGCACTTTAGGAGCCGAGAGAGGCTGGAAGGGCTTTGCAATTAAAATAAAAGAGCACATGAAATAATTATGCCAACTATTTTCCCCCTTGGAGGGGTTCAAAGCACCTACTGCAGGGTTCTTGCTTCGTTTTCTGACATTTACTGCTGCTCACAGTCAGAGACAGGACACTAGGCTAGACAGATCACAGCTCTGATCCAGTCTGGCAGGTCCTATGTCCCTAGTGAGTCTGCAGAAGTGAAATCAACAACATTTGATCCAGCCAGTTTCATGGGATGCCCACAAAGGTGGGCACTTGTAAACCAGTTATACTCCTTTCATTATGCCCATTTCACACCAGTGCACACCTGGCACATTCAGATCACATCTATAGTAACGCTAACTGCTGTGGTTTGCTTTTCTCTGCAAATGGAGCTTGGGAAATCTGGCTGGACAAAACAATGGAGAAGATACCATTAGGGAATGACATTGTGCTGGCAGAGGAATGGAGAAGGTGCTAAGACTTACGCTTTTTGTAGTCCCCTGCCCCATTCAATTAGTATAGCTCCCACACAAAGCCCCACTGGATTTCTACACTGTCTCGGGGTCTGTGCTCGCGTCTTTGATAGTATGACAGAGCCATTAATGTTTAGAGGCACTGAAAGTGTATTTTAGCCACAGAAGGCGTTCCACTTGCTGCAAGTGCACCTCCTTGTGGTTTGCACTGTTGCCCCTCTCTCCATGATGCACTGAACCCCCCACTTCACTGCTCGGCCCTCCACACAAGTCACTAGCTAGTCCCCTCTTTCCAGGGTAACAACGTCCCACAGGACAAGTTTTCCAGATGCTATTTCTGATGCTCTCCAGTTCCAAGGCTCCAAGTCTGATGCCACTTCTCCGTGGCTGGTGGGGGAACATGGGTGTGCCCATGTTGCCACATTCCAGCCCAGGAACCCTATAACTAGCAATTTATGTCAGCTCAATCTCAGGCCCTGCTGCCATTTCCCTGGGCTCCTTCCTACTGCAGCTCTCTATCGTCTTGTCTAGCTTTGGGTTCACCCTTGGAGATTCTTCTGTTCCCCATAGCTACTTCACTCTTATCAGCCTCTTGCTGGACTTCCCAGTCTAGGATAGGACCCCATGGCATACTCTCCCTCCTGGATCTCCTCTTTATTTCTAGTCAGGTCTCTTTCCCTCTAGGCAGTGACTGCAGACCTCATCCATGCTTTCACTTCCTTCCTTCCTGCTCTCACTTCCTGGTTTATTCTCTTAGACAAGTTCCTCCCTCAGCTGCTCTTAATCTTCCAGTAGACTATCAAGCCCCGATTCCCCTCCAGCTGCAGCACCTTAGGTTAATTGGTCCTGTCTGGCCCCCATTCACCTGCTCAGGGCTTGTGAGGGGTGGACACCCCGTTCCATAGTGACTGCATATTTAGGTGGTTCCCATGGGTCCACCAGCCTTCCCTTGCTAAATCCTTCATGCCACAATCTGTTAACTGTGAAAGTTTCCCTTTTTAACAACTGTCTGCCAATAAAAAGTCACAGCACTAATCATTGAATGGTGCATTCTGCCCTGAGGTGCACGCATGCGTGGATCCCCTATTGCCACGTGCATCTGAGGCAGAAGCAGATCCTACATAAGGAGGAAGGGAAACAAACAGCAACCTGCTGCCTCAATAAGATGTGATTTCATTACACAGAAAATCCAGAGCAGAACTGATTGAATAATGTCCAGGCAGCTTCTTTGATGCATTTCTCTCAATTCCAAAAGCCTGCTGTCTGGAGGACCAAAAGGGGAAATCTGCATACGGTAGAGCAGACTCCGAATGATCAAAGTGACACCAAGTCAGAAGAAATGCCACTTCATGTCTTGTCCATGGCAGTTGACTCACATGAATACTGGGTAATCCCACTATTGGAAGGTAAACCTGTACACATTGAACTGGACACTGATGCAACAGCTTTGCTGGTCTCAGACACTGTATATAAGGAGACGCTAAAGCATCTCCCGCTTATGCCAACAAAAAAACTGTTCTGAAGACGTACACTGGAGAAGCTGTACCCATGTTGGGCACTACTGATGTTAAGGTGGAGCTCAGTGGACAGACTGCTAAATTGCCACTGTTTGTAGTGGAAAGCAATTACCCGCCTTAGTGGGAAGGTCATGGTTTAGGATGATCCAGCTGAACTAAGCAGAAGTGCACAGGATGGCTAAAGAAGAAACAGGTCTGACAGCTGTATAAAAGAAACATGCTGCTGGTTTTGGAGAGGACCTGGGAAATATGAAGGGAATCACTGTGAAATTGAATATTAAGCCTGACAGCCGACCAAACTGTCTGAAAGCCAGAATGTGCCATATGCCACCAGGCCAAAAGTTGAAGCGGACCTGGAGTGCCTGGTCCAAAACGGAATCCTCATACCAGTTACCCACAGCCACAACCCCAAATCATTTCAGTATTGAAGAAATATGGCTCTGTTCAGATTTGTGGATTTTTTAAAGCCACCATTAACCCAGTGTTGTGTGCAGAGCAATACCCTCTCTCACACATCGATGACCTCTTCACTTGCTTGGCTGGTGGACAGAAGTTCAGCAAGATTGATCTGAGTCAGGCATATCTACGGATGCACGTCGATGAGAAGTCCCAAGAGTTGTTGACTATCGTGACACGTAAAGGGCTGTACCGATACTGTCACTTGCCCTTCAGAATAACGTCTGCTCCAGCTTTGTTCCAGAGGGCTATGGACCAGATCTTGAGTGGCTTCCCAGGAGTCCAGTGCTCTCTTGACAACATCCTGGTCACTGGCAAGAATGAGGAGGATCACTTTAAGAATTTGGAGGCTGCCCCACAAAAACCTGGAAGAGTATGGCCTACGAGTCTGCAAAGACAAATGTGAATTCTTCCAGCCCTCTGTTGAATATTTGGGACATATCATAGATGCTATTGGCCTTTGTAAGGCCCCTACAAAAGTCCAGGCTAATGCGGAAGCTCCACCTCTTCAAAACGTAAGCCAACTTTACTCTTTTTTAGAGATACCGAGTCAGGTTCCTTACTTCCCTTCCCCATCCACATCTGCAGCAGATACAGCCCCCTCCCCTCTTCGAGCAGCTACAACATCCTCACCTGTTTGAGCTAGGAGTCCTGAGCCCATTGTTAGACCCGTACCAATAACACCTTCCAGTGCAAGAACTGCAGAAGTCCACTGTAATCCACCTAGAGAGAGAAGGCCTCCTCAACAGCTGGATCTTTAGCTAGGTCAAACCCACGTTATGGGCCAAAATAATCCCGGGGTTTAGCCAGGAAATCAGGCAGTCTGCCCTCACTGCCTAGTCTAGTGATTGCTCTGTTAAATGGGCGTTTTCATTAAGGGAGGGGAAGGAATATGTTGTGTATTTTGTGTGTCTTGCCTAATTGCCTAGGTTGCCGTAGCAACAGAGCTTAGTTTAGCAATAGATTTAGACTATTAGGGGATAGCTCAGCCAATCCTGGCTAGGTTTAGTGTAGTTCAGTAAAGACTTTTCATGGGTTTGCATCTCTCTGTGTTCCGTGCTGATTTCTCTCTGAATGCAAGTACTTTCCAAGGATTTAACATAATAAACGCCTCTTCCCAGCAAGGAAGAAGATGGACTGGGATGAAACTAGGTCCCTCCTAGGGTGAAGGGAGATTGCCTTGAAGTTGGAACTCAAGGGAGATTTAGGTTTGCAAGCTGAGGAGTGGGAGGGGGGAAAACAAATGGCAAGGTCTTCATTTTCAATCCCCAAGCCCCATTCATTTTCTTGTTCTTCCCCAGAAACTCCCCTCCACAACCCACTTGTTTTTTCCATTAGTGCTTCTAAAGGGCCAGCTGGGGAGAGACGCCGAACACTACCTTTTCAAGTGCTGGCTGCTGCTGTTAGAAAGTAGCTTCTCTCTCCAACGAGTATTGTCTGATATATAAATACATACCCTCTGGCCAATTATTCTGCAGAACTCTCAGTCCATCTGGAGGGCCTGCACTCTGTGAAGTGCCTGCCGTGTTCTCCAGTCCTTTGTAGTATTTTTAGCTCAGTTGGCACTAGCAAGGTGTAGATGAGAACAGCCCAGGCCTGATAATAAGCACATAAAAGATCTGTGAACCACCAGTATTTGCCTGACCTTGGCAGACCGCAGAGAGACACAGACATATAGCAACTAGGACTTTGGAGGTAAGTAAAGCCCGCTATTTCTAAACCTCTGCTTCCCCCTAGGACTGCGGCACACTTGCCCATCCTCAAGCAGCAGGAACATTTAGTAGGTTGTACTGGAAGGAAAACGGGCAGAGGCCTGACTTGTTCGCTGTCGGTTATCGAGCGTAAGGCTAGGCTTTCCGTTGCTGTTCTATATCTGTTTTCTAAGCTATGTTAGTCAGTGCTGTCATTCTGACACAAACTAATTCCCAGGGCATCAGGAGAGATGGCTGCTGCTTGACCTTCCACATTTCAGATGGTTTCTTCACTGACCTAGCGCTCCCCCCACCAGCCACAAGACCTCTGCCTCTCAGTGGTCTCTCTTCTGCTCACGGACTGACCAATGACCATTCCTTTCCCAGAGCTTAGTGATACTCATGGAGAGATGGCAGGTGCTCTGCCTCCTTACTTCAGCTGTGGGAGTCCCTGAAGGTTTTTCCTTTGACTGTGCACATGTATAAACTGTCTCAGCTCTGATCCATTTTGTGAAACAGATGCCCCTGCCACAGCCAGCAAACACATGGAGTTGCCCCCTTGCTAGGATAGGACCATTATAGGCTCTCTTTGAGTGACTTTCCCACAGAGCAGATATCAGATTGATTGTCCTGGGAACTCAGTCATAGAAATTAAAGATGGAAGAGATCTGTAATCATCTCCCCTTCTCACAGCTATAGACCATAAGAATGGCCAGATGGGGTCAGACCAATGGTCCATCTAGCCCAATATCTGGTCTTCTGACAGTAGCCCATGCCAGGTGCTTCTGAGGGAATGAATAGGACAGGTGATCATCAAGTGATCCACCTCATCACCCATTTCCAGCCTCTGGCAAACAGCAATCCCTGCCTATCCTGGCTAATAAGCATTGATGGACCTATCCCCCTTGAATGTACCTAGTACTTTTTGGAGCCCCGTTATAGTGTTGGTCTTCACAACAGCAAATAGCGATAGATCTAGAACTGATCCCCTGAGGTCCTATTAACCCACAGCTGAGGTATAGCATGAGCGTCAGAAGTTCAAACTTCCTCAACACAGCCCCAGGAACGTGGCTTTGTCCTGATTGCTGGGGTGAGAGAGTTGTAGCAGTCGCCAGCCTCCTGGAAGAGTTGCCAGCAAGGGAGTTGAAGGAGTGTGGCAGTTTTTGTGAGACGGACACCTGCACCTCTCCAAACCACGCCAGATGAACCGAGACACAATGCAAAGCCATTCCAGCTCTGCGAGTCCTTTAACTACAAGCAGGGAGCATGCCTTCATAGGCAGAAAATGGGAAAGCCCTGTGTGTGGGTTTTTGAAGCTTCAAGACTGAACCCCTGGCTGTCAGCCAAAAGATAATGCAACTGGCTTTTCCTCCCTATTGAAAGGGAGGTGGTTTGCCTGGGTTATTTTTCAAATTCAAATAGTAGCCCCTCCCCTTAGAAGCCACCCATATCTCCAGTGATGAGGGCACGTCTCTGTGCCAGGGCAGGGCTGAACAGAGTTGATATTCATACCAGGGTTTCAGCATTCTTCTATCCCCATGCGGAAGGGGAGAGACACAGTTTGCAGTGCATGGGTTAATGTGCATCTGCAGAGCGGGTGTACTGAGAGGCTCTCCTGGAGGCTGCCAGCAGCAATCGGGTAACAGTGTGTCAAGGGGCAAGAAGGAGGTGGCACATCACCCTCCAACAGCCGCTCACAGAAACGACCACACCAGCTGGAACAGTGCCTTGCATGCAGCTGGTTCTCCTTGCCCTGTGCTCACTGGGACAAATGTTTCACAGTGGGTGCCAGGACACTACATTCACTAGGTGCTCGAGAAGTGAAATAGCAGCTTGTCCTGCTTCTGGGAACTAGGGCTGACCTGGAAGTTTTCAGCTAAACTTTCCTCCCTCCCCCCTCGCAGAAAACGGCAGTTTGTTGAAACTAAAAACTTTTCACAGAAATGCTTCAGTTTGGACAAAATTTTCGTTGGGAGGCTTCTAAGGTCAAAACAGAGAGAGACACAGAGAGAAAGAGGGTTAGGGCATTCACTGGGTTATTGGCTGTTGTGGGATGTGCCAGTCTGTCTATAGCTTTTATATTTTTTGGTTTGCTGGGTGAACTGAAAATTTTTTTTTAAAAATCATTTTGGGTCAGACAAAACCTGGTTTGGGGAAGGGGAGGCTTTTTTAGTTTTTCACCTTTTAAAAATAAAAATGAAATTTGAAACAAATCATTTGGCAACAATAATTTGAAAAGCTTCAACGGAAACCTCTCTCTTTTTAAATTGAAATCATTAGCTGAATTTGATACAAATTTGTGAAATGCTTTGGTCAATATGAATCTGCATTTTTGGGTGAAAAGGTTTTGTCCAAAAAAATTTCACATAGCATGAGGTTGATTTGTCAGTCTGTCACTCACCCTTGTTTTAGGGTTCCCCCCACCCCTCCAAACAATTTCGAAAGGTCTCATTTTTTGTTCTGCATCGAAACAAACAAATTTGGAAACCTTGACATATTTTGCAAAACAGAATTCTTAGTTTCCAGCTGGCCCTATTGGGAACCAGTGGGAAAACTAATCCAAGGCACAATTCACCTAAGGAATTCCCTCAAGCCTTGCTACTGGTTTTCAGGCTGCAGGAGTACAGAAGGATCTCAGTTCACAATGACATCACTCCAGTGTCACAATGACATCACTCCCAGGTCAGCCCAGTGACTACACAGACTAAATAAATGTGAGTGTTACTCACAGAATTCTAATTCTCTTCTCAGGGAGACTGAAATGTTGAGTGTCCTCAGCTCCCTGTGATCTCAATGAGAGGTAAGGATGCTCAGCACCATATTGTTTACATTACTGTAGCACCTGGAGGTCCAAACCCACCATCAGGGCTCCACTGTTCCAGGCAGTGTACAAATGCATAGGGGAAGAAAAAGACCTGCTCTAGACAGCTTAAAGTCTAACCAAACAAGCTAAGACCACACAGCAGGTCAGTGGCAGAGCTGGGATTAGAGCCCTGTCTCCATCTACTTAGTCCAATGCATTACCCACCAGACCACGCTGCCTCCTCTGCCTTGCGGGAATAAGACCAGAGAGAGCAAGCGGAGAAAGACTGGGCTTATATAGCTGCGATTTCATTTCCAAGCTGACAACTGGCCATGGGCACTGTACCTGTTAGATAGCAAAGGCCAAGGTTGCAGAAGTGGGCTCTCTTGCATTTTCTCACTTATTAACCTGCACACCAAACCCATATTTCCATGCAGCAGGTGGTATCCGTGCATACCGACTAACTGGTATCTGCGCAGACAGACTGCTGCACAACTAGATACTTGGGTTTCACACGCAAAAGTGTAACTTGTACATGCAAACGGGTGGCCATGAAAAATTTAGAAGCTGGGTTGCAGCCTCCTTTAGAGGTGGTCCTCAAGTAAATATAAAGCATGTGGTGTCTGCCGGGCGGGTGGTCAACCCATAGCAGCTGAATAGTTCTGCTTCTGGCAAATCCTCTATAAGAGGTTGTCTCAGTTACTGTAACACACTTAAATAGGGAAGAATGCAGCTATCTAATAAAATGGCAGCCACCATGAAGTTGGTGGGGAAATACTCTACTAACATGTAAGGTGATTCTTAATTGCAGTGATACACACATTGAAAGGGCTGAAAGAAGGTGTAAATCATACCAGCATGCAGACCTCTGGGTTCACATTTTATTAGATTGAGTTCAGCCCAGTGCATGGGCTGGTAAAATAAGTTTAAGAGACAGATTTCCTAACTAACAGGACTTTGATGCTCCGTACTGTTTTCTCCAGTATTGTATCTTTCTGGAGAGTGCTAGAGTATTATTTGCATTGAACTAACACCTAGAACAGGTTTCGCTTGTTAGTGGTGTCTCCCATTTGCAACAGCACGATGGGTGAGATGCAATTGGCATGTGCCCTGCATATCAGAGCAGCAGAGATCCAGACAGGAAGCATACGGATTCTCTACCAGCTAAGCTAAGGAGAAGTTTCTCCTTGGCCAAACCAGCAGGAGCTGCACTAAGCTTGTCTTACATGGAAGACCCTCTTTGCATTTTTTCCTGTGTGGCCAACCATCTCAAACCGCCCACCAGTGGAGCTGCCTAAGAATGTAGGAGAAAGAATCACCACTTTAAAGCAGACAGCTGTGTAGCACAGAGATGATGGACATGTGGCTTCATTGGAAGAGTCAGGCAAGAGTTACAGAATAGTTGCTGAAAATCAATTCTGCCTCTGCATGCAAGAAGCTGGAGGAATACAGGGAATGACATTTCTGGGCTGTACTGTAGGTGGTTCACAGCACGACATGCTATTTGCATTTCACAAACAGTCATTTTATTATTAATAACAGAAACAAGCCCAACTTAATAAAAACAAGCCTTTTACAGTCACGGAGGGAAGCAGAGCTGGGGAAATAGTGGATTTCTCAGTTTATTGGCAATTCCAACAAAAAATTAAAAAAAAAAATAAAACAGGTTTCAGGTCAAACTGAAAATGAATTTTTGGTGAATCGAAGAGTTGGGGAAAAAAATAGTTTGGGGTCAAGCAAAACAGATGGTTTCAATTTTGTCCAAATAAAACCTGACAAAACATTTTGTTTCAATGTTGCCCATTTTTAAAAGGTTTTTAACAAAACTGAAGGACGTTTTGAAGTGAAAAGATCAAAATGTTTCATTTAAAAAATGTCAGCACTTGTTTCAGAACTTTTTTGCTTTTTTTTTTTTAATACACAAACAAATTTGATGAAACTGACATGAATTCGCAAAAAACATTTTGGTGCTGCTTAATCTATATGTTTGTCTGAAAGTTTTTTTGCTCAGCACCACTGGGAATGCTTAGTGTACAGGCACATGTTCTGGGAGTTTAACACCTATCCTATCAGTCTTGGGTCAGGCCTTCAATTCCACTTCACAACCCATACCCCTGTCCTCCTACCAGCCTTAAGGAGTAACAGAAAGCAAAACAAATACATTGAACCAAATTGTGATGGATACTCTTTTACAGTAACCAACCAGCTTAATGAAACTGAAGGCAACAGACACTTTTATGGGCTAATTTTCACACCTGAGTGCCAAAATACCCATTTCAGGCACACAAGTGCTAATTACATTGAGTACTGGCTTGGCTCACCTCTGGCTCTGATGCAGGGGATCTCCAAAATTATTATTCCAATATTTCAGAGGGAAAACTGAGACATAACTATGCCCACAAAAACATATCACGGCAAACTGCCAGCTTCCCCCGGTGGGTCTCGCGCTCTACCCTCCGTTTGTGGCTGGGACGCCCCCAACTACCTCGTCTCCCCTGGCTGTAGCGGAGCGCTGTCTCCTGGCCTGGGAAGGAACCTTCTCCTATGGCTACTCCACACCTTTTTGCAGCTTCCCCTGCATTTGTTCCCTCCCCTTCCTTTAGGGAAAGCAGGGTTTAAATACCCGTACCCCTGCCCCTGCCCCTCATTGGGTCCAGGTGCCTTTAATTGTCCTGCTATGCTTTCTCTTCTGCCCGCAGGGCAGAGGGTTTTTAACTCTTTCAGGCCCTCATATTGGCCCTGGAACACCCTTTTATAGCCATCTAGCCTGAAACAATATCACAATATGGAGACACTGTGAGAGCCAGGAATAGATCCCAGGCCTGTATGGGAGTCATAACACCCAATAAGCTTAAATACCTCTATCAATTTCCCTTTGATTCTTCATTCCCAGCTAAATTTCCCTGGTTTGACATTCTTAAAAAAATATCCTGTGCTTGGAAATGGCTTTGCAATGATTATACCTGGGGAATTCCAGCCCACCTTTGTCCTTCTTATACCTCATTTCTGTTACCAGTGGGAGCCTTCAGTGCTGCAGTTTGCAGCCGCATCAAATACAGAGTAGCTGTACTTACAACATAAGGACACACAGGCTCTGAAGGAAGTGGTGCAGAATAAATATTTCTTTTGAAAAGTCTTTTCTATCTTTCCCTCACAGATCTTTGTGGTTATTCCACCCAACCGCCATCTGCCCAGATGAAGATGGCCTGTGACCGTGGCAAGCCATCCAAACCCCAGGATGTCAATGTGATCCAGTCAATTCCCACCATTTTCTCTGCCTCAGGTAATGCCAACTGCCATAAAAACCATCCCATCAAAGGACCAGCAAGGCAAGCTCGGGGCAGGAACCAGAGCCAAAAGCCGGCACTGTCCCATGAAGATATCATGTCAGTTGCCGGTAAAGAGAGTCAAAAGTCAGACGTCTATAATGGCAACTTCATCCTGCGATGCACCTCTGAGAACTTTGACTGTAATGCCTCAGAGAAGCTCCACCAAAGGGTTGTTGAGGAGAGCAGACAGAGGAAGAGCACTCCAAAGGAAATCATGGCTACAAAGAGCATAGCAGCTACCCCCAAGGATTCGCCCATCAAGCATGTTTTTCTTTTTGAGGAAAACAAGGCTGGTCATGGCAGCAAGATGGCGCCAAAGAAATCTACCTTCCATAAGCCACTTGAGAAGACTCCTCTGCAAATGGAGGGTTGTTCTCCGCTATCCATCTCCAGAGACAGGATGGATGGCTTGAGAAGAGAGAGTCAGGCATTGTCCAGCGTCACCCAGAGAAAGACAAGGAGAGACCTTTTCCCAGACTCAAAGGTTTTCAGCCACATTGATGCTCATGTTCTACGTGTGAGTGAGCAGGTAGGTACTGTAGGCAGAGCTTCCTGCCAGGTCTAGACAGATATTGTCAATGAGAAACCAGCCTTTCAATGCTTTGGCTAATGATGGGCCTCCTTTTTGCCTTATGAGTTGAGACAAAAATCATAGTGGACGGCTGCCATTGGCATGAGGAACAAATGACTTTCCTCTCCGCCAACATTAAAAGAAGGACCAAGGTGTGTAGCCTTGAAGAAGACTGAGGTGCAAATACATTTGTGGCTAATAACAGGTTATTTTACTCAGACTGCTACAGAAAGAAATTTTACTGAGTTTGAGATTGGTGAAGTAAACACAAATTGATGAGCTTTGGTTAGTTCAGTCAAGTATAAATGAAATGGTAGGCGAAGAAGATTACACACAGAGTAGAATAAATCTAGCAAACAATCCCGTGGATCATGCATATGTAAAGATAAAGCAATCCCCCTACAAAGCTGACCTACTTAAAAACTTCTTGGGCATACTTACAGCTTTATGGCAGCCATTAGAAATAAAGGTGGAAAAAACAGTATGTTGAGATCACCAGGAGAGGGCTTTGTTTATACTTGGGTTTCCACTGTTCAGTCATCCTCAGTATGCCAACTAGGGGTAGCTCTGGCCATCTTTTTATACCCATTTTCCTTATAGCCCCCACACCTCTGACATAATATTTGATCTAGGTCTAAGCTCTCTGCCCATGTTTGGTATTCTGGGGAACCATCATCAGTGATGCGGCTGCTAGCATAAGCCATTTGTGTCACTTCATTTCCAATAGCTTTGATACGTGACTGTGGTTTCTCCCTGGCTACATGTACCAAAAAATGCCCTAGAAAACTCTTATTTCAAGCTCAAACAGCCCTTTTGTGGTTTATTTGTTTATCATGGGAGATGGATTGAGTCTTCCACCGAGTGTAGAGTGAACTGGTTTCTGGCCACAGTATCCACCTTTGAGAACTGCTGAACTAGGCAGACAGAGCCAGTTCGTGCTATGCTCGGTGGAAGACTCAATCCAGCTCCCATGAGGTTTAGAGACTGAGGCTCTACAAGGGTGAAAATTTAATAACAGTTATGCAATTATACTTTTTTGGCTGTTTAAGAGGTCCAGGGGTTGGCACACAAACAAATTGCAATTACTTACTATCACCTACACAAAACACCGCCAGGTTACTCTCAGGACTACCGCAACATGTCAAAGATCCAACTGTTTAATTGAGGACCTTTTGTTATTTATGCACCAAATGTAGAGAGAAGGCAAACGTTTAATTATTTACTCAGCGCTGAAAATAATTGCTCTCCCTGTGTGGGAGAAATCTGTAATTCACACCCAGCCACAGGCTACCGTCTCTTGGGATTTGGATGCAATTAATTTTGTTCTACATGCAAGCTTTGCTTCAGGACTCTGGATATGACAACATATGTAAAACAGAGGCTCGGAGAGGTGGGGGCAATAGCAAAAAAAGAAAAAAAAAAGGCACCCATGGGAACAGGGTGCAGTACAAATCACTCACCTGTTTATTTAAATGAGTGCAGGTACTGAAATCATGGTGCACTGCGTCACGTTCCAGGCCCCTGAATTATTATTGCAAATGCTGACACTAATAAGGCAATATTTACATTGCAGATATGTGCGTGCCCAGTGCTTTCTGCCCGGGGGGGTCATTGCTATTCAGTGATACCTCAGCCACAGTGGCACAGGTCTCCCCTGGTGTCAGGAGCTGCCTCCACTTCTCTCCACATGCCAAGCTAGCTGGCAGCTCCCTAGAAAGAGCTCCTTTCTGCAAGAGACCCAAGAGGGAGGCCTTGAACTTTAAACTCAAAGCCAAATCAGGCCTTAAGCCAGCTGGGAGCAGGGCGAGTCACCTCAGTGGGGCTATTCACGCAAGTAAGGATTTCTCCTGTGAGTAAGACTTTGGGGGCTCCATCCCTTGGGGGTTTGGGAGGAGGGAAATCCAAAGCAGTCAAGTGGAGTGACTGGCCCTGCTTACCTAGCACCTATAGTCCATGGTCCAGATTCTCAGATGTGCCCAGTATCCATAGGCAGGAGCAGGAGCGGGGACTACCTAGGACCTGGTTGCAAATCCCCATTTCTGGGTCTAGTCCCAGTCAGCCCTGGCCCAAATGTACTTTAGAGTAACCTTGGGACTGCTCTGTGCCAAGGGGGGCCCACCTACGCTGTGTGATTCCCCCGCTGTGAAACACTAGCCGTGTTCTGGTCCCTTCCCACCACGGGAGGATGCAAAGGGACCAGCACGGACAAGTGAGTCTGGCCCTACAGTGAGCACCATGCAAAACCAGAGAGGGACATTAATCCCTCTCACAGCTTGTGATACACATTCAAGTGGCTCTCCTAAAATCTTGTCTTCCCCAGATGAAACCAAGGCAGGCTTTGTCGTCAGTCCAGACCATCGTTCGGCTGATTACTGACGAGGCCCAAAGCAAACTGGAGACCGTGCGAGCCATATGGATGTGGCTGTGTCACAATATCCGTGAGTACATGTTTCATTTCCATTTGCCCCGTGGGGTGATTTGTCTAGATTGACGAGGACGGTCACTAGGAACGAGCCTAGGTCTTGGGAGCCCCAGGCTTGATTCACCGTAAAATTTCCGTGTGACCTTGGGCATGATACTTAGCCTCTCTGTGCCTCAGTTCCCCATCTGTACAATGGGGAGAATTGCCCTGCTTCCCAGGGAGGTGGTGAGGATAAATACATGAAAGATGGTGAAGCGTTTAGATACTATGGCAATGGGGGACCTAAGTAACTCAGAGAGTTGAGAGACTAGGACCACTGTAATTTTTCCTGGGGTTTCATGGATTCTCCCTGGGCAGCAACGTTCCTCTCAGAGTCGCCACTGCAAGCGTACTGGGGACAGCTCAGTGGAACCCTCTGGAGTAGCAGGGGAGGGCTTAAACTGCTCACCCGCTCCCCAAAAGCCGTGATTACACCCACAAGTATGCGCAGGCATCTGTGTTAGCCACTCCTTGCTGGGAGGCCCAAGGGAAATGAGGCCAGCAATCCGTGTATGGACTGAGGAGACCTGAGGCCCAACCTCTCCTCTTATCTCTGGGCCATGCTGGAGGCAGTTCAACAGGCCTTCTATTGGCTGACCCTGAAATTGTCTCCCTGGCCCCCATTAACCAGAGCCCAGAGGAAACAGAGACCTCAAATGGGTGAGTGACTGCAGGTCCATCTCACGGCCAGGGATGGTTTGGACCCCACCACGGCTTTCAGCCGGACTTCCTGCTGTCGCCTCCTGAGCTGCATGTGCGTTAGGGGTGTGCACGCAAGAAAGAGAGCAGGGGGGAGAAGAAAAGCAGGGATAGACTGTCACGGCCTTTAGTCCACTCACATTGTCACTCCGACCGCGGTAAAAAGAACGTCTTGCTCAATGCTTCTGCAGTGAACAAGGGGGAAGAGTTGGAGAAGCTATGGGTCTGCCTCGGAGCTCCCCACTCACCAGCAAGAGTAGCTAGCTGGATATAGAGTGGGGTGCTAGGTACTTCCAGAAAAGGGGGAATCAAGTTACTCTTCACCCAGAGCAGGAGTGGAGGAGGGGAGATTTCAGACAAATGGGGCTATTTCTCTGCTAAACCACGCGTGATGCAAACCCAGCTAAAGCAGATTTTGCCCAGTAATAATCATTAGAAACGTGAGTGTTTGGTGGGGGTGGAGTGTTTGATGCTGCTTCAACGTAATTTGAATCCACACACACACACAGTATAATACATCAGCGAAATCACTGGCGCTACTCCAATTGACACCCTCTGAGGAGCTGTCCCTCAAGGCTTCTTTCATTCAGGGAGTTGCCACAGCCTCCAGATAATGCTAATGGTTTCATTTCCTCCTCCTAGGGTATGATGTGGATGGCTTCTTAGGGTTATCTCAGAAGATCCATACCCCGGAACAGGTCCTGAAGACTGGAAGAGGCGTGTGCTCCGGTTATGCCCGTTTATGCCGAGAAATGTGCAGGTATAAATTAACCTTGGCCTTACCTTCCCACTGACACCATAAGAAGAGCTGGCACTGCTGGACAAAATGTGTTGTGTATTTATTTCTGCGTTGCTTCCATTCATAGGCCGCCCAGCTTTCCTGGAGGCTTTACTTTTGTTCTTTCTTGTTTTTGTCACTCTCTTATTCCAAAATAAAGGTTATTTTGTCTCAATGAACTGTGGCCTAGGCAAAGAAAGAAAGAATGAATGAATTGAGATGCTCATTGCTGATCTTCACAGCCAGCAAGTTCCCCTAAGGGGCTGTTAAAGCAATGGAGGTGAAGGAGCCCTGAACGCAACAGCAAGTGCACAACTGTCGATTCCAACCACTAGTCCATAAACATCCTGGAAAGGAGATGATAGAAACCTGAGTGGCCAGCAGTTAATTAAGCACCAACACTGAGAGCTTTCCAGCCTAATCTGTGGTTTCCCACCTATGAATGTTCCCGTTCTTACAGGGAGGCAGGTTTGAGTTGCATTGAAGTGCCGGGCTATGGGAGAGGTACTGGATACCAGGAAGGGCAGAACTGCCAGCAGAAGAAATCCAATCACATGTGGAATGCTGTTAAGCTGGACGGGCAGTGGCACCTGCTGGATGCGTGCTGGGGTGCAGGCATTGTGGATGCAGAGAAGCGACTGTTTATTCCCAGGTGAGACCCTGATCCGTCCACTTCTCGTTTCTAATTTCCAGACAAAGAGAAATCTGCTTATTTCAGATGCGACTGAATTAGCCATGCTTAGCCTTTCCATACCGCAACCCCAAGGATGACTGCAAATCCCTGAAACCTGAACACAGGTTTCCCAGCCCAGGGATTACCAGGACCTGACTGTTGAGACCCCATGACCTACAGCACCAGAGAAACACGTGTATTTAATAAATGTAAATCAATAACTCCTGTACATCAGCCCCCTTGGGTCGGTCTATTGTGACCTATGGGTTACAGCGGGCGAATCAGAATTTCTAGGCACTATCCCTGCCTCACCTTGCCCATCTAACTTCCCACCCCGTAGTGCAAAGAGCTAGATTCCACAGCATTCAAAACAAAGGGAGTTTTGCAATCGACTTGTATAGAAGGTGGATCAAGCCCTATATGGAGATGGACAAGGATGGCCTATGAAGTGGATTCATTTTTGCATCTATCTGTAAGCCCCTGGAATAGATGAACCCAGCTTCCTCCTTCCACCCACAGGTAGCTCTCCTAAAATGAATGCTGCATGCCTGGATTTTCACCCCTTAGTTGGCGTGCATTGTGGACCTAAATACTTAGAGACTTGATTCAATGCCTACTGAAGTCAAAGGAAGTCTGTACATTGACTTCAGTGAGATTTGTATCAAGCTGTAAGTGGGAGGCGAGAAAAAATAATATGTCACCACACTTTGAAACACAATATCAGGCATCTGACAGGTGAAAATCTGAGGCGTTGGGATCAGAATGAGTGTTTTTATTTAAAATGCAGTTTCAAAAGTCATTGTCTTGTAAACACAGATTTTTTTCAAGAATAATGCCTTTCTTCCCACCATTACTTTTGATTAAAAATGTGTCAGCATTTAAGTAATTAATCTCATTCCACAGCAATTGTGTTATAATGAGGTTCTAGATATAATTGCTTGCGTTTTCTCAGCCCAGTTTGACTAAGTAAATAATGATGGAGTCAAAATGATTTATCACATTTAATAATACTCCGTTAGACATTAGGGACTTGACTTTTTTTTACTCCAATCCTGCATAATGAAGGCATTGTGGGATTACCAATTGGTAATTATTTTACTTGGAACAACTTTAAAAAAGTATCCGCTTGTTTGGGGGCTTTGGTTGTGTTTGTTCGGGGTTTGGGGTTTTTGGGGGGGTTTTCTTTTAAAGAGTGGTGGGGAAAAAAGTGGAGACAAAAGGCAAATGATAACTGGGTCTAGTCCAAAGCTCATGGAAAGCAGTAGGCATTAGTCCAGTTGGTTGTGTCCTGATAAACCTATCCTGTAAGGTGCTGAGTGCCCTCAGCTCCTGTTAAAGTCAATGGAAATAGAGGGCACATACCACGCACAGGATCACAGGATCAGCCCCCCCCCCTTCCCCAGCTCTTTAATACTGATTCCCAATCTCTCGCTGTAACTCCCAGGTCACAATGGAACGGTGGCTGATGGACAGGAGTTATTTGTGAATCTGGTTATGTGCCTATGAAAGCAGAGCCAGACCTCATGGCTGTCTACTTTCAGTTTCCAGATTCAAACTGGAAATAAGGTGTACATTTTTAACAGTGAGGGCAACCAAGCATTGGAACACCTTAAAGTCAAGATGGGGTGTCTTACTAAAATATCCCCTCATAAGTAGCTGGGCTTGTTGCAATTACTACTGGATCAAATTCTGTGGCCTGTATCGTGCAGGAGGTCAGAACGGATGACCATAAATGTCCTTTTCTGGCCTTGGTATCTGTGACTATTACTTTCAGCGCTGGGCACCTCAGGCTGGGTATAAATTAGCCGTGAAGGTTTCTATCCATCAGAAGAGTGCGGTTCTGGAACAGCCTCCCAACAGGAGGTTGTGGGCAAGAAACGTAAGTGGTTTAAAATGGAGTTTGGTGAATTTATGAATGGGATTATATGATGGGGTTGTCCTGCAATAGCAGGGACCTGCACTTATTGGCCCAGGAGGTCCCTTTCAATCCCATGTTCTTCGTGCTAGAAAGATACAGACAAAACTAGCGTCGTGAGCGCAGCAACATAAAGAACTAAGCAGTCAGCAGAACTGATTTGTGAGCAAAGATTAAAGGAACAAAAACAAATACAGCATAGTTGAGTGATGACAGTTAGGCAGGAGGGTTACGGTAGCTTCTTCAAAATTTGAAGGATGACAAAACCCTAAAGGGAGAGTAATTGTGTAGAGTGGTTCAAGGAGGTATGGGAAAAAGCTTCCAGACCGTGAGATCTTATGGCCTGTGGAACACTCGCCTGAGGGAACAGATGGAAACCGCATCACTGTGGATAGCTAAATTTGAACTTGCACTGGATGATACACTGAAGGAAATACCACAGGAGCCCTCCACCCTGCCCTGTCCAAGGAAGCTGAAGAAGATGACTTCATGAGTCCATAGGGCACTCTAACGGATGATTCCATAGTATTGTACTTAGCCGAGGTAAAATAAAGATTTTATTGGGCCTGCAAACATTTTTTCAGAGTTCACGTATCACATGGGCGTGAAAGATAATCTGCAGCTGAGACGGAAGGTCACAATTTCTAGTGGGGCCCGTGGAGAGAACTTTTGGAGGCAAAAGCTTCAGTGTGACGAGGGGAGGAAAGGACAAAGCCCTGGATTCTGCATTTAAGCCCAGAAAGCAGAAGGATCCTGCACACGTTCTAAATGATATGACACGTCTGCGTGTGTTCACCCTTTGTTTAAGCAGATGCAACTCCGCTGGAGTCAACGGAGCTGTGTCCTCTGACTTGAGGGGTGAGGGCAGGGACTGGGATAGTAACGTTGTTCCTGCTAAGTGTCTTGATTCTATGATGTGATCTTCCCCCACTCTTGCAGCTATGATGACTTCTTCTTTCTAACGGACCCTGACCACTTCATTGAGACCCACTGGCCCGATGAGCCAGAATGGCAGCTGTTGCAGCCGCACGTCTCGCTGGAAGACTTTGAACAGCGAGTTTTTAAAACGTCAGAGTTTTTCAAACTTCACCTCTCGCTTCTCTCTCCAGACTGCTCCCTTCTCACAACAGGTAAGTGCAAAACAAGACCACAGCTTACAGCCCTCGACTCCGAGATCCTGATTATCAGGTGGTATTTTTTTGCAGATATAGGCCCCGAGTCAGGAAAAAGCACCCAGTTCAGGAATGGAGCACAAGCATCCACTTAACTTTAAGCCCATGCACGTCACATTGAAGCCAATGGGCCTTAAGCACGTGCTTCAGTGCTTTCCAGAATCAGAGTCATCACGTGGTGCAGTGACTGGAGAATCAGGAGTGAAGATACATGAGTTGCACTTAATCTGGGCAAGTCACTGAAGCCCTTGTGTGCCTCGGTTTCCCCATCCCTAAAATAAGAACAGTACTGCTTCCCCATCTCAAAGGACAAATAATTTCTACTGAACTCTTTGAAGAAAGCTGCAAGATCCCTGAAAGGTCTGTTTTAACTTTTTCAGTTTTTCCTTTCTCCCAACTTTACCACTGAATGCAATAGAGTGAAGGAGGTTAAGTGAAAAACTCCAGGGGAAAAAATATCCCCCCTCCACCCCACCTCACCCGTTTTTCCCACTCTAACTTTTGAAATGATCTACATTTTTGGAAAAGTTACAAAAATGAAATGCTATCTTTGCTAAGCTGTACCTTTTGAAAAGCGGAGTACGTTGTTAAAGTTTACAGAGTGGCAGAGTTTCATTTTTCCCTTTGCTGCTCTGTAACTTTTTCAAAGCTGGAATAAGTTTTGAAAAGTTAGAGTAGAAAATAAAAAATGAAACGGTGGGCGGAGAGCTTCTAAACATCATTCTAGTGGCTTCAGTGGGAGAAAAGAAATGGAAAGGGAGAAAACAAAGATGTCGACATTCTTTCAGTATGCAAAAATTGAGCTGAAATCAAAATTTCATTTTGAAGTGCAATTTCATTTCGGTTTTTGTTTCAAAATTTTCCCATTAAACAGCAGAACATTTTAAAACACATTTTCGTGAAGATAAAAATGGAGTGTGTGACCAACTCTAGTAATTTACCCACTAAAATTATGCTCCACAACCAGCCCTGTATCAGGAATATCCTTAAAAGGACAAATTGTGAGCCAGGCCTTAAAGAGGTCTCCATCTTGAGTTGCAAAGTTATGAGTATAAAAAAATGGAAGCCAATGTCTGTAAGTTTGTTTTTAAGAGTCTAAAATGATGTTAGTGCAAATGTGTGTGACGTCTCTCCCACAAAGCTGCCCATTTCTGCCTATCCTGCCTGCTACGGAGCAAATTCTGCTCATTTGCATTGGTGGTTCAACTCCCATTAGTTTCAAAGCCAATGGCTAAGATTTGACCATGTGACTATTTAATTGCCTCTATTTTGGGGTGTCCATTTTGAGATACCTCAAAGGGACCTGACTTTCAGAAAATACTGAGCATCGACCTTTTACAAATCATGCCCTTTTAATTCCTAGTATTATTTTGGCCAATGGAAGTTGCACCAGGAGTAACAGAACAGAATTTGGCCCTGTGGCCATCACAAGACTTCATCAACCTTGCTCTGTACTAAGCCAGTTAGTGGCACGTGCCTTAAATACAAGAGCAGAGAAAAAGCGTTTTTTAAAACAACATTTTGAGAAATTAAAAACATGCCTGCACTTTATGGGGGTGTTTTCCTGAGCAACTAACTCAACCCACAATGACCATCTGTAGGATATGGAATTAAATGTATATATGCAGAAATCTCACTAGAACTCATCTGTGGTTTCACCTGACTTCTTCTAAATAAAGGAATCTTCAGATCACTGGTGGAATTAATACAATATTCCCCAGATAGGTTTTAAATGTATCCTTCCATTATCTTTTAGGGTTTCCCACCCAAAGCAGAATGCGGTGTTCTCCATATCTCACCATCTTTGGCTCAGCTGAATACAATGTTCTTTTCTTTCTTTCTTTTGAAAGATCCTAATATGATGCAGCCAGCCGGGGCAGCAGCTTAGGAAACTAAGGTTGGACAAATTTAATAACAAACAAACCTGCAGTTAATAAATTCTGTCATCAATAAGGTCTCTGCTGAAGACTTGCCAGAGGATTATTGTTTGCACGTACTGCGTGAGCCAAATCATAACTTTAATCAAGGGGAAAAAACAAAAAAACCCAACCACTCCGCACTTTTCACATGTATGTTTCAGTCTAGCAAAAACTTTGAGGCAAATACCAAAATTGGATTTGCATTGAAAATTTCCATTAATTACTTCCTTGATAATGAAAAGCATCCACACCTAGGGCATATCTACTACACAACATCGTATTTATATCGTTAGAATGCGCTGAACGTCAACAATTCCTTAATTGTATTTCACTCCCCTCTGACAAGGTGTAGTAAATTCAGCTGGTGCAGGACCGCTGCTCTGAGGCAGCTGCATTTTAACAATGGGTGGAATGATCCCTGTGTGCACAGCACCCCATTCAGCGAAGTTCAATATCTAATTAACTTTATGCACCTGCTTAAATCCCTTTGAGACCCAAGGAACTTAAGCACGTGTTCAGCACGATGCTGAATCAAGGTCATGGGGCTGTAAAGCACCTTGGTATCCTTTGGGAGCGAGAGACTTTATGGCCTCGATTCTCTTTCATCTTGTCTCATCATGTACAGTTAGGCAGAGCGGGGTGCAAAACGCAATTAAACCGGAAAGTCGGCGTTTAACACCCATGCTGCACAGGTGTAAATAACTGCTGATAGAGTGAGGTGGTTTGCCAACTGCTGGAAGGACTCTAAGGCCTTGTCTACCTTGGCACTTATGCTGGCAAAACTTTTGTCACCCAGGGGTGTAAAAAACACCCCCTCCCCCTTCCAAGCGACGTAAGTTTTGCTGGCATAAGCGCTATGCCACCGTACGAGTTCCAGTGTGAGGTGCTGGGGGCAGTGAGGGGTGTGTGGCTGGAGCTGGGTTTATCTTCCTGTCTTGAAGCAGGTTCCCTCGGGACATTTGGGTGGCCCAGTTCATGATGCGATCTACTTCTCAGAGCCAGTAACCACCCCAAACAAACGGAGAAATCTCTTCCGCTGCCACGCCCGCAGATACCACACCTTTAAAATGGCCTTCAGCAGCCAAGGCCACTCCACAAGAGAAGGAGATCGCATCATGCAATGGGCAGGATGTTCTGGGTGGCCCATCACATCAGGCAGGCCCAGTGTCTCCAGGAACGGAAAATTGAGGCTGGCCAGGGGCATACGTAAATCCACCCAAAGATGAAAAATGCCGGCAGTTGGGAATAGCTTTGTACCCTACCCATCTACCAAAAGGAACAATCACACACAACTGTCCTGCTTTCTTGAATGGAGGAACAGGGATAAAGTATCCAAGATGTCTCAGGCACATCACAGATATCCCAGTTGCCTGGACAGCTATCATTATTTATTTTTATTGTTGGAGGGCTTCGGAGCTCTAGCATGGACCAGTACCCCATGGTGCTAGCTGCACACAATAGGCTGTCCATCCCCCCTAAAGATCTTTCCCTCACGTAACAATGTTTTCTCTTAAAAGATAATTCTGCCTCTGCCTTAAAAGACAATATACAGATGTGTGTCCGTCTCAAAAGAAAGTTAAAAAGCCAAACAAGAGAGGCTTGAGTAAGGAAAAGTGACGGAGAGGTGTAAATTGTCTCAGGTAACCTAACAGATTTGAACCTAATAGACTTCCTCCTCCCGCCACCCCCAGTCCACAATGCAGGAAATGTTTCTATTTAAGGTGAGCAAACCAAACAAACAAACAAACAAATGGGAAGGTCTGTCTGACTGCTGTAGGATTTCCTCCCAGCTGTGTTCCTGATACAGCGGCTGCACTGCCAATTCCTGCCTCCAGGGGGAGAGCTACTGTAACATTAATGATCTCGACGGGACGCTGGGTTTGCCCCCCAAGTCTGAAAGTTCAGGGAACAACCCCTGTTAACAACAGGCACACTGGAAAGTGACCTCGTAACAAGGCCTAGAGCACTTTCAGCGGTAGATCTCCAAGGTGCTTTGCAAGGGAGAATGGATATCATCAGTCCCATTTAACTGGGGTGGAAACGGGGCACTAAGAGGAGAGTCTGACCATTCAGCTGTCAAAGAACCTAGATTTCCTGACTCCCTAGTCCAATGTTGTATATCCAGCCTGCTTCCTACTAAGCGTGCACACCTGCGTTTTACTAATGGTGCTAAAAGTTTCTAAAGAGGGGCTTTTGGCTGAGAATTAAGTTTACTGCGATGCTCTGTGTTGTGAACTGCGATCTGAAGTGTTTCACCTCCCCTTCCTGCAGAGCACGGGGAAGCCAGGGTATCTCTGGCAAGCGCACATCCAGCGGAATTCAGCTACCATCTCTCCAAGCTCTGCGGCGACGTGAGCAAAGAAGATTTAGGCACCGCTCATGGGCTGCTGACGGCGTCGGAGAAAAGCATGACTCTCAAAGTCCTCCCCCCTACGGAGGGCTTGTTTGAGCTGATGGTCTTCGCACGCCCGTTGGATGCTCAGAACCCCTATCGCTGGGTGTGTTCTTATCAGATCAAGTGCCCGGAGTCAAAGAAGAAAGAACTGCCTGAAAACCCCTTTCATTTCTGGGGCCTCCACCCAAAGGGGAAAGACTTTGGGATCGAGGAGTGCAGCTGCAGAGCCGATCTGGTGGTTGTCGCAACAGGAACTTTGCTGTTGACTCTACGCACCTCCAGACCCTTGCTGGCCACGTATGAGCTGGCGAATAAAGATTTAGACGCTTCCCTGAGCACAAAGTGCCTGGCCTCCCAAACAGAGGAGGAGAAGCTAAGTTGCCACGTGCTGTGTCCTTTCCTGGGTTACTACAGGCTCTCGGTGTTTGTGAAAGATTTAGGAGGGGACCTGTTCAAAAATGCAGCCAACTTTCTCATTCGTTGTTCTGCTCCTGTCAACCAGAATGAGCTTTTCCCATCTGGTCTCAGCATGCACTGCGGGGCAGGGATCAGCACCCGCTGGAGGGGCTTTTCTAACCCCAGCCACCCCGCTCCCATCATCAACACTAACCAGGGCAAGTGCAACATCACGTTCCACACACAGGCAGACACCGAAGTGGCCGCCATCCTGAGTAAGGACAAATTCGCCTGCACCAAGTACCCGCTGGAGAGATACACCCTGCTCACCCACCTGGGAAACAAGGTCAGCCTCTGTATCCTGCTTCCTGAATCAGGCCTCTACAAAGTGGGACTCTTCAGCAGGAGCAAGGAGCACAGAGACTTTGCTCACGTCTGCGACTACGTCATCTGCTGCTTTTCCGAGCCCCGGTGGCTTCCGTTCCCCCGCGTGTACAGCACGTGGAGGAGAGGCTGCGTCTTGCTACAGCCCAGGACGGGCGTGCTTCTGGAACAAAGCTGGATGAGGTTCAGAGTCAAGATGCCGAAAACCTACAGAGTTCTCGTGGTGGGGCAAGGCAGGACGGAACTGCAGCTGACCCGAAACAAGATCTGGGAGGGGGAGGTGTACACGGGTCTCGCCGGGACTGTGCTCAAGCTGGCGGTGAAGTTCAGCCAGCATTCCTCCAGTCTGGATGTCGTCCTGTCGTTCGACGTGGAAGGCAGCTCCCCCAGTGCAGAGGGGTCTCGCGGGTAAATGATCCAGAGCTACGGGGAAACTGGAAATGAGCGAAAGCGCGAGGGATGCAAGCAAGAAGCTCTCAGAATTGAGGGCCTCTGATAAGACACAGCAATGAGCCCAACGCACCTGCACGACAGGTGGAGCTGCAGAATTATGCAGGGCACATGGTTTCCTGCCTTATCTCTTTTTTTTCTTAGAGATGATGCAGCAATTTAATCAGAACCAGAACACTGCAAGCTCCTAAAAGTTTACATGTGCCCAGGGAAACCATTGTTCAACGCCTCTACAGGGAAGATTGTTTCACTGTTTATTACCAGATTGAATAATTGTTCAGTGGGTTTTATTTGACATTTCTTCGAGATCTGGAAATTAACAGGGCTTCTTCCTCTTCAGAGCAAAAGAACTGGAGCCAAAAGCATCAGGTGGTAGCAATATTTTTAAAGCTGTAAATATGTATAAAGGAAGTTAATCATTTCCTGAGGGAGTCCATGGTATCGGGGGAGAATGTATGTGATTTTTAACTGCTGCTTTAAAATTTCTTCCAGGATATTGAGCACAAGTCTACCAGTCCTTCATTAGCTAGCATGCTGTTCAAGTGTATGGAACATGTGTGTGCTGAGGGTTTGGAATAAGTGCTAGGAGTGGGTATAGCCATCAGGAAAGCAGTTCCTTGGCCTAGATAATTCAAATAAATCATAGAAAAGACTGGTCGGAGAAGCAATTATAATCTGACAGGCTAAAAGACACTCTAAATAGCAGAGATAAGAACACGGCACTGGCAGCATGCCACATATAACAGAATGGATTCTACTGGTAATAAATTCGTCCAGAACATGTGTATTATTAATAAGTACATAGATAAAAAGTAATTACATCATCAACCACCAAAATGCAGCCACCTCTGGGGTGGAGCGAGACAATTGTATGTTGCATAGCAATAGTACACGACAGTTTAGGAGAGGAAGAGTTGGCGACCATATCTCCAAAAGGAATCTTTAAAACAGAGTTTAGATCTGCTTTTCCACCTTGTCTGGAACATAGGAACTGACCCTCTCTTAGAAGCTGATGGCATTGCTGGGGGAATAGAAAAGGCAAGAGCATAAGGAGGTATGACAACTATATTATCCCCAGCCTTGTCACAGTACCATTTTAGGTGTGCCCCTCTTTTTGATTCAAAATCCAAACTTTGGGTCACCGGCAGGGATTGAACCCAGGACTTTCAGTGCTAAAAATATGGGCGATGGGAGGTTTAAGATAAGGGAGTAACTCTATTAGCTGGTAACAGTAGTAAGTGCTTATCCGCCTATGTGGAGCAGCCAGCAGTGGGTATTTGAACACAGCCAGTACATCCATCCCCGCACCCACTCGGCACCGATGTTTTAAATGGCAATTCTGGCTGAAATACCTCTAAATGAGTTCTAGGGTTATTTCTGGATGCTTTAAAGGAAACAGACGGGGGTGCTGTCCACTGTTATTCAGACGCAGCATATTCAGTTTGATTTACTGAAGAAGTTCAAGGAAAATGGCTTTTCCTTAACTTCAGC
Organism: Mesoclemmys tuberculata; assembly: GCA_007922155.1. Classification (NCBI taxonomy): domain Eukaryota; kingdom Metazoa; phylum Chordata; order Testudines; family Chelidae; genus Mesoclemmys; species Mesoclemmys tuberculata. Next base: position 6,343,650 of record ML675627.1, on the reverse strand, counting down.
CGGCTTTTCCGGGGCATAGAAAATAATCAAATATCTGAACTGCAAACTGGTGAAGACCAAGAGCCCCATTTTCGAGGGGCTGAGGAGCTAATTGGGAAAGCACAAAAGTCCCACAATAACTGCGGAAAAAGCCTGCCAATGAACATGATACAAGGATGATTCTGAACCAAGACGGATCTGCCTGGGAAGCACGCACATTGCCAACAGGTTGGGTGACCAGATGTTCTGATTTTATAGGGACTGTCCCGATATTTGGGGCTTTGTCTTATATAGGTGCCTATTACCCCTCACCACCTGTCCCAATTTTTCACAGTTGCTATCGGGTCACCCTACCAACAGGCTATAGACACAGAGCACCTGGGAAGGAAGGAGGTGTGGCTGTCATGATAAGTATCTGTCAATAATGTACGTCTTCCAAGATGCAACTGGGCATTCATTACACACTTTCAAAAAGATGAGGCTGAAGGACAGATGCTGCTCACACTTACACAAAACCCCACTGACTGACTCTCAGTTCAGTGGGCTTATAGCCCAGACTGAGAACAGAATTGGGTCCAGTGTGCTAACAACATAGCTCCAGGAAGGTAGGAAACCACATTCACCAAAAGGGAGAACAGGGTATTGCAGATGCGGGACAGCCTAGAAATAATAGGGTTGGGAGGAACTGTCACTAGAGACGGGACCGTTTGAGTCCCTGATGGTTTCTCAACAGGTTCATCATACCGAGACCTTCCTTTTCCTTTTGTTTTGGAACAATGGGCCAGATTCTCAGCTGGTGTAAATGAGTGCATGTCGCAGGGGGGGAGAGGTTGTGATCCAAGCCTGGCAGTACTGCCTACTGGCGATACCCTGGGTTGTGTCACCTGGTGGCAAGAGTCAATGGCCGGAAGTAGGGGCACCTGGGCCTTCCCTCCACCACCGAGGGCCCAGTAAATGGTAGTTCAAAATATGGAGTCTAAGGGGCAGACACCCCCACACCTGCTCCCTGGGCCACTTCCTACCCTGGCTTCGGTTCTCTTGGGGGTGCCGCTGGTTCACTTCTGCGTTTCTCCTCTGGGGTGGAAAGTCCTGGGGCAGGAGGTAGGTGGAGCAGGGGAGTGGTTGTGTAAAGCAGGTTCCTGCCAAGAAGCCACCGAGGCCCCAGTGCAGCCGCAACCAGGCCTCGTTGCCAAGCTGCCACAGGACTTTCAACCACAGAGGTTGACAATGAGGAGTCGTGACTGGGAGAGAAAGGCCCTCTGGAGCCTGGCCAGAGAGGACTCCAAGAGGAACTCAGAAGTGAACCGGGGCGTTAGAGGGAGGAAAATAATCCGTCCTGCTGTAGGCCAGATGAGGTGACTGTAATGGTCCCGTCTGGCCTTAAAAGAAAATCTCTGAGTCACCATGGAAGTTTGACGTGTCGTGATCACGCGCCAGGCTCTGGATAAAGGAGACTTTTAATCACCTTTGTGCACTAAACTTGCGAGGTGTTACCCTTCTCTTGCAAGGCTTTCCCTTCTGCTCCGATTGCTTCATGTGGGAGTCACTTGGCTGAAATGTCCCCATTTATTCTGTGTCTCTCACAAAGATTATTTTAAAATTATTTAAAATATTTAAAAAAATTTTCTTAAGTGTTCAAGTGCTTAAAATTAAAAACAAAACAACAAAAAAACCTTTATTGGATGGTTAGGGGAGTACAGAACTGGACCCAAAAAAGCAACAGGAAAAGGGGCATCTAGTCAGAAAAAGAAATGATGTCATAGGCGCCAACCTTGCAAGCAGATCTACGCAGGCAGAGCTTGGTTCAAGAGCAGCAGGGCCAGAGCCAAGAGGACCGCACTCTGAGTCAAATAGACCTAGGTTCTAGTTCCAACCTGGGGCATCCCCCTGTTTTCCTTTCCCCTTTTGTCCTGGCTGTTTCATAGACTTTAAGGCCAGACGGGACCATTTCAGCTGATTTCCTGTACAGCACAGGCCATTCCATTTCAGCCAGGTAGCCCGGCGTTGAGCTCAATAACTGGGAGGTTTGACTAAAGGAACTCTTGTGTTTGGCTAAAGAACATCCTCCAGAAAGTCATCCAGTCTTGATTTGAAGCCATCAATAGATGATGAATCCACCTCTTCCCAAGGCAGTCTGTTTCAGTGACTAATCACTTTGATGGTGAAAAATGTGTGCCTAATTTCTAGCCTGAATTTGTCTGGCTTCAACTTCCAGCCATTAGTTCTTGTTCTGCCTTTCTTCACTAGATCAGGGGTCGGCAACCTTTACTATCAAAAGAGCCACATGCGGCTCCGGAGCCGCGGGTTGCCGACCCCTGCACTAGATTAAAGAGCCCTTTAGGACCTGCTATTTTCGCCTTGTCACGGTGCTTCTGCACTGTAATCAAGCCATGTCTCAAGCTTCTTTTCTGATAAGCCAAACACACTGAGAGCCAAAGTCTCTCACTAAAAGACGTTTTCTCCAACCCTCGGGTCATTTCTGTGGCTCTTATCTGTATCCACTCCAATTTTTCAACATCCTCTTTAAAATGGGGACACCAGAACTGTACACAGTATTTGTGGTGCTGGCAAACTAGGTGCCAGCTGTGCCATGGCCCCTGGGATTGCACTGAACACTGACAAATGCATAGCTGGAAACCAGTCTGGCTCACCTGTGTGTTAGTGTTGTTAAAACAGATAGTAGATGTACAAAAATGTGTTTAGACATTATGAAATGCTTGTAAATTGCTGCTTGCATTAATCTCATTTGCAGTCCCTGTGCCCTATATTATAAGGAAATATTGAAAAGTTTTGCTCTGTAACTATAAAAGTGTTTGCTATGAAACTGGAAACCCACCCACTCAGGAAGGAAGCATTATCTAGTGTGAAAGACTAGTTTACAACAAGAGAGGTCAGCTCCTGCCCAACAAAAGAAAGCCCCCAGACATCAGACAAGCCATTGTGGACTATCTATGGACGGAAGACTGTTTTAATTGCCTCCCCTCCTGCCCCCATCCATGAAGAGGAAACATGCACAAATGCTCATCCCCTCAGCTTGAGCTCTGGGGAAACGGAATAAAAATGCCTGTGAAGAAGAAATTGTTTTCCTTGTGCTGCTTGGCTTTTAGCAAGAAGGCAAAACTACTAAGCATAAGCAAGGGATCCCTGGCTGTTTAGTCCGGGTTAGTTCTAAAGGATATTCAGCGCTTACATATTACCGCAGCTTCTATTACTTTTTGGCACCTCAGATGGTAACTCATTTGCGTGTGTATGTTAACCTGCTTTAGCCTTGCAAATAACTCTCTTATTTCTCTTTCCTCGTTAATAAACCTTTAATTAGTCTATTTAGGATTGGCTCCAGGCATGGTCTTTGGTGAAAGATTTGAGGTATAAATGACCTGGGGTAAGCGTCTGGTCTTTTGGGATTGGGAGTAACTTGAATATTGTTGTGATATTTGGTGTGAGGGACCATTTATCACAAAGGCAGTCTTGTCTGAGTGGCGAGATAGACCGGTGCGCCCTAGGGGATAGTCTGTGGCTCCATGTTTAAGCTGTCGATTGCTTGAGGAATTCACGCTTGAGATTTAGTTGGTGAAATTTAAGGATCGCACACTCAGCCAGTTTGGGGTATGTGCCCTGGTTTGTAACACTCTGCCCTGAGGTTGGCACTGTCAGTCATAAGACACGCCAGGCAGCCTGATGGGATTCCAGTACTCGTCTCACCAATGCCACGTACGGAAGTAAAAATCACCTCACCACCCCTACTCACGACTCCCTGTTTACACAGCAAGAACCTCATTAGCCCCTTTCGCCACAGCATTGCCCTGGGAGCTCACGCTGAGCTACTTGTCCACTGTAACCCTAAGGCCTTTCAGGGTCACTGATTTCCGGAAGACAGCACCCCCAGTTGGTAGGTTTAAGTAAAACTGCTGAAGGCCAAGCTTATTCTGGAATAAGAGTAGCCACACGAGGCCTTATAACAATTATAGCAGTTGTGACGGGGTCAGGCCGGACGGCTATGAGAAAGTATTAGAAGGCATGTATATTAGCCCCAGGCTCAAAAAAGCCCTATTCCCTGGGTAATTCAGCTGGGGCTGATTAGGCAATTAGGCCACCTGGGGCTGTTTAACTAATTAGGCCACCTGGGGCAGTTTAGGCAATTAGGACACCTGGGGCCAATTAAGGAGCCCCACCCCAAACACTTAAAAGCCTGCAGGGGCAGGCAGGCAGTGTGGGTTGTGGAGTTTGGAGAGAGGAGGTGTGGAGGACGGAGGTTGGAGTTATAGTTTGGAGTCACAGTTACAGTTTACAGCTTTGGAGGTTTGCAGCTTGAAAGCCTGCAGTTGGAGTTGGCGGCTTGGAGCTGGCAGGCTGCAGCCTGCGGCCGGCAGCCTACAGAGGCTTGCAGCTTCCACGGGTGCTACCGCAGCCCCGAAGGGCAGAATACCTGGCTGGGGAAGCAGGGAGCGGACCACGGACTACCCCGAAGGGAAGGTAGCAGTACACAGGGGCAGAGCGGGTCCCAGCCCCTCCCTTGACCCTTCCCCAGCTGCACCACCGGCCAGGCCGGGAGAGTGCGAGACCCACGAGGGCGGAATATCTCTCCCCCCCACCACCTTGTCACACAGTTTAATTAGACCAGTATAACTTTCAGTCCTAGCAATCCTTTGCCATCATCCCCATTTCACAGGTGGGGAACAAAGAGGCTAAAAGGCCAGATTTTTTAAGGTAAATAGGCACCTAAAGATACCGATAGAAACCTAGTGGGATTTTCAGAAAGCACATATGCACCTAATTTCCATTGACTTCAATGAGCTCATCTTGCCTCTCTAAATAGATGGAGGCATCACATACACCTATTTTTCATTTTGTTTCTATTGCGAATCTAGATACTGCAAAGCACCTGGCTTTGGGTGCTTTGACAAGGATTATAAACACAACTAGTCCAAAAATACAGATCAGGAGCAAATTCCACCCCACGTGGAAAAAAAATATCCAATCAACAAAAGATCAAATCCTCACCTCCACATCTTCCCACAACCTCCCCACTAGGATCCAGTTGCATATGAATTACAGCACATACTTGCAGTTAAGAAATACACATTGTTCTCTGCCATCTCTATTGATAACTGGGATAAGGCCGTGGAACGTACTCTTACAACAGCTGAAGGGGATGGCAAGCTGGAAAAGGGGTCGCAAGGACTTTGAGGCCAGGGATAGAATTCAAAACGACCTTGACAAATTGGAGAATTGGTCTGAAATCAACAAGATTAAATTCAATAAAGACAAGTGCAAAGTACTATACTTAGGAAGGAAAAAGTCAACTGCACACCCACAAAATGGGGAATCACTGGCTAGGCAGTAATACTGCTGCAAAGGAGCTGGGGTTATAGTGGATCACAAATTGAATACGACTCAGCAATGTGACGCAGTTGTGAAAAGGGCGAATGTCATTCTGGGGTTTATTAACAACAGGAGTGTTGTATGTAAGACCCGGGAGGTAATTGTCCCACTCAGAGATAGTACTAAATCCAGTTCTGGGTGCCACACTTTAAGGAAGAGGGGGACAAATTGGACAGAGTCCCAAGGAGAGCAACAAAACTGATAAAAGGTTTTGAAAACCAGATCTATGAGAAAAGGTTTTAAAAAATGGGCATGCTTAGTCTTGAGAACAGTCTTCAAATATGTAAAGGGCTGTTATAAAGAGGACAGGGATCAGTTGTTCTCCATGTCCACTGAGGGTAGGGCAAGAAGTAATGGGCTTAAACTGCAGCAAGGGAAATTTAGGTTAGATATTCGGAAAAACGTTCTAACTCTAAAAGTAGTCAAGCTCTAAAACAGGCTTCCAATGGAGGCTGTGGAATTCCCATCACTGGAGATTTTAAAGAACTGGTTAGACTAGTATGGTTTGGGATAGTTTAGGTATACTCGGTCCTGTCCGAGTGAAGGGGACCCTCTCAAGGATCCTTCCACCTCTACACCTGGATAGGCAGCAATTCTGCAGAAAAGGACCTGCGGGTTACAGTGGATAAGAAGGTGGATATGAGTCAACAGTGGGCCCTTATTGCCAAGAAGGCTAATGGCATACTGGGCTGCATTAGTAGGAGGATTGCCAGCAGATGGAGGGAAGTGATTATTCCCCTCTATTCAGCATTGGTGAGGCCACATTTGGAGTACTTTGTCCAGTTTTGGGCCCCTCGCTACAGGAAGGATGTGGACAAATTGGAGAGAGTCCAGCAGAGGGCAACAAAAATGATTAGGGGATTGGAGCACATGACCTATGAGGAGAGGCTGAGGGAACTAGGCTTGTTTAGTCTGCAGAAGAGAAGAATGAGGGGGGATTTGATAGCAGCCTTTAACTACCTGAAGGGGGGTTCCAGGGAGGATGGAGCTAGGCTGTTCTCAGTGGTGGCAGATGACAGAACTAGGAGCAATGGTCTCAAGTTGCAGTGGGGATGGTCTAGGTTGGATATTAGGAAAAGTTTTCCCTAGGAGAGCGGTGAAACACTGGAATGGTTTACCTGGGGAGGTGGTGGAATCTTCATCCGTAGAGGTTTTGAAGGTGTAGGTTGACAAAGCCCTGGCTGGGATGATTTAGTCAGGGTTGGTCCTGCTGTGAGCAGGGGGTGGGACTAGATGACCTCCTGAGGTCCCTTCCAACCCTCATCTTCTATGACTCTAAGATTTTTAGTTCAAGAAGTCACTGGCAAGATTCTGTATGCACATGAGTGAGCCAAATCAGTCAAAGTAGTGTCCAAAAGATGGGATCTTCTAATCAGCAGGAGGGGATAAGACAACTATATTATCCCCTGGCTTGTCATGGCACCATCTTAGATGTGCCCCTCTTTTTGATTCAAAGTCCAAACTTTGGGTCACAGGCAGGGATTGAACCCAGGACTTTCAATGCTAAAATGGAGGGGGAGTTAAGCAAAAGGAGTAACTCCATTAGCTGTTAAGAGTAGTAAGTGCTTATCCGCTTATGTGGAGCAGTCAGCAGAGGTGGACATGGACTGAAGTGGTACCGAGAATCAGGGGTACATGCTCAGGGTCAAACATTTAGCCATATTTGGGATTGGGGAGGAATTTCCCCCTATGTCAGAATAGCAGGGAACCTGCGGGGGTTTCACCTTCCTTTGCAGCATGGGATGGGGTTCACCGGTTGCGATTGCCTGGGCATGTCTCACCTAGCCAATTCTCTGCTATTGGTAATGCCTCAGTCTCTCCTGTTCTTTGCCTAGGATGCACAGAAGTTTAGGCTCCTGAGGACCAAACTGCATTAGTTTAATCCAAGTTGTTGGGCTCAGTGGAGAGCAACTGAGTGAAATTTAGCAGCCACTGTATCCAGGAGATTAGAGTAGATGATCCAACAGTTCCCTGTGGCCTTAAACCCTGTGAATATATGAAACACCCATTGAACCATGAGCCCCTAATATCTTTGGGGAGGGACTGTGTAGCAATGAGCCTGTTGTCCGTGCTAAGGAATAACAGGAACAGCATTGGACTGTATTCTTTCGGGGGAAAAAATGCCTCCAAAATAACCTCTCCAAGCTCCTCATCAGAAGCAAGCTCCCCATAGACCAGGACACATCAACTCAAAGTGGTACCAGACCCTGCCAGAACAACAGACGCAAAGCCTGGAGGCTATCAACACCCACCCCCCCATAACCCAGACCCCTGGGTCCAACACATGCCTATCACAACGTGTGGTGTACCTCCCCCAGTGCATTAAATGCCCCCACAACAACTATGTGGGTGAAACCCACCAATCACTGCGCTCTCAAATGAGCTTACATAGAAAAACGATAAACGATAAAACCACCACATCCCCTGTCGGCGAACATGCAAAGCAATCAAACCCTATCTAACCCCTCAGCACACGTCTACCCTGACAGCGGCAAAGTCGCCACTCTCAGATCGACTTATCTGGATCGATTGAGCGGTCAGTGAAGACCCGCTCAATCGACCCAGAAGTCGACGCTGTTAATCCACCCCCCCAAGTGGCACAGGGCTGCGTCGACGGGAACGTGGTTCCCGTCAGCAAAGTGCAGTGAAGACAGCATGCAGACGGGAAGCACAGCAGTCGACGGGAGTTACGCAAGCTATTCTGCCGCCGAATCGTAGTGTAAGTGTTGGCCAAGCCTAAGTCTTTGCTCTCAAAGGAAACCGGAACACCTTCAAAAGATGAACCTGGGAACAAAAAAGCTAACAAGACACTAAAAAGCATGGGTTTAATACAAACACTGGATTCGTTTTTTCTCCTATGACTACAAGGGTGCTAACTGACCACTTCACCTTGAATGGTCTCTTAGAATAAGTGTTAACTACTTATGCTAAACAACCTGCTCCCCCTTGTATATAGCTGTGACACACTTGCCTTTCCCAGACCTCAAGAACAGCTCTGTGCAGCTCAAAAGTGTCTCTCTTTCACCAACAGAAGTTGGTCCAGTAAAAGATTTTATCTCACCTTGTCTCTAATATCCGGGGAACGAGATGGCTATAATAACACTGCAAACATTCAAATCTGCATGTCACGGGTCTGAGTTAAGAAGAATCTTTCCAATGCCGCAGACTGAGGAGGTCTATGAAATTCTGGGTTCTCTTACTGGCTCTCTCTGTAATACTTCTTGATTTAAGCATTAATACAACGTGCAATACTGAAACCCTCATCTCTGAGTTTTTGGCAGATGCCATTTAATATATTTCTCGCAGGATGATGGCGTTAACAGGCTGCAGGGTAGAAAACAGGGCAAGGGTCTGTGGGTTCATTCTTTCAGAATGAATCACAGTCCAACAGTGCAACCCTGTTCAGCACCATGGCAAGAGATCATATTGGGAGCCCGGGACATAAGGGGACAGCACAGATAAAACGAAATTGCCTTGGTAACAGTTTTTCCAACACTGGGCAATTAAAGGGACAAATACAAACTCCTGAAAAATCTTTGCTGCTTTCAATTGCTGGAATCCTTGGCATCAGGTTCAATTTTTTTTTCTTTTCCACTTCAACATTTTTTAACAAGCGATTATTTACAGTAACACCTAAAGCCCCTCACCTGAGCTTCGCGCTTCATTGTTCCAGATGCGGTGCTCACACCATATTATTTGCATTGCACATGGGAGCCCCAATGCTGGAGCAGCACCCCGTTGGGCAAGGTGCTGTACAAAACACAGAACAAAAAGACAGACTATCCCCAAAGGCTTAATTCCATGTACAAGACAACAGCTGGATCCAGATAGAGCGACACTGGGCACTAGGAAATAATGGGACAATACTGGTCAGCATGACAAGCTGCCATCTCAGCATACCAACCAGCCTAGCAGTTTTCATTAATACAGAGGGCTCCTACCCCATTGAAGCATTACCGCCCCCATTGTACAGGTAGGCAACTGAGGCACAGAGATTAAGGGTGCGTCTACACTGCAACTAAAAAGCCATGGCTGGCTCATACCAGCTGACTCAGCCTGAGCCCTGCAAGCCCTAAGGAGCTATTTAATTGCCGTGTAGATGTCTGGGGCCAAGCAGGAGACCCGAGCTCTAGGACCTTGCAAAGTGGGAGGATCTTAGCGTTTCTGAATCCCAGCTAAGTGCCTTAAATATCCATTCTTCATCTCCAGTGATGGCCCTCAGGACCCCCATAACGAAGATTTGCAGACACCCATGGGCAGAGATTTTGGAATTTAGCGTTACCCAGTGTTTAAATACCACCAAAAAAATGACTATTTACTGGTCAACCACATCAGGAAATATCCCTAGAAAATAATCCAGGGTGTGACCCATCCATGCCCAGGGTAGCCCACTGATAATGCCAGGATCAGGGCAGGCTGCAAAAGGAGAGCGAATTCTCCCAGCACTGGTGGGTGACACTTCAGTCGGACTTCCCAACCAGCCCAAACAGTGCTTCTGGTTCCCCCACACTGGTTATCAAGAAGCCACTGTGCAAATACACACAGCCCCCTTTACTGCATTTCAGTCTCTGGCTCCCCAACTGACACTAGGTCCAGTAAAGAGACCCGTCATTTAAACTCTATGCTCTTTACTGAAAGATTCCCTCTGATCCCAAAGGATCAGCCACAGGACCAGTTCACTATAAGTTTGGATCTTACCCGAAATACCACGCTGCCAGCCAATCCTTTAGTAACTAAAACTACAGGTTTATTAATAAAAGAAAAACAAACAATAAGAGAAGTGTTAAAGGCTTAAAGCAATCAGATATATACAAAGAATTTGAAAGTCCATATACATCAGGTTTCTACAACAATTGTGGAGTTGCAGGCTTGTATAGTCCCTCTGGTATACATCCAGTAACTGGATGGGTCTGAGTCCTTCAGTTCAATTGCAAAGTGTGTTGATCCAGAGGTGTGTCTGCAGCTGGATGGGAACAAAGACAAAATGGTTTCTGTGGTTTGATCTTATATACCCTCTGCCTCTGGCCATGCGGCTTGTGGAACTTTACAGGAACCAAAATGGAGTCCATAGTCACATGGGCCAATCCTGGTAACTCTTCAGGTATGCCTTCAGTTTTTTCCTGGGCCTTTGGCTTCTGTAAAGGACTTGATGGGCCATTAAGCGGGCTATTGTCCTGCGGCCTCTCTGTCTGGGGTGTGTCTTCTACAGCACAGTTTGAAATACAGGGATATCAAAGATCTCCATAACTTTCCTCACACATATTAGACATAAACACAAATATTATCATCTTATTTAGCATATCATAACCTTTCTAAAAGTACCTGACATGGTATGTCTTACATGAATTATTATAATTTTGACATATTAATGTCAAACAACACAAATGCCCCCCCCCTATCCAGTCCGCATGACACAGGGGTTGTCAAAAATCTTTTGAAAACATGGAAAGAGAAACAGGGGAACAGCTAGTACTTGCAAAGGATATTTCAAACCTTACCCCATTTATAACAGTGCCAATGTCATACTTAATTTCACAAAAGCTTCGGGGGGGTGGGGGGAAATGGGGAGGAAGGTGGGAGAGAAGCAAGCAGGAGTAAAACATATAACAAATGTTATCTGTCAAAACAGAGCTAAACTCTTGCACATACTGCAAGAGCCAGATAAGTCTGAAAGACAGGAATTTTACTTGGAGTTTCTATGGGAGTTCTTTTGGATGGGGGAGCAGTTGGATTAAAAACATTATCAAACAACTGATTTTGGAGAAGTTCTTTGGCTTGTGTTATACAGGCCGTCAAACCAGATGATCACACCGTTCCCCTTTGCGTTCGACTCTATGAATCCCCAGTAGGTGACTATGAAAGGAAATATCGACATCAATCTCTGGTAAAAAACAAACAGATACACTTTTATCCCCCAAAATAAAACCTGTCTGGCAATATGGACAATGTAAGGTGAGGTTGAAAAGATGATTCAGAAAACCTCTGCAGAGGACTGGATGGATCTAATCCCAGCTACTACTACAAGCAGTGGAAGTTCACCCTGTCGTGGAGAGAATACCAGGGAAAAATGATCATCACGTATTTTTGCATGTAAGGTTTGCAAAGTCAGAGACACAAAACTCATAGCTAAATGCCGGAGGGCGTGAATTGTATGTGGAACAATCCCCCGGGATTTTAATGCGTAGTTATCGTTGGCATAACGGAGGAGACTAGAGACCCGATCGAGATCAGGTTACATTAAGGTAAGCACTGTGCAAACAGGTCTCCCACATTCCAATGACTGTGACGAAAGCTAATAACCCAATTTGCAAAATGAACCAAGCACAGACTCCTCTTTAGCATTCTTGCCACTGCAGCCAACGCATGTGTTTCGTTGCTATGGATACAAAACCAAATAGCGGCAGAAGCATAGTTGACAAGAATAAAGAGAGAAATGCAACAGCTTCCGGAGTGGATTAAACTAGCAGCAGAACTATTTGATGTGCGAGGGGCCAAATGGCCTGAGCTGAGCTTTCAGAACAAAGTCAAGGTTCTATCATCTGTTTTCTTACTGTAGCTTAGTCAACACGGCGAGCCCTGCTGTGTTCCTTATCCTGTATGGCAGGGCAGCTGGATTTCACTCACGTGTGTGTTGGCCCAGGAAGAGACATTTTTCCCTCCATCTCAGCCTGCATGAAGGCACAACGATGCATTATTTATATTGCAGTAGTCATGGCCCAAGCATAAGTGTTTTGGGCCCAGTATAAATTTGTAAGACGGGCCCCTGCCCACACACATACCACAATCCCTCATCCCATACATACAATCTCATGAGCCATGAAAAGTTTTTTCCTCGGTGGTAATGAGGGTTGTAGCCTGGGCTGGGCCCCTCAGGGCCTCCAGGTCCCGGTAAAGTGGACCCTTCCCCCCCCATGTGGGGGCTCTGGCCCTGGCTCCAAAGACATCACAATAAAATGGATGTAATTAACAGAAAGAGCACAAGTTAACAATGAGATGCTCGTGACTAGCGAGAGAAGCAGCAGTCACAGGTCTACACAACACACAGCGACTGTAAGCAACCACCTCTTCTTCCTGTATAGTAAAGTTGGCACTACCTTTACCACATTTGCCCCTCGGTGTCGTAACCAGATTATGACATTCCCAGAAGCCCAGATGCAAAGATGATTGCATTTCTAGGAATTAGGGCCTAGTCTACCCAACAGGCCATAGCAGAAGAACTACTTCGCTCAGAGGTGTGAAAAATCCACACCCCCCGAGTGATGTAGTCATGCCAACCTTACCTTAGACAGCCCTATGTCGACGGGAGAGATTCTCCCACCAACATAACTACAGCCTATCAAGGAGATGGCTTACCCACACCAACAGGAGAGTGCCCTCCCGTCGGCATAGGAGCATCTCCTCTTAAACGCTACAGAGGCATTGTTTTAAGTGTGGATCTGCCTCAGTTACCGTGCTGGGAACGTGGATGCAGTATCTCCCAGAAACATCAGTGACCAAAGGAAGCTGGCAATGAAGTATTGGATAATGCCATATAATTAATCGCCAACACCACAGGGGGTTTTCTGAAGGGGCCTTCTACCCAACCTTTGACTAGGCCCAACATCCTGCTTAGCTTATAAAACCCAACAACACCCCAGCCCGGGGAATTCTGGCTGTTACTACAGGTCTGTCCAAAGGAACTGCTAGTAACGGGGAGGTACTTAGGAGTGTGGGAACCGATTCAGCCCCACACAACCCCAGTGCACTTTCAGCAACGGTTAATTCATCAATCAGCACTGCTGATTAATTAGTCAAGGTGGTTTCATGGCAACTAGGAGCGACGCTCAACCAGTGAAGCCAGCAGGCTGTGTAACCCAAAAATCAACCTGTAAGGCCATATTAGAAAAGTATTGAAGTGGTAAACTTTCTCCATGCCAGTCATGATTTTATAGACCTCTATCACATCCCCCGTAGCCATCTCTTTTCCAGGCTGAACAGTCCCGGTCTTATTAAATCTCTCCTCATATGGCAGCTGTTCCATACCCCTCATTATTTCTGTTGCCCTTTTCCGTACCTTTTCCAGTTCCAATATATTTTGAGAGGGAGCAATCAGATCTGCACGCAGCATTCAAGATGTGGGCGTACCATGGATTTATAGAGAGGCCATACGATATTTTCTCTCTTATTATCTGTCCCTTTCCTAATGATGCCCAACATTCTGCTAGCTTTTTTTCGACTGCCGCTGCACATTGAGTGGATGGCTTTCAGAAAACAGTCTAGCCCCGGAGCCCTCCTCAAACACAAGGCGCAATGTTCTCAGTAATTACGAGCAGCCGAGACTGCTACCTGCACACCCAATAACCCCTTACAGACTGCTTTATCGTCCAGTTTTATTTTGCTGCCTCGACCGAGTCAGTCATTTACAGTGTAACCCCCCAGGCCTCCTCCCCCAGACTGCGGCCCTGCGCATTTCCCATCAATGCCATCAGAGAAACAAGCTCTTTAACGCTGTACACCTCTCTCCACATTGCCATTTGGCAAATGTGTGGGGGACAAGCGACTTCACGCATAAGAAAGGTCCCCTTATCCCCCAGGCACTACCGACCTCATCTCCTGATTGGGATGTGTAAGTTGTTCCTCAGTTGTCAGGTTATTTGACTGTGCAGTGCCCAACACTAGGGGCAGTAAACGCACCGAGAGGCAGTCTCTGCCCCCTAAGAAGTTATGATCTAGTTATAGCACATCCCAGGGTTCACATCCCACCTGTCCCCTAGAGAAGTTACATGCAATCCCAGCCCACGAGGATACATAAACTTTGCACCGAATTCAACGAACTCCAAAGATACTGAAACTTGACTGGGTGAAGTTTTTTTCCCAGGGATATTGGAAGAAGTTGCCATCTCTGTCACACTTCCCTCTGGCTCCTAGAAGTGATTGCACCACATCAGCAGTCAGACACATTGGCAGGGCAGCGTCGGCGACAGCTAGCGCCACTGCTCATGCACTCTGTCTGCTCTCTGGATAAAGACAGGCCTTCGGTCTCCAGGACTGTCCATTTGGCCCCTTCCACTGGCACTCAATTTGCCTTAAGCCTAGTCTCGGTCTCTGTCTTTGTATTTAAACCGCACATGGAAGATGCAGAGAAAGCGCTGATTTTTTTCCGTTACAAATATGCTTTTAGCCTGAGTACCGCAATCTTAGTGTATGTGCAACGTGCCTCAGATGGCACGTGACCAGGATTCATCACTGAATTTGGTCCAGTGAATAGACCATTCGCTTTCCCTGTCCAGGCCAGATACTGATGGGGATCCCAACATGAACACTGATCTATGCCCCCCCAGCACTGCAATAGACGCTGCCTTAAAAAAAAGAAAAGGGGGGGCGTAAAAAGTAAGTGTCGGAGGTTGAGAAACATATTGGATCTAGCTGGAAAAGTGGTTCCAATGGAGCCCCATCTTCGGTAGTGATTTTTCAGGACAGCAGTTGTTCCCAAATCACTACTAAGCATGTCATTTTAGCAGAATAACATTTTCAGGGAGGCTTTTGCCGTGAACAATTATAGAAGGGAAAAAGCAGTTACATCTTATTTGTATTTAGTCATTTGGCTGGATCCGAAAACCCTCTTTGAGCACTCATGCTTTGAACAGGAAACAAGGTTCCCCCCCTATTTTAGGCTTTAAGTTGTACTAGAAGTTGGATGTTGTAATCTGGGGCGGGGTATTAAAAGGCACGTTAAAATGAAAAGCTGTGATCCAAGGCCCAAGCTGTATAAATGAACAGGCTGATCTGCCTAGTCTGGGGGCTCGTTCTGAGCTAGAGACTTGATAGGGTTGGAAGGACTGACACCTGCAAGGGGCCTTTGTGGAGTGGGGGGCGATCTCTGGTAAGTGTATTAGCAGGCGAGTAGGTTTTTTTGTTTTGTTTTGTTTCCTCCACGATGCTTTCACCTTAGGAATAAATGTGCTGGCTTGGAAAGAGCTGTGTGGCAGCTAGTGGCAATTACAGCTGTTCAGAGCCATCAGAGAGAAAGCGAAGCGCAGACGCTGGCCTGCTTTGTTGGGGATATCACAGATTAGGCGGGTTGCTGTGTAGCCTGGACAAACCCCAGCCAGGAGGGAGAGAGATGCAGCTCTCCACCCAGGAGAGGTGACAACAGTCTTGCGTGGATACCTTGGGTGGACCACAGAGGGGGAATATAGGCGCAGCTGCCCTGAACTGAGACAGGGAGGTCTGCCTCCATTCTGCCCCTCGCCTTGGGGCTCACTGCAAAAATGACAGGGCTGCTTCCAGACAGAGCAGAGCAGGCTGGAAATTCCATCCAAGACCGAAAGAAAGGTTCAGCCACGAGGGATCTGGAAGCACCATGGCTGCACGAGACACACACGCTCAGCAGTGCCCTCAGAGCACCTGGCAGAACGCAGACAGCAAACTGTGCTTTTGGAACGGCATGAGGGTTTGCGGGTTTCGGTATCATTTGCAGACACATCTGAGGTGCGGGTGCAGCCGTGGCAATGACAGGAGAGGGCATCAAAGGAACGTGCACAGCATCGTTAAGCAGCTTTTAGCTGCACAACTGACAAAAAGTTATTAATAGGAAATTATAGACAGGCACCGTCAATGCTGGACGTACACTGCGGCAATGGCGCTTAGATACCAATGGGATGAGTGCCACATAGGTGAGCGGACAGGCAGATACCACGCTGACAGGTGCCTTCGACAGCCAGAAGGCGAGAAATCCAGCATCTGTTGTGCACTGAGTAAGTGCCATGATTTTTCTTTACTGTTACTTTAAAAGAAGACCCTTTGATCTTTCTTTTCTTTTATAAAAACAAAGAGGAAACCAAAGGCAAATATGGACTAATTACAATATTTAATTAATGGGAAGGCTCTGACTTAAAGGACACAAAAGCAAAACAAATGCAATTTTAAAAAAAAAAAGCCAGAATGATGGCCCGGCACCACAACGTTTGCCTCAGGCCCGAGGATCAGGTTGGATTTCAGCCTGGAACGTACACTCGCCGGGCCCCCCTCCCCAAGTTTGTGAGCAGAAATCTGTCGCTGTTCAGTAACCCTTTGAGTGCGGACAAGAAAACAAGACCACTGTTAAGCTGAAGTTTCTGCGACTGTAATAACCTCAACTTCCCTTAAAAGAAAAATGTACCTGTTATGGTCATTAAATGCTTCCCGGCAATAACATGACGTTCCCTATCGAACCAAGCCGGAGATGTAGACACAAGAGGGAGAAGGGGACGGCTCACGTTTGCAGAAAGCTTCTCATTTGCCTTCAGAGTCCATATGGCCACTTTCCAGCACAACCAATGCTCCACGCCTGCAACAGATGAGTGGAAAGGATTAAAAATTAGAGCTACAATAGAACATGGACACAACATGCCTCAGGTTAGGACCCAGGTTAGTGGGAGCTCCTTAAATCAAGGTCCAGATGCACAAGGGAAGTAACTAGCAATGAGCTTTAATGATCACATAGGCACTGCATGGGTATCCAGCCAGCACGGAGAGCTTGGGCTTCACAGCTGAGTTACTTGGACTCTTACTTGGCTGTTACTCCTACCCTCCCCCCCAACCTCACATGAAAACCTCTCACGTGGAGGTGCTTTAAACCCAAGGTAGCTGGCCATTCCTGGGTTGCAGGCGAACGCCCGAGTGACGTCTACACTTGACTTACTCAGCTCACGTTCACCGGGGAAGCTGTGCCGCACTAGCGTTTTAGTGAAGACACTACGACATTGATGGAAAGTTTCGCCTATCGGCGTAGTTAATCCACCTTCCTGAGAGGTGTTAGCGTTGTTAACAGGAGAAGCTCTGCTGTCTGCATAGCTCTGTCTACACCTGGGGTTAGGTAAATCTAACTGTGTCCCTCGGTGGCAGGGGAAATCCACAGCCCTGAGCAACATAGTTAATATAGGAAACAAAGGATAGGAATAAATGGTCAGTTTTCAGAATGGAGAGAGGTCAACAGTGGTGTCCCCCAGAACTCTGTACTGGGACCAGTGCTGTTCAACATATTCATAAATGATCTGGAAAAGGTGTAAACAGTGAGGGGGCAAAATTTGCAGATGACACAAAACGACACACTTAAGTCCAAAGCAGGTGGCGTAGAGTTACAAAGGGATCTCACAAAACTGGGTGACTGGGCAACAAGATAGCAGCTGAAATTCAGTGTTGATAAATGCAGGGTAATGCACATTGGAAAACATAATCCCAACTATATGTATAAAATGATGGGGTCTAAGGTAGCTGTAACCACTCAAGAAAGATCTTGGAGTCACTGTGGACAGTTCTCTGAAACCATCTGCTCAATGTGCAGCAGCAGTCAAAAAAACTAACAGAATGTTGGGAATCATTAGGAAAGGGATAGATACTAAGACAGAAAATATCATATTGCTTCTATAAACCCAGGGTACACCCACATCTTGAATACTGCATGTAGATCTGGTTGCCCCATCTCAAAAAAGATATACTGGAATTGGAAAAGGTAAAAAAAGGACAACCTAAATGATTAGGGTTATGGAAAAGCTTCCATATGCAGAGAGATCAATAAAACTGGGACTTTTCAGCTTGGAAAAGAGACAAATAAGGGGAGGGGAACATGGCAGAGATCTAAAAACTTTTACTGATATAAAGAAAGTAAAAAAGAACGTGTCATTTACGCCTTCTCATAACACAAAAACTAGGGGTCACCAAATTAAATTAGTAGGGAGCAGGTTTAAAATGAACAAAAGGAAGTATTTCTTCACTCAAGGCACAGTCAATCTGTGGAACTCATTGCCAGAGGTTGTGGAGCAGGCTAAGACTATAATCAGGTTCAAAAAAGAGCTCGGTAAGTTCATGGAGGATAGGTCCTTCAATGGCTATTAGCCTGGATGCACAAGGATTGCTGTTTGCCTGAAGCTGGGACTGGGTGATGGGATGGATCACTTGATGATTATCTGTTCTGTTCATGCCCTCAGAAGCACCTGGCATCAGCCACTGTGAGAAGACAGGATACTGGGCTTGACGGACGATTGGTCTGATCCCATATGGCCATTTTTATGACAGCGAGTGATACAAAACAACCAGGCAATTGCCCAGTGTACCTAGGGTAACCAGAAGTCCTAGTATTAGGGGGCTGTGTCTTATATACTTTACCCACAGCCTCACCCCCAAAAAAAGGGTCCCAATTTTTCACGCTTGCTCTCTGGTCACCTTAATTGTAGCCAAGTTAATTAAAAATAATGAAATAAATTCTGGATAATCTCGCTGGAAAATCAGAGACTGTCTCAAGCAGACGGGGCAAATCTTAGTGTGAAGACATATATACACAGCTCCCTAATTCTGTGATCTTTCCTTTAGGAATCCTTAAAAATAAATTATTTAGAAACAAAGATTATTTATTTAAAAGGCAGAAGGAAGCCACCCCTACAACTGTGCTTGCTGGGGGGGGCAAACCAGACAGAATCACTGAGAAATCACCAAAGGCATTGCCCTAATAAATACAGGGTTACAGCTACAGACAATTCACCGTGCCAAAGCACGAATGTGGTTTTCTGGAGAATGCCGAAAACCCTGCTCAGAAATGATCAAATGATTTCGGTATGGAGCCAACATCCATAGAACGCTATATCTAGATCCACATGAAGGGGGACTGTTTAAGTTGGTCAGAAAAGACACTAACTTTTAAAGAATCTACTGATTTCTCTTCACTGGTTTTGCACGCAAAGTGCTAGTATAGATGAATTACCTAGATAAGGATTTAAAGCCTAGAGGAGAGGCACAGGGAACAGCAATTTCAAAGGACTCTCTGGGGATAATTACCAGTCCCGTGACTCAGCTCCCAGGTAGTTCTTTGAAAAAACCAGTCGTGCTCAAAATGTCACTGCACGGTTTACACAGTGTAGCTCTAGTGTCGGTCCCAGGATATAAGAGGCACGGTGGGCGAGATAATATCTTTTCTGGGGTCAACGTCTGTTGATGAGAAAGGCTAGCTTTCAAGTCACACAGAGCAATTCTTCAGGGAGAAGACAACGAAGAAATGCTCTGTGGGGCTCGAAAGTGTGTCTCGCTCACCAACAGAAGCTGGTCCCACAAAAGATATTATCCCACCAACTTTGTCTCTCTACGCTTCGCCAAGGCAGATTAGCTGCAGATAAGTGCACCATCCTACCTGAACAAAGAGGTGACCCAAAGGGCCAATGGCTTCCAAGCATGCACTGTGCCGGGGGCTGTACTCAACCATGCCATTTGCCAGAGAATCGATTCAATCTCAACTTTCATTTAAAGCAATTGCCGTTTGAGCCATTATGGATGTAAAGGAAAGGGCAGATGAATGAACTGAGTGTTGTCCGCAAGCTGACCAACAAAATCTCACAGAGGTGTGAACTTACACACTCAACGTGGCTGACAACTGTGGGGTTTAATGGCCACAGCTGGAAATGTCAATATTTAGTGGCACTATTAAGTTTTCTCCCACACCGCTGGCTGGCCTGGCAGCTAGCTTGGGTGTTTCTGGCTGCTGTCAAGGTTTGCAAAGGCGGAAATTAGCAGTTCAAGTCCCTCCAACAAGGATAGGGGGAGGAAACCTAGTTGTTCTGCCTGTATGGAGGAGGGCAACACATTTGTCCCTCTTTTCCAATAGGAAAAGCCTCAAGCGCTTCCCAGCTGCCAATAACCTGGCTTCTCAGCCTACCACGCCAAAGCAGTCATGCATTTTCAGTACAGACCTCAGCAGCACTGATCTGGGTTTTAACATCCCACGGAGGGAGAAGGCAACGCTCCTTATACCAAGCTCAAAGCAGCGAATCCTAGCACCTTCTCTCCAGCTGCCCGCTCAGCCGCCGGTTTGCGAGGTCTCCATCTCCCAGGGGAATGGAACACAGGCAGGAAGTGATGGCTCATGTTGCCTCCCCAGCTGCTAGTGGTGCATGTGTGCATGTGAAGAGGAGGCAAAGACCAAGACGATTAGTTAGTGACAGGGCAGGACCTGAGCGTCTGCTCATAAGGCAGGCTGGGGAGCAGCTCTCAGAGCTGCGAGGAAGGCAGCCAAAGAAGCTGAACTGAAGCAGGAGAGAAAACAGTCTACAGACACCCCCAGGATGGCCCTGAGCATGACCAGATTGTCCTGTTCACATGCTGAAATGTAGCATGTCACCTCCTACAGCAACAGAGGCTATCGTCACATTGGTACACCACGTGCACAGGATGGGGAGGGACGGCAGTAGCTACTGTCTATCTGGCAGGCTTGCACAGGGAATTTTGCACAACACAATGCCATGTTGCTGTACCCGGTACGCACTGGCTACAGCGCTTCCTTCTTAGCGAGGGACACACCAGTTCGCCATAAGATCCTTTCTTGCTCTGCCAGCTATGTCGGAGGTTGGCTTAAATAAGGTGTTTTGCACACAGCACCACCTAGTGGCCCCGGTAACTTTTTGTGTTTGTGTTTTTAAACTCAAGGGCTGAATCAGACAGTTTGCTGCCACACCCACGGCTTTCCTGGGGAGTTTGATCCTCCGCCAGTTTCAAGATACTAGTTAAACAAAAAATTCTTGACTTTTCATTTCGTTCGCTTTATCTATTGAGGGGCAGCTCTCGTCCTTTTGGATGCCCAGTCCCTGCCCACCCAGATTCTTGCCTTTTGAGGCCTTTTTACGTGCTAGGCTCATTTAAAGTGTGATATTGACCAGGTTGCTTGCAGCTGGCTCTGCTTGTCTTGAACCCAGGTGCTATGAGGAATTATAGCCAGTGCTGTTGCTAGATCCACAGCTGATCCTGTGCTCCCATTTCTACCATCCACAAATAAGGCCCTGAGCCTACAAACACACACGCTGCACTTACATGGGCATTCCCCAGGGAGTCAGGGGGAGCCTCGCCGTGGATAACGAAAGAGAATAACAATTACTTTGCCATTACAGCACTTTCCAAAGATCAGAGAGAGAAAACGAGGCACGCCAAGGATCAAACACTCAGTCCACGCCAGAGCTCAGCGCGGACCTGGATTTCCCAAGACCCAGTCCCACAGGCACAATCTGTTTCTGTGGGAAAAGGATCACGCTCATACCTACCCATTCGTTCCCCACCCATTGCCTCTGTCACACCCACACAGTCACTCAGTCTGGGAACAGTTGATCAGAGCCTGAAAAGTTAAAAGTGCTAGGTAAAGTCTTCTGCGGAGACTGGGGTCAGATCCCAGCAATGGGTACCGTCAGCTATTGCTTCATCTAGAGCTGCCCTCTTGAGTTCGGTCCTGCTTCGTTCCCCTCAAAGCCATCACGAATCCCACAACTCCCTCATCACAAACACTGGGCCGGACAAGCCTCTCCCAGGTGTAAGAGTCAGTTTAGCCACCATCCCACCTCCACAGGGCACTCTTCAAAGCCAACGTCGCACTTATTGAGTGCCAGCTTAGTCGGCTGGACCCAGTCAGTAGGGATGTGTGAGAGGAAGCCCAACTGGTTCCTGGGGGTCCTAACAAAGCCTGTGCCGGGTGAGCATCTCCTCTTATCTTTTAAAAGAAAAACTCCAACTAACAGAGGACAAAATTTGCTCAAAAGGGCAGAAAAGGAGAAAAAGAAAACCAGGGAATCTCAAGTAGGAGCAGAGGGGTTATTTTACCTCCGTAGCTGGTGCGATTACTGCTGGAACACTGTGCCCAGTTCCAGTGTTGACAGTTCAAGAAGGATGTTGCTAAATTGGAGAGGGTTCAAAGAAGAGCCACGAGAATGAGTAAAGGATTAGAAATTTGCCTTATTATAGTGAAAGCCCCAAGGAGCTATTTAGCTTCAGAAAGAGAAGGTTAAGGCGTGATTTGATTACAGGCTATCCGTCCCTACATGGGGAACAAATATTTAATAATGGACTCTTCCATCTAGCAGAGAAACATATAAATTGATCCAATGGCTGCAAGTTGAAGCCAGACAAATTCAGACTGGAAACCAGGCTTAAATCTTTGGCAGTGAGGGTAACTGACCACTGGAACAATTTATCAAGGGCTTTCGTGGATTCTCCACAACTGAGAAATTTTCAAAAATCACAACTGGATGTTTTCCTAAACGAGACACCTTCAGAATTATTTTGGGCCCATTCCCTGGCCAGTGTGATAAAGGAAAGTCAGATTGGATGATCACTACGGTCTTGTCTGGACTTGGAATCTACCAATCTATCCAAAAAACCACAAGGAAAGCATTGAGGACACTACGTGAGAACCTAGCTTGCAACACATTTGGTGGTTAGACAGGAGCTGAGGGGTGCTTGGGGCCAATCCCGCTTTTATTCCCTAGGAACCCTCCAGATGGAAGGGGAAGGAAGGGGGCGAGAAGGTTTTGGAAACTGATGGCTCAGGCGCTCTGATCCCACATATGGGAATATGCAGAAGCATATGGGGGGTCACCTGTCCCCCGATTTGCGCTTGGCTGGTCCTGAGCATGCTCAATAACACCACTGAAGCCGGCTGCCCTCACCCTGCCCTCCTTCCCATCCCACGACCGGCAGGCACACATCATCTCTGCCCCTCACTCAAACACAACACATGCGTGGCAGCGTTAAGGGCTTGTTTTAAACCCACCTACCAGGGAACTCACTTGCACCCCCAGAACTTTATTTTCTAAAGTGCAGCGGAGGAGACATCCGTACTGTTCAGATCCCATTTTTTTTTAAAAAATTGGAGCTTATTTTTTGTCCTCTCCACTCCAGCAATTTTAAACTGCAGAATAAACACCTGCAGCATGGGCACGAGCTCCAGGGAACAAGGATTGTTACTAGAAACCCCGTTACACACAGTTATGGGAAAGACCAGCTACCGTGACAGCAGCTACCAAGAACACCTGTCTTGCCGCTAGTTTCATCGACACGACTTTTATTCAGTAGTTGATTTTTGCCAAGGAGACTGGGGATAGAAAGCAACACCTCGACTGTTTTAGGGCTTGTCTACACTGGAACATTAGCGCACAGCAACCCACGGTGTGAACATGCAGTGCACCAGCTTGCTGCATAATCCCGGCCGAGGTGGTCCCTGCTACAGCATCCTAGACTTTCCGTAGCGTGGGTTGACATAGGAAGGAGAGCCCTCCGACCTTTTGGCACATTGTAGCAGGGTTCCCATGGCACGTTAGCACCCTCTGGCTTGCCACACGCTGGCTCGCCCTGCAGACAAACCCTTGATGCGCTTTCCCCCTTTCCAGTGCTCCATTCTTGTATAACGGAGTGCAGCAAGTGATCTCTAACTCTGGCAGAGCCCCTTTCTAGAACTGCTAATCAGCCCTCAGCACACCACATAATAGAGCAATGAGGCTCCTGGAACTAGCAGCTTTCCAGGTAGCTAGCGTGTGTGGGCCTTCTTCTTTGATGTTGAATGGGAAAACTGGAGGGTTCCACGGGAATAAAAGCGAAACTGGGAGAAGGGCAGCTGGGCCTGGGGAAAGGGGAAATGATTTAACGAGTCAGAAATAGGAAGTTGGAGCCACTGACTGACAGAGTCTCCAGGTGAGGAGGCAGTGAGACCCTGAGAGCTAAGGGGGAAAATCCCTTGGGAAACAGCCCAGGCTAAGCTGAGGAACTACGCTGGTTTGTTTTCCTCAAGTTTGGGACCATAAAACAGCCGAAAAGAGACAGGCTGGGAAGAAAGTCTGTCTGGTTACACCCATCAAACAAGTAGGTAACCTCCAGCATCACAGAGAGTCTCAGTGTGTGAGAGAGGTGCCATATGTACAAATAACGGTTTAGAAATCTCCATTCATTTTCTTCTGCATGGCAACAGATGCTGAGAAGAGAGCTCTAGGGAGGAGTCTGTCAGTTAGAACAACTCGGAATTTATTTGCCTCCTGCAAGGAGGTCAGTGAAATGGGGGAGAGGCAAGCCCACAATTCTGTTCTGGTGCACAGGAACCGCTAACAACAGCTGAAGGGCTGCACACGGCAAAAAGTAGGGATCCAAACACATACCTCGTTGTTGTTGTTGTTTGCTGCAGAAATGTTTGCTCTTTGACTTCAGGGAACATTGCGAAATCTTCTCGGGGAGCCCCCCACGAAGAGCTCGGGGCAAGGTTCAAACTTGAATAAGGTGGAAAACTGGCAAACCAGGGACATAAATAAGTAAAATGTTTGATTCTAGATAGAGCAGAGCAGGAAATGGTCTTTCCAGGCTGCAAAAGATTGAGATTTCCAAACAATTTCCCATGATATATCAGGACAAACCTAAGACCTTTCCAAAATCTTCACCAAAAAAGTGTCAAGCAATCAATGGCCCCACTGTGGGTGTTGGAGACCCAGGTTCTGATCCCTGCTCTTCCTGGTTCAGGCCAGAGATTGGAAGTTGAGTTTCATCTCCCAGGCGAGTGCTTTGAATAGCAGCCTATTGGCCATGGTGAAGGTTGGGGGGGGAAAGGGTCTCTCTATCACTCTCTCTCATGATGACCAGAAATTCCAGCAAGGATCTGAGAAATCATCCCATCAAATGGTGTCAAAACTGATCCATTCCCCAGGAAATGTTTCTGGACAAACTGGCATTTTCTGATCAAAAAGGGTTTTGTCCAAAAAAAAAAAAAAAAAAATTCCCCAACTGGATTTATTTGTAAATGCAACTTTCGAGCGTCTGAGACCCCAGGGCTGTATCTGGACCCTTCTGGGTCACGCCCGTACAGAGAGCCCCAGAAGTCAATGGGGATACCCGGGGTTTGCCCTGGTGAATCCAGTGGCAGGTTCAGGACCTGTGTCTTGCGCAGTGTCTTGGAAACGGAAAGGAATATTGAAAGAGGTTAGTGCAGGCAGTATTTCCTAACCTGACGTCAGCTCTCTGGTTTATGGAGTCCCCTTCCCCCTCCTCGGCAGTCTGGGAAAACAATAGGCTGCTCGGAATTGCCTGGAGGTGATATCCCCCCCCACCCCACAGATCTTGGCAGAGCTGCCGTCCCACGACCTCCACACATCTGTCCACCAGATGGCTGGACCAGCATGGATGCTAGGCACAGGAGGTATGGGTGGAGACAGATTTCCAGAGCTGCTTGGCCCTCATTTGTGAAGGCTAGGGCTCACGGAACCAGCTACGAGTTAAAACGAGTTGAGCAGTAGGAAGGCCGAGGGAATCCATCCCTAAAAAGGTGATTTTGTATACACAAGGCCTGATTCTCCCTTGCCCAGCACCTTTGTGCACTTATTTATACCAGTGCTATCCGAACAGCGGTAGCGTTACACACCCACTTTGCATTGGTCTAATTCCACTTGTCCTTTGGGCTAACCCTAACTCTGCCACTGACTCCCTGAGAAGCCTTGGGTAAGTCACTTCACCTCTGACTCCCCGGCTGTAGAATGGGAAGAGCATGGAAGTATTTCACAGGGTCGTCGTGAGGGAGGCCATAAAGATGGCAAGGCTGGGGTAAAAAGACTGTTTGAAGGCAATCTCTCCAGACTGAGTGGGTTAGAGCTGTGCGACATGCATACAGAGGATTATGCAATAAGAGGCTAAACTAATAGTTCATGCCTTTACTTCGACTGTAAGCTCTTTGGGGCAGAGACCACCTTTTTGTTCTGCATTTGTACAGTGCCTTACACAGCGGGTTCCTGGTCCATGATGGGGGCTATTCCTAGGCACAGTATACATACATCAACACCAATAAAGTGCACCAAACATGGAAAGCAGTAAGGACTATGTTTTGCTAAACTCTACTCGCCCAGGGCAAGTTTGTTTGCCGGATGTTTCCTATCTCCCCCCCACTTCCTGCCCCGCCCATTACCCTCCTTATCCTGGTGCCGGTTATGCTGGAACATTTTGATGACAATTGTGCAACACTGTGTTATGTGCAGTGAACCAAGCACCCCTTTCACAAGACCCAACAGACACCCAAAGTGCACATCTTTGCTTTTCAACTCTGCTTTTATTTGTCAATTTCTTGACTAAAAAGAAAAACAAACCTGCTATGACTTAATCCACATAATGTCAGTTCAGTGCCAGGCTCCCCCACAAGTAAGGCCCATGAGCTCCCCAATTACTGATTATTTAAAGGCCAACAAGGCAGCTGGGAGTCCAAGGGGGGGAAAATGTGACACACAGACCTCACTCCACTGAGAGGTCCCACTTTCAAGTTGACAAGATAAAGAGTTAAAGCGGGTGGAGCAAAACCTTACAAAGAAAAATGATTAGGTAATAAATCTGATGGTAGAAAGCAGGAAGGTGCACTATATGGAAGGAGGCAAAGTCCGGAACAGGATGTATATAAAATAAATATTGCACTAACTTTGATAGCACAGAAAAATGGAAGATTTGAGGAGGGGTTAATGAATGCTCAGTGTGAACTATAATAAATTTCCTGTTTTACTTGTGTCGAGCGCCTTTGCGGCAATCTATACAATACATTGTGTGCCTAATGATTTCCTAGCCATGAATGGGTCACGCAGACTCACGTTCCTTGCCTTTTTGTCTGTGCCGGAGAAATAAAGCTTTTGAAATCCCCTGGGCCTTGCTGTTGGGAGTTTTCTTTCCTACCTAGACACACCTCTCAAAATGCACACAATGGAAGCGTAGTGCAATTCATTTAAACAAGTGTTCCCTTTTCATGCAATTCCTGTTGTGAATGTCATTTCGATTCCATTAGCAATTCAGAAAGCACCGTTGTTTGTAGACGTGCAGGCGAAAATTCCTAATCAAGCTGCTTTGGCAGGCTTGAGCAGGGATGGGAACCTCTGCAAATATTACCAAACTCCCCAGCTGATATGAAAGGATTATATGTATCTAGTTGAATCGGCCTCTGCCTGGTGGGAGTCCTATTTGTTTATGTCAATGAATCTTTGTATCATAAATGTTACTATTGTATATGCTTGCTCACTCCAAATGTATCACTTTGTAATAATGTTACTATGTTTAACAGGTGAAAGAAGCCTCTCCCTCTGCTGCTAGAGTGAGAGTGTTTTAACATATGAGAGGGGTCTTTCCCTTTGTTGTTAAAGTAAGAAGTTTCTGCTTTTGTAAGGAGTTTCTACCTTTTCCTTTGTTGCGAGTTTCTATCTGTTATTGAAGCCCTAAAAAGATTAGAAAGGAATGTGCAGGGTCTGGGATGGGAGCCCTGGCCAGGTTCCTATCACAGCCCCCTGCATGAGAACCAGATATCCATCAGGTGATCTGCACACAGTCACGTATACTTGTTTGTTCCACTCTATAAAAGCTGGACCCACTTGCAGCGACTTTGGAGACCTCACCTACGGGTGGACGCACTGCGTAGGGCTTCCCAATTGCCGGGACAGGCTCTCTAAATCCTCGCTGCAACCGGGGCTCCTCAGCGACTGTGGATCTGGATGATGGTAATGTATTAATAGGGCAATTGGTGATGTATCTTTCTTAATCACTATAGTTGATTTTATGTAGTAATGATCAGGTGCATTACCTTACTTATTCTTTCTATTGCTTATGTATATATATCATTTCATTTTCTGTAATATTTAGAAAGAGATAGTAACGCAACCTTGTTCTTTCTACTGGTGTCTGTGTTTTTTCTGCCAACCCTGTCAATTAGCAGAACACCAGCACAAAAGAGAGAAAGGCACAGTAAAGGTAAGTACATTACTAGAAATTTCATTTACAAGGATATGTTCAAGTTCATTAAGAAGCTTCTTACAGTTAAGGTTCAAATACTAAACGGGCCCGCCCTCTCTCTGCAGTCCAAAAACTCGCACCATTCACTGCATGAAAAATTAAAAACTGCCCTGTTGCGTATATTCAGAGATTGC
>ML675627.1:6283897-6315594 GCA_007922155.1 Mesoclemmys tuberculata | reverse complement strand
CCAGCCACCTCCCTCAGTAATCCCCACCAATGGCTAATTACCCTCATAAATCTCCACCTTGCAGACTTCAACAGCTAGGTTTTGGAAGGAGTTTGTCGTGGTCTGCTACATTAAAGAGCCCTTTATTATCCAGTACCTTTCTCTTCTTCTTCTTCTTCTTCTGACAGTGCCTGATCAAGTCACCTTCTAACCTTTTCTTCACGAAGCTAGACAGCTCAGTCTTTCAAAGGATATGCACCTGGGAACGTGCGTCCCAGCAGGAGACAGACCCGTCTTAGCTGTGATCGAGCTGGTGCACTGAAAACATCAGCCCAGCCAGGTGTAGTGTGGGGCAGTGGTTCGGGCTAGCCACCTGAGTGCAAATCGGCCCAGACGCTCTGGGCTACGTTCTCTTGTAGGCCCACCCTACGGCCATCTCTGCTGCTATTTTTAGTATGCTAACTTGATCGGGGCCAGTGCATCAGTCTGCCTGGGCTGGGAGCACGCGTCTAAGCTGCAGCGTAGACACACTCTTTGACTATCACCATAAGGGATGTTTTCCTTGTCACAAATCATTCCCCTAGCTCCTCCCTGTATCCTTTCCAATTACTCATCATCCTTTGAGCGTGGGCACCATCACGAGACATGGGATTATTCCAGGGCAGGTTTAATCAGTGCTGTATACCCTTCTCCCCCTCCCCCGGCTCAAGAGCACCCTGTTAATACAGCCAAGTCCCAAGCTAGACAAGCCCTTTCGACAACAGCGTCACACTGGGAGCTCACGCGTAGTTGACTTCCAATAGTGCACGTTTAGATGTAAGACAACCTGCATCCATTCTGCCGGCCTATGTGTGCTATGAAGGACAAAGGAGGGGTTCCCCTGATAGGGTATCTCCTCATATACAGCAGATTCCTCCCCCGTGCCAGAAAGGGACCTCCCCTCAACACCTGAAGCGCACACACCTGGCTGCTGCTGGGGCAGTGCGTAGGACCCAGGCAGACAAAAAGAAAGTGTGTGGGAGGCGCCAGCAGACGAGTGACACCATGTGTCTAGGTGACTGACCTGAGGGGAACAGCAGGAGGCAGACACACCAGACGGCTGCTCAACAGAGCTACACTCAGGTGGACGCCCTCTTCCGTTCAGGGGGAGAGAGGGAGAAATAAAGAGGCCAGGTGTATGGCGACAACAGCCAGTGTAGGTAGAATGGAAGGGGTGAAGAAGGCTCTCTGGACTGTAGGGGAAGGGTGGGAGCTTTGAAGCTTATCGGGAGCGTGGACAAAAAGGTTTCCCTGGTTTCCATTTGGATAGGTGTAGAAAGCTGGGCTCTCTTGCCCACAGCGGGAGTGGGATGAGGCACCGTGTCGTCACAAGACCATATGTGAGAAGTAAGATGGGATATTATTGTAAGCTGTGGCTCACAGAGTTGGCCTGGAGCAGGAATAGTTGTCACGGCTGCTCCATCTGCTCAGGGAGGCCCTGATTTTTCAAGAGGGTTTAGCCATTCTGGGCACCTCAGTTTTTGTTGGGGTCACGGTGACCAAAAGGCCTGATTTTCAGAACATGCTGAGCGCCCAAGTGGACAACCAGGACCCTGGAAGGTATTGCCGAGTTGGGCACTGAAAAATTCACATGTCCCTTTTGAAAATCTTAGTTAAAGTAGTTGGGGAGAGCTGTGGAATATGGCCCATGGTGGAAAGATAAGGAGACCTGAGAAAATATCAAGAATGAGTGAGGATGCAGGGACAAAATTAGACTTGGTGTTGCACATTGCCTGAGTTTCTGTGGTTTAAGAGTTGGGGTTTTTTTAAATTAGTGTCTCAGGCCCCTTTTACAAAGGTTCTCTCTTCTCCACCCCCAAGAATTTTCTACCTGGAAGTTTCCTGGGGGTTTTACTAGTTATTTAAAATAAAAAAAAATCACTTATTTCCCTATTCATCCAACACAAACTGCAGAGCAGATCTCGGACAGCTCTCAGCAAAGCGAGCAGGCGTGCGTCTGAGAACTGCAAATCAGGGAGCCCGTACGGCAAAAGTGAATCCTTTCACCAAAGCTAAAAGTGTGGTTCTCCAGGGGCATGTTAGGGGGTGTTTACAAGTTTGACTCCAACATGACCAGACCGATTTAAACCTCATGGAAACATTAATGGCCCTTCACATACGCTATGGCCTTTGTTACCACTGCATTTCAGCCCTCCTTTAAGATACACGCTTCAGAAGAATACTTCAAAAATAAAAAATAAAAGAAGTCTTCTGGGATAGCAGGCACTAGCTTTATAATGGTCTAGCTGAGTTCAGCATTTACAGTGCCAAATATTTCCTATGTTACAGAACCCACGCCCCTCTGGTTGAGCTAGTGAAAACACCTCCCTTTTTGAATCTGCACTATTCAATGTAGCGTCTCCCAAAGGCAGGTAAGTAAATAGTTCTCCCCTGGGGTACACTGAGAAATGGTTTCCTTGGAGCTGTGATTAATTTTTCAATAGAAAATAGTTCAGTGCAACAGATCTTCCACCCTCCGTTGAGCGAAAGCAGCCCCTATGGCTCACGTGGAACAGAAGCAGAAGATGTAGGACTACAAGAGGGCAGCTACCAAGGTACATGTGCAAAAGGGCCACATTTTGGGGGGGAATCTGGGTTTTTTTAAAAAGGAGCTAAGGAGGACGTTGTAGTGTGTTACCTCCTGAGCCCTGATTGGTTGAAATATCAGTACACTTCCGCTTGAAACAAGAAATATCACTATGCTGTGCCTGAAAACAAACCAAAAGAAAATGGAAGCAGGCAAAGCTCCACATTAGAGCAGTGGGGAGGTGTGGGACTGTGGCAAGAGAGGTGCAAGCTGCCTTTTTTTTTCTTTTTTAAAAAGGGCTCCAGCTGTCAGCTCCAGGTGGCTGGGGCTCATAAAAGGGCTGTGCACATGCAGGGAGCGGAAATAAAGGAGACAACTGGAGCCCCATCACCCAGGCTTGGGCTTTCCTTCCCCGCCCCCCTTAAGCCCTCACTGGGACACAGCCTGAGCTCATAGAATCAGAAGATTAGAGTTCGAAGGGACCTCAGGAGGTATCTAGTCCAACCCCCTGCTCAAAGCAGGACCAATCTCAGCTAAATCATCCCAGCCAGGGCTTTGTCAAGCCACAGCTTAAAAACCTCTAAAGATGGTGAATCCACCACCTCCCTAGGTAACCCATTGCAGGGCTTCACCACCCTCCTAGGGAAAAACTTTTTCCTAATGTCCAACCTAGACCTCCCCCACTGCAACTTGAGACCGTTGCTCCTTGTTCTGTCATCTACCACCACTGAGAACAGCCTAGCTCCATCCTCCCTGGAACCCCCTTCGGGTAGTTGAAGGCTGCTATCAAATCCCCCCTCATTCTTCTCTTCTGCAGACTAAACAAGCCTCGTTCCCTCAGCCTCTCCTCCTAAGTCTTGTGCTCCAGCCCCCTAATCATCTTTGTTGCCCTGCGCTGGACTCTCTCCAACTTGTCCACATCCTTTTTGTAGTGGGGGGCCCAAAACTAAACACAATACTCCAAATGCGGCCTCACCAATGCCGAATAGAGGGGAATAATCACTTCCTGTGATCTGCTGGCAATGCTCCTACTAATGCAGCCCAATACGCCATTAGCCTTCTGGCAATAAGGGCCCACTTTTTACTCTTATCCAGCTTCTTGTCCACTGTAACTCCCAGATCCTTTTCTGCAGAACTGCTGCCTAGCTATTCAGTCCCCAGTTTGTAGCTGTGCATGGGATTCTTCCATCTTAAGTGCAGGACTCTGCACTTGTCCTTGTTGAATCTCCGATTTTTTTGGCCCAATTCTCCAATTTGTCTATGTCACGCTCTATCTCCCCATACCCTCCAGGGTATCTACCACTCCCCCCCAGTTTAGTATCATCTGCAAACTTGCTGAAGGTGCAATCTACCCCATCCTCCAGATCCTTACTGAACAAAACCAGTCCCAGCATCGACCCCTGGGGCACTCTACTTGTTACCGGCTCAAGCTCTCCTCTCCCTCACATTCCTTTTGAAAAGAAAATGTGATACAAATTTTGGGTTGCAACCTTTTTTAGAAATCCTCGATTCACAAATGGCTGGACAGTTGCCAGGGTTTATATCTTTTTATAGATTCAGGCTTCCAAACCTTTAAAGATTAATCCTGAAAACATTATTTTTAACTGCTCAACCCTTGATGCCAGGGATCCTGAAATCCAGCACAACACTAAAACCTCTTGAACGTCATGCACCAGCAGACTCTGGATTAAAAGAATTTTCTATAGTTTCTCAATAAAGCATTTATCCTTGCATAGGAGCGTCCCTGAAAAACAATTAAAACTGTCACATTTCAGCCATGGCCTCGTACAGCTTGACCTCAGATTAAACCTCTCCATACTAACTAAATAGAAATGTTGGACAAGTCCTAGCAGCGAAAACTAAACGGAGCACGAAGTGGGACTACACAGCTTGCTAATGGAGGACTAAAATGTAATTGATTTATTAAAGGATACAGCATCAAAACAATGTCTAAATAGACATTCAAAAGATGACTCTCCAAAATTTAAGAAAGCTTAGTGAATGGAACAACCTTTACTTTATCCTCTTTAATGTATGGCTTAAGTTGGCTTTTCAAATTCAATTAAGAAGTGACTACAATGCAGATACAAGTCACACCAAGGGTATGTCCACACGGCAGAGTGAAGTCAATTTACTTTCAATCGACTTTCAGCCACCAACTTGTGGAAGTCACAGGAGCGTGATCACACCATCCTCCTTGCATCCCCACTCGCCACGCTTGGGTCGACGTTCAAAGCAGTGCACCATGGGTAGCTATCCCACAGTGAAATTAGCTACAGAGACTTTTGGGAAGCTTGTCGTCCTCCCATGATGCAACATTTCCTCCCCCTCCCTTCTTGTCCCAAACAAACTGTAAACGCTTTTTCACGCTTTTTCTTTTTTTTTTAAACACTTTTTCTATGCTGCGTGCACACCGTTGCTGGAGAGAAATGAAGCCCGCTCAGCTCTGCGCTATCATTGTGTGCATCCTGCAGTATTTTCAAAGGCGAGACAGGAGTCTCAGCGTGGAAAATAGCCATGTTACAGAGGCCGCCCTGCTGCAAGCCATAGAGTGAAACAATTCCCGTTTGCTGCAGGCTGTCATGCATCATCTTCCGTCCATGGAGCGCTGGTTCTAGTCCCGGTCTCAGGAAACAAGCAGACTGGTGGGATTGTTTCATTATGAAGGTGTGGGATGACAAGCAGTGGCTGCAGAATTTTCGTATGCCAAAGGCCACTTTCTTTGAACTTTGCGCGGAGCTCTCCCCAGCCCTGAAGAGTGTGAATACTTGCTTGAGACCAGCTCTGGCAGTGGAGAAGAGAGTGGCCATCACTCTATGGACGGTAGCAATGCCAGACAGCTACCAGGCAGTTGGAAATCAATTTGGAGTCGGTAAATCCACCGTTGGAGCTGCTGTGAGGCAAGCGTGCAGGGCCATTAATAGACTTCTGCTACAAAGGCTAGTGACTTTGGGAAACGTGCCGGACATAGTGGACGGGTTTGCCACACTGGGGCTCCCAAACTGTGTGTGTGTGTGTGGGGGGGGGAATAGATGGCGCACACAGTCTGATCTAGCACCAGACCTCGTTGGCACAGAATACATAAACCGGAAGGGATACTTCTCAGTGGTGTTGCATGCTCTTGTGGATCACAAGGGACATTTCACCAACATTAATGTGGGGTGGTCAGGAAAGGTGCGTGGGGTGTGCATCTTAAGGAACTCTCTTCTGTTAAAGAAGATGCAGGTGGACACTTTTTTCCCTGCCAAAATATATATATATATATATATTTATATATATATATAGGGGATGTTGAAATGCCAACAGTGATCCTGAGGGATCCTGCCTACCCCTTGCTCCCTTGGCTAATGAAGCCCTACATCAGGCTCCATGACAGCCAGAAGGAGCGTTTTAACAACAGGCTCAGCAAGTGCAGAACGGTGGTGGAATGTGCATTTGGGCATTTGAAGGCCAGATGGAGATGTCTAGTTACTAGGCTGGACAGCAGTGAAAAAGAACATCCCACAGTTATCTCTGCATGCTGTGTGCTCCCTAATCTGCGTGAAACACAGGGTAAATAATTCCCCCAAGGTTGGGCCATGGAGGCTGAGAGGCTGACCGCAAATTTTTAGCAGCCAGATTCCAGCGCTATGCTCAGAGCCAACCACGGAGCGCTTCACCTACAGCAAGCATTGAAAAATCGTTTTTCCAATGAACGGCAGTAACGTACGTCTGTGCTGTGCTTTTCCCCATCTCCCACCCTTGCACCAGTGGTCCCCCTCCCCCTCTTTCCCCATTCAAGCTATGAATGAATAAAAACAGATGTTTTTTAAAGCCACAAAGTTTTATTTGTGACCCGTTGCAATGGGGGAGAAAGGAGAAGTTAACACTGTAAAGTGTCACTGTGCAAGCAACTGTGGTTGCGTGCAATTCTTAAAGGGGCCGTAGTGTCTTTCTGCTCACCTCCACCGGTGTGGAGAATACACAGTGCGCCCTGCTCAGCGTCCTCCTGGAGTGGATGGCGACGGAAAGTGGTAGGCAGCGGAACATTTTGGAGGGGCTGCAGGCAGAGCCTGTCCTGCTGCTGCTCTTCCTGGAGCTCATAGACTCATAGGTCAGAAGGGACCAATATGATCATCTAGTCTGACCTCCCGCACAAGGCAGGCCACAAAACCCTACCCATACACATTTATAACAACCCCGAACCCATGACTGAGTTATTGAAATCCTCAAAAATGAGATTTGAAGACCTCAAGCTGCAGGGAATCCACCAGCAAGCGACCCATGCCCCATGCTGCAGAGGAAGGCGAAAAACCTCCGTGGCCCCTGCCAATCCGCCCCGGAGGAAAATTCCTTCCTGACCCCAAATATGGCGATCAGCTAAACCCTGAGCATGTGGGCAAGACTCACCAGCCAGCACCCAAAAAAGATTTCTCTGCAGTAACTCAGTTCCCATCCCATCCAGCATTCCCACAGACCATTGAGCAGACTTATCTGCCGATAATCCAAAATCAATTGCTCAAATTAAACTATCCCATCATAACATCCCCTCCATATACTTATCAAGCTTAGTCTTAAAGCCAGATAAGTCATTTGCCCCCACTACTTCCCTCGGAAGGCTATTCCAGAACTTCACTCCCCTAATGGTTAGAAACCTTCGTCTAATTTCTAGTCTAAATTTCCTAATATCCAATTTGTACCCATTCGTCCTCGTGCCTATATTAGTACTAAACTTAAATAATTCCTCTCCCTCCCTAACGTTAATCCCCCTGATATATTTATATAGAGCAAGCATATCCCCCCGGAGCCTTCTTTTGGCCAGGCTAAACAAGCCAAGCTCTTTGAGTCTCCTTTCATAAGGCAGATTTTCCATTCCTCGGATCATCCTAGTAGCCCGTCTCTGAACCTGTTCCAGTTTGAATTCATCCTTCTTAAACATGGGACACCAGAACTGCACACAATATTCCAGGTGGGGTCTCACTAGCGCCGTATATAACGGCACTAACACCTCCTTCTCCTTGCTGGAAATACCTCGCCTGATGCATCCTAAAACCACATTTGCTTTTTTAACAGCCATATCACATTGGCGGCTCATAGTCATCCTGCTATCAACCAATACCCCAAGGTCCTTCTCCTCCTCCGTCGTTTCCAGAGCTCTACCAGAGCCGCAGCTTGTTGGACTGATCCCTCGTAATGCGCAACATCTTGTCAGATCAGAAGCAAGTTCTTTATGGCATTTCTGAAAATAACAGCACAATTTCTGGAGAGTGAGATCTCATATTAAAAGGCAATAGTCACACTGTTTGGTGGATTCTGGCTAGACTCTTGATCTGCCTGGTAGAAACTATGGGGCAAAAGCTGACCATTATTTAAAAAAAAAAAAAAAAAAAGCTAATGAAAACTTTTTTCTTCTCTTTTCAGTACATCACAGCAAGGCCAAGGCCAGCTGCATACACCCAACAGCGCAGTAAGATGGGCTCAAAAAGAGAATTTACTACTCTGTTTTCAAACATGGCCTCTTTTACTGAGGAAAATTCCTGATTATCATCAATTTAATGCTATGTTGTGAGTGGTACTGAGGAAGGATTTGACATCAGGCACCAGAAACATTCTTCTGACTTGAAATTAAGGAATGAGGACAGGCAGATTGCTCAAGGGGAAGACCCTCCATCTAGTTTTAAAAATCAATTTAAATTTCACTTTGTAGGTGTTGAACGGAGGCTACCATCTACTATGCAAAACATGAGCCTTTTACGGTTATTCTGCTCTTTCCCAAACCCTGCTCCTATTTCATTCACTTATTGTTTTGTCCTAGATTCTGTGTCAAACTTTTCTGGTTTGCATAAATTACTGTGGTGAGTTGATTTGAATGTTACATGCTGTACACCCACCATAGATGGATGTTCGTTTCAAGAATTGACATGACAAAGACTTTTCTTAAATTTTTTTTTTTTTTTTTAAGAAAATGCCCAAAAGAGTATCATTTGGTAAGGAAGCAATACTGTAATCCAGCAGGTCACTAGCTAATGGGATTATTATTTTTAAAAGAACAAGCAGCAGGTTTTTATTTAAAATTGCTGGTGTTTCCCAATCTAAATGGTTTGAGATGCATCTTCAATATTTTTACAGTGCTTTGGGGGTTGGTTGCTTGGTTTTTTTGCTTCTTTATAGTTTGCTTTCTCATCTCATAGTTCTCTGCAAAGCTTTTTTCGGGGGGGGGGGAGTTAAGCATGGCTGTAATCCCAGTTATAGATAGGACAGACTGGGGGTCCAGTCCTCAAAGGTGAGGAAAGTAGCTGTTTTCAGTCTAATTTGAAAACTATAGTTTTAACACACAGTAGAACCTCAGAGTTACGAATGCCAGAGTTATGAACTGACCAGTCAACCAGACCCCTCATTTGGAACCTGAACTACGCAATCAGGCAGCAGAGAACAAATAAATAAACCAAATACTGTACAGCACTGTGTTAAACATAAGCTAATAAAAAGATAAAGGGAAAGTTTTTAAAAAAGATTTGACAAGATAAGAAAACCGGTTCTGTGCTTGTTGCATTTAAATTAAGGTTAAAAGAAGCATTTTTCTTCTGCATAGTACTTTCAAAATTGCATGAAGTCAATGTTCAGTTGCAAACTTTTGACAGAACAATCATATGGTTTTGTTCAGAGTTATGAACAACATCCATTCCTGAGGAATTTGTAACTGAGATTTTACTGTACATGTTTTTTCATTGCTTATAAAAAGACGTACCCAACATTTTTCTTTTGGTTAAAAACTCATATTGCTCAGAATTTCCCCAAAATGGGATGGGGTTTTCAGATATTTAGGCTCCGCTTCTCTTTCTATGTAGCATTTCAGCATTATGTATAAGAAGGGAAGAAAAAAAACACATCAAACTTTTAAATGCTGTCCATTGGGCAGAACGAGGAGGGGCAGCTTTTCCTTCTCGTAAGACAGCACAGTGGGTTTCACTTCTGGAAGACTGGATGCAAAATATTCTCTCTCTCAGGGTTAGCAATGAAAACAGCTTTTCCTTAGCCCTGTTGGTCATTTGAGGAACCCACATAAAGAAGAGAAGGATGAACATGACAGGAGCAGATGGGACGTACAGTTAGCTCTTCAAAAGCACACCCTATAGCTACGTTATCAATACCTCGTTGAGTCCAAGGTCAGAAGGAACCACTATGATCATCTAGTCAGACCTTCTGCATAAGAGACCAGAACATCCCCAAAATAATTCCGAGCATAATGAATCATGAGCATCACATTAACAATTCAAAATGTACTGCATAACAATAATGATTTATATAAAAAAATGAAATAAAGTTGATGGAAAAAAGATACTGAGCATATGGAATAAAGATAATGCTGAACATATAAAACAGCTTGAATTTAAAGGAAATGTCAAATTCAATTATTTTTACATAGACTTGGAAGGATTAACATTTTTAATCAGTAGAAGTCAATAAATGTCAATTTCCCTGCACAGAAGAAAAAATATTTCCATCAATAATCAAAAGGTTCAGCTATGCAAAGAAAAATGCTCTGAGAAATTATTAGAGTTTGATTTAAGGATGTTTACTTTGTGTATTTTGACATGTGATGTTGACAATTTGTGTTTTAACAGTCATAGTTATTGAATCTCAGTATCTACCATCATAAAATAATTGACTGTCCTCCCTCCCAGTTTCCTGCAATTCTGAAAATTTAAATAGACACAAGTAGAAAAAAAAATCCTTAAGAACAAACAAACATGGACATTAACCGCCAAAGTTAACGAAATCTAAAAAATAAGTCAAATTCTGCCAAGCCTACATTATGGTGACTAGGACCTTGAATCTGTTGCTCAAAAACTGGTCCTCTTACTTGCATGAATAGAAGACAGGATTTAGTCTTTATCCAGCATGTACATAAAAATGTAATCACTGTCTTCTACAAGTCCATTAGTAACATTCTGAAATGAACATTACTTAATTTGCTTAAAACAAACCAAATTAAAAAAAAAAAATCAATTTTGCTGTTGAGACTTGCAACACATTTCTTGCTTTGAAGGAAAAGGCCATAATTATTTTTACAAGTATGCAACTAGTTAAAATCAAGCCTTGAGCAGGCATAACAAAACAAAACAAAAACAACAAAAAAACATTTGCTTGAGTTTTGCCCAACTGGTTCAGAGGCTTTCCATAGGCCCTGATATTAAAAACACAGCTTTATCTTATGATCTTGCTTGACCAAGATCATTCGCTGAAAATTTTAGGTGTACACAGGGAGCTTTATTTAAAAGTGACCTCGAGGCATTTTGTTTCCCTTTTTAGTTAACTGTTTAACGCACAATTATATGTAGCCTTAAATTAAAAAGTGACTGCTGCGAGCCTAAAAAAATAGCTTAAATAACTTTGGGCTTGTTCAAGCTTGTCAAAGAATCAAATGAAAGACAACAGATGGATATAGTTTATTGGTTCTTAGCATCACATCTGAATTACAGTTGTAAAAGTCACACAAACTGCAGGTATAAACATGTAAAACAATACAAAAATAAATGGAAAGGTAATTTTATATATTTACTGGATCGAGTTGTGTAATAAATACAATAATAAGCAAAAAAGCTTCAATCACACAGTTCAGTTTAACTGAAGTTACAGTAGTGTTTGTAAATACAAGTTTTAACTTAACAAGTTGCAAATATTAAAGCATTGAAAACTAGTATAAAAGTGAATTTTGGCACATTGCAAAGTGAGATTTGTTATATTAGTATTTCACAATTGTGTAAAAATGAAGCAATTTCTCACTAGCCTTTTGAGGTACATTTTAAACAATCTAAAATTAGATTAATAATGTTGTTCTAACAACTCACAGTTTACGATTTACTATACTAGTTACAATTTTCCCTTTTAAGAATACCAATAAGGTATTCCAGAGCTTATATCTGTGCAAATTCAGAAAAATCTCAATATAAAACTTATTAGGGAACTTTGAATTGCAACTTAAATCCTCCCTGCAATCATATTTGCTAAATAATAATACAAAGGTATAAAAACTGGAATACCAAATTCCAGTTTTACAAAGAAATAATCCTAGGTCACAGCTCAATTCAAGTTGCAAGTGTTCCCTTCCTAAGTTTGTCACATTTTTTCCCCCCTATAACTTCAGCAACATCTGACCACACTCATTCTCTGTGAGAAAAAACACAAGCTGCTAACGTTAAGGTCAGCAAAGCATATAAACCCCTTGAGGACTCTTAGCACTTCATCACAACACCAGAAATGCCTGGACACAAGTTATGTTATCAATTTTCATTATACAGTAAAAAGATAGTATGGCACTTTTTACTTATTTGAACATTTGCAGCTTATCAAGAGATGTTGCTTTTTTGTTTTACAGTAGCTAAAGATTTCAAAACTAGATCTTTCTGATTAACCCAATTCTTATCTCAACTTCAAAAAATAAAAACCAGATTACCCTGCAGTTAGGGTTCAGTATGGTATATACATCTCTAAAAGGAATACAAAAATTATGCTTTTCCCTCTTAGAAAAAGGGGCTGCTGACTGTTAGAGGCAACTCCAAAATTAATCAGCAACCGCTATAAAATATCAGTGGCATCAGGTATTTATACATTTAAGTCCTCAAAGAGTTTTTTTTTTTAATGATTTAACAATGTGCTAATATTCTTCACTAGGTTAATTTTAAGTCCTTTCACCAAAACCGTTTTCCTTTAAAAAAAGGGTGCAAGCAATACAACCCATGACGTCCACTCCCATAATTTGCTTAGTGCATCAATGGCGCCATATGCAAGGCACTGCTATGTTTAAAGGATATCATTGCCACAGTTTCACTATTTCGGTAATTTAAAAAAAAAATCACAGTTAAACATTAAAAGCTGAGGTAATCAAATTATTTCAGTACCAAAATATATTAATTGAAATAGTACCAGTATGGTGAAAGGTCTTCATCATATTACAGTTATTGATACCACTTAGCATGCAGTACAGCATATAATATCTATACTATGCCTTCGTTGTGGTGATCTCTTCTGATTCAGGTTTTAAAAACAGCTTGATTTGTGCAGCAATAAACCCAATTTAATATGTTTATTGTTTCCTGTTCTGGTCACAGGGCATCTCAGTTTTAATTAGCTCATTCTACTAAACCTGGATGAATCAGCCTATCAATATTTATTTTCAAGAGCTGCACAAATTAGAGTTCTTAAAAAGAGTTCAGCAGAGTGTAAGCTACAGTATCTTCATCTATCAATTGCACTTAAAACCTACTCCGTTATTGATCTCCAAGTTGAGACAAAGTGTCGGCAAAGTGCCTGTTGTCTCAGCTCCTGGCATTTTATGTCTGACGTTACATAGTCATACAACTATTCTAGATATATGGCTTTTGCAGATTAGACAATTTACGCTAAAAAGGAGCACACAGTGTTTACGCTAAGTTATATTGGCAAAGAATTATTCTATTTTTTAAATGCCCCTTTTGTTGCAATGTTATCTTCAGAATTTTTTATTTTCACAACCCTGGTTTACTACGTAGTTTCTGCAGCCAATTTTACTTAGTTTCTAAACACTGACCCCCCCCCCGAAATTAACTGTTAGCTACATTTACCCTACCAGGCACTACATTATTTTAAAATACTAAAGTGTAGCCATGCATAGATAAATCTCTATACCTGTAATATGGGTTGCCCCAGAAAGCATACAAAACTTGGAACTGCTGGCTTTTACTGTACTTTATCAGGAAAACACTTCTATCCTATTAAAGTCCTGTGGTGTGCAAGGTAATGCCTGAATTCTGAAAGCTTTTAAAATCTATCATGAAAACTATCTAAGAAGCAGCCTTACAAACATTTAAATCCTCATCTGCACCACCTGGAACTCAAAATCTATACTATTTTACAGAATCTGTATATCCTAATGGTCATAGTACAGGCAGCTCACTGAAGTTAACTAGTAGTGTTGCATACAAATTTTATCTAAAGTGTTTCAATTTTTATGGTCTAATTGAAATTTTCAGTTAAGATTCCAAATGCAAAGAATTTATTTCCTAAGTAAGGCATTTTGCTATGTAGACTTGCACTTGACTATAGGGGTTCAAATCTGCTCCCCTTTCTTAACAAAAGAGCTTATGAATATCAGTTGTGCTTCATTATTATAAGCATGCTATATGGAATTAGTTCTTCAATAAATTCTTATTGCATCCAATACAACTAATCAACAAAAAGGTCACAGATGCACTAAAAGCTGATACTTATCTGTTCCTGAGGCAAAGGAGCATGCAGTTAAAATGTTCAACCATGGCTGGTTTCCACAGAACTAATTTCCAAATACAGTGATCTACAACAATCTGTTTCTCAAGGTAACAACCCCTACTATGTCGTCAATCAGTAGCTTGCAGGTTAGCCACCTCAGAATCTTGGTCAAGTTTGTCTATAGTAACAGTAAAAATAGTTCTCGTTTAGTTCAGAAGATGAGGTACCATCATTCTCACTGTAATATCCATTTGAAAAAACAGGAACAAACAAACAAATCAAACCCAGTGGTTCAATTCTGTGGAAGGCTATGGCACAGACTTTCCTAAAAGCATGACAGATAAAGTACTTCAAGTCTGAAAAGTAATCATTTCCTATCTCTTTTTTTATCTTCGGAAACAAATTAAATTAGAGTAGACAAACAATAATTGTTTCTTCAGCCTTAAGTTATCTAACTCATCCCCAGATGATTTGCTCAGATTTGGGGCAACAGGAAAGGCTACAAGATAACCCTTTTACCCTCAGCTATGGCAGACCATAGGTTACACCATTCTGCATAACAAATGCTAGTGCCTCAGGAGAAAATGAATTAGCAAAATCATGTGCCTTCTCTAGAGCTTTTCAAGCGTTCCCCCGTTTCTCGCTTTAGGAACACTCTCAACCTGAAATACTTCAGGGTGTAACAAGTGTTGGCCCCTTTTCATTTATGGACACCTGTGTAAATTTTGTACAGGAAGTATTCTGGGACATTTAAAGAAATAAGCTCCAGGTTTTTGATTATCTGAACCACAGACCAATTTCATGATTATGAGCAAGGCTATTAGGACATACAGTTATTTTTTGAACATCTAATATTCCCACTGGTGGCCAGAGATTCCAGGTGATGCTTTTTACGATCTGGAATTAAGTGAAGTGGACATGACCCAGACTGTACGAATAACTGAGTAGTTACCAGGTTAAAATGCCAGCCTTACAGGAATGAAGCTTCATTTTAAAACTGTTGAAAACTAACATTTTACTTTTCATTTTCTTGTTAACCAGCATGGCTGCCAGTCTTTTTCAGTTACGTATAGCCAGGTGATAGTTTAGCAATCCACAATATGTATGTACATTTAATACCATGAACATGCATGCTTATGTTTTCTGC
The DNA here is from genome assembly GCA_007922155.1 of Mesoclemmys tuberculata. Taxonomy (NCBI): domain Eukaryota; kingdom Metazoa; phylum Chordata; order Testudines; family Chelidae; genus Mesoclemmys; species Mesoclemmys tuberculata. The sequence continues at coordinate 6,300,676 of ML675627.1, read as the reverse complement.
TCGAAAAGGTCATGATATTCTTGTTCTTCTAGTTCTCTGTTGTACTTCTCGATTTCTCTGTTAGCTTCTTCCAAGTAGTCATTCATGAATTGGTCCATTACTGATGTCAAAATACTAAGGAAAACTATTCATCCAAACAAAAGCATATATAAGAATAAGAACAGGCTGGACTAACTTAGCAATAGAATTGGTTAGCTCTGTATATTAACAGGATGAATTTTCATCTGTGGACAATAATGCAATGCATTAGCATCTGGGAATCCTGAAGTCAGGACTGACTATCAGTACGTTTCCCAAGGAGGCTGTAAGAGTTACATAGGTAATGTTCTTAATCTTAATAGGAAAAAATAGTAAGGGCTGTGTGAAACACCAGCAGGTCAGGTTTACAGATGTTCACAGCTGTTCAGGTTCATCAAAAACTCCAATTTAGCCAATTTGAGCTCAGACAGAGAATCGGGAACTACCTATACACCCAGAATTTACTATCGATAGGAAGAATCTGCTGTATCACATCAATGTGTAATAACTTTTTTATGCCTGACAGCCTCTCTTCAGGCCACAGGCTGAAAACAGACTGGGGTTATTCAAATATACAGGTAAATAATGATGAAACAAGTGAACCACAACGAAGAACTGTGGTTGGACGCTCCTGGCAGTCCAAAAGGTTGAAAATATGCCATCAGCTAGATGATTAATTCTAACTAGCATGTCTGCACTTTTAAATAAGGAATATTTATAGAAAAATTTCCTGTCCTCCTGCAGGAGAGAAATTGCTTTTTGACAATTCCTCAGTCCTCCAGGATTGGGCCACACCCTCTGGATCTGGTCAATTTTCACTGTGGTAAGTGACAGTAAGGATGTCTTCATGATCCATCTCTGCCTCAGCCCCTTGCATATGTAGCCTCACCCCAAGGGTCAGTCAGATGTTGAGGGGGAGAGTTCTTGAAAAGATCTGGATTCCTGTATCACCAGCTGCTGCTTCAATCTGTCTTTTGAATTTACTCGTAAAAAAAAAACGTAGACCACACTCCTCTCCACAGTATCTAGACCCTGGAAGTATGTGCCATTTTTAAAAGGTACTGGATTTCATTCAGGGGGGGATGGTAAATGAGAAATAGAATATTATTCTTGTTATTAGACTGTTCTAATGGCTGTGAAAGAGTGGCTGATGCTGTGGTACATTATCTGGGATAGACTTATCTAGTATTTGGTCTTACATAACAGAATTACAGTAATTTGATTAAGTGGGTTTCAATAAGAAAAAAGTCAACATTTCACGAGCAGAAATGTCAAGATTAATATTCAAGGTCAAGGCTTAGCATATGTGCTGCTTTGTTTTCCCTTAACTTTTCTACCATATGACCATTCTTAGGGAATTTATTCAAGAAAGGAAGAGGTCTGATGATTGAAGAATTAAAATTAAGTGCCACAGAAGTTGCTCTTGCTCGAAGAAGAACTGAAGTATCCACTCACAACTTTCAAAGTAAATTACAATCAATCAGTTATTGAAGATCAAGAAATAAAGAAAACTGAACTGTAAACACAAGCAGACTTGAGGTAAATTCTTTGTAGCAGAGATGGTCTTTTTGTTCTGTATTTGTATAGCACCTGGCACAACGAGGTCAGGGCTGCAACTTAGGCTCCTAGGAGCTACAATAATACAAATAAATAATAGTTTAGTGACAGATTTAGGACAAAAATATTTAAAAAATATGATGGACATATGAGGAATTGTACAGAGGGGGTTTGTTAGTAGGACACTGGTGTTATTGCCAAATATCAAGAAAATCCAATACATCATTCAACTGAAAAAGTAATCAGTATGACTCAGAATGGGAACTAAAAAAAGCCCCTTTGGTCTTTGTATACTTTATTTTGTCTTGACAAGGAACAAATCCTGCTGATTTAAGAAAGCAACAGTGGCTAATTTCAGCATTGCATATATGGTCCCCATACCTGGTTGCTCAAATCGAGTCAAGGCTATAGAACTGAAGCAAAGGTTTTTAAAATAATGAAGCAAGTGCAGCCCTATTTTAATTGACAGGTAATACTTGAGGGTAATCATGTACATGCTTCTGCTTTTACTTGTGTGCACAGGTTGAAGATAGAGTGATTAGTTGTATATTTTATTTACATCCCCCCACCCCTACCTTCAAAGTGTGCACACAAATAAAATATTTGTTTCCTGGAGGCTGACGTCTCAACGTGGGGGGGGGGGGTGTTGGTTCCCACGTCCATCAGCCTATAAGGTTTTTTGTATTACTGAGACATCAACCTCCAAGAAACAAGGGGGACATGAAGTATGAGTTTGTTTGTAGTCTGAGCTCTTGCTGCCTTTCTTTTTTGATTTCTCTAAGCATATATCCTTTTTGTAGCACATTATATTAAAAGGTAATTATGGGATTATTTGGTTTAAATTTAATTTTTTTGTATAGTATGCTTCCGATTGTCTGAAAATCAGGAGGCACTCAGATTTTGTTTGGATAATCAGGACTTCGGATAATCAAGGCAGAAGTGGCAGTACAGGGACCCTCTGCAGTTCATGGCCCCGCTCGCTCATTTCCATGACACCAGGACTACCCTCTTGATTACTGCAAGCAGAAGGAGCGCCGGGGGAGGGGCGGGCCTATGGTCCAAAGTGGGGCAAAGCAGAGACTTCCAGCTAGTACTCTGACCCGTCCCACCAGGACCAGTTTCCTCTGCACCTTGCATCTGCAGGGATCAGACGGCACAAGTCCTGTGACAGAGCAGGAAGCCCTCCACAGCTCTGCTGTCATGGCACCAACTCAACTCAATCCCATGACAGGAGGGTTGTACAAGGCTTCCTGAGCTGCAGCAAGGGCCATTCAGCTACAGGGTGGCCTCCAGGAGGGCCGGGCGTGTCTGTTCTATCCTTTGAACCTCTGGATCATCAAAATGCAGCACATGGGGACAAGGAAGGGATTCGGATAACGCAGTGGCTCAGATAACAGGGTTTTGGAAAAATCAGGATTATACTGTACTTGATTTTACTACAGGATCTTATGCTGTGTAATGATCTTTGGTCTGTTCAATCCAGCTTGTTACACTGTGACTGCAGAAGTGAGTGATCTACTGAAGCCTGATGTGGCAGAGGGTCACATGCTGATTTAAACATCAAAACCTTTCACTTTGCATGATCACGAGGCTAGTCAGTTGGCTCTTAAGGATAATGATCTGCCCAATATCCCATACTTCAGGCTTGTCTAAATCTGAGTAACTTTCTACAAAAATACTCATGAATGTAAATACATGGTAAGGATACATGGATGGTAATCCATCTTGTCCCCAAAGAAATTCACAAACTGAGTTCCATTGTAAAAGTAACCGGCTGGAAGTGGATCCAGGTGGCGCTTCATCTGCATTCAAAGGCAAATAATGATCATTAGACATTCAGAGCTATTGACAGTACGTAAATCTGTGCAATTAAACCAAAGGGGGATGCCTTTCTGGAAGTGTATCAACCAGGTACAAAAGTGCTTGATCTTTTGTTTAAATGGGATAGGCACTTTGCAAAACAGGTTTAAATGCAAATACTATTGCAATATCTTTATCAGTTTCCTTATAATTAAAAAACGAGTCCTGTTGTTGAGAAGAAGTGGGCCCACAAAAGCTTATGCCTGCAGACATTTGTTAGTTTTTGAAGTGCTACAAAACTCTTGTTATTTTTGCTATATGCAGACTAACATGGCTACTACCCCCCTGGAAATTATTATTCAAGTTTTCTACAAGGAAAATTGAGGATAAAAAACCAACACTACGATTACTGTCCTTTCTTTCTTTCTTTTTTTTTTAAATGACAAACAAAAAAAGAGGACCTGATGGGCTTGTCTAGACTAGGATAAAAGGTGTACTCTTAAAACTTGCTAGCTAAAACAATGTAACTAGTTTAGACATGGCAAGTTAGCCCTGCCCTGTTTTAGCTAATATGTTTTTAAAAGACACCTTTTATCCCAGTCTAAACAAGCCCTTAATGTTAACTGATACAGGATTATCTTATTGAATCTACAGACAAAAAGTAACTCAGACATGGCCTGGCCCTATTCATCTCAATCTAGAACAGAGTCATAGTTTCCAAGGCCAGAAGGGACCACTGTGATCATCTAGTCTGGCATCATGTATAACACAGACCACAGAACTTCCCCACAATAATTCCTAGAGGATCTATTTTAGAATATCCAATCTTGACTTTAAAATTGTCAGTGACTGAGAATCCATCACAGGACTTGGCAAATTGTTCCAAAGCTTAATTACTCTCACTATCAAGAAATTCCACCTTATTTCTAGTCTGAATTTGTTTAGCTTCAGCTTCCAGCTATTGGATCAATTTATACATTTTAAAATGCATAGTTTGTGCCCAGTTTACCACACAATCCAGATAGCTCTGTATCAGTGACCTGTCCTCTTCCTTATTTACCACTAGCCCAAATCTGTACCATCTGCAAACTATCTGTGATGCCTATGTCTTCTTTCAAGTCACTAGTAAAAATGCTAAATAGGGCCAAGAACTTATCCCCAAGGCACCTTCTTTGAACCATACTTGCTTGATGACTTCTCCCCATTTACAATTGCATATTGAGACCTATCAGATAGTTAGCTTTTAATTCATTTAATATGTGCCAGGTTAATTCCATGTCATCCTTGGTTTTTAAATCAAAATGTCACGCCTTACAGAAGTCTCAGTTATATTATGTCAGCATTATAGCCTTCATCAACCAAACCTGTAATCTCAAACAAGGTATCAAGTTAGTTTGACAGAACCTGTTTTCCATAAACCCATGTTGATTTGCATTAATTACATTACCTTCTAATCCTTTATTAATTGAGATCTAACAGCACAGGCGCTTACATTACTCCTGTACCCGTAATATCTGAAAATCTCAGACTGTAGGTAACTTGATTGCCAAGAAAAACAGCCATCACGCAAGCAACTATAAATACTCTGTGCATCACACCTGATCCCATTTAAGAGAATGGTGGCATGAATATTATTTCCTTAAGCAAAAAAGCTGAGTAAGAGGACTGGAGTTACTGACTCACAGCCCTGGTCCACGCTTACCTGGAGATTCGGCAGCAGTCAACAGGAGTTACGCAAACTACGCAGAGTAGCTTGCATAACTCCAGTTGACTGCTATGCTTCCCTTCTGTGCGCTGTCTTCACTACATTGTGTCAATGGGACCTGTGTTCCTGTCAACGCAGCGCTATGCTACTTGAGGGGGTGGATTTACTGTTGACTTCCTGATCAATTGAGCAGGTCTACACTGACTGCTCAATCGATCCAGAAAGATCTATCTGGCGGCGGCGACTTTGCCGCCATCAGTATAGATGAACCCATGGTCATATAAGGTACTGTAACTGTCCTTATTTGTAATTGTTTTGCATTGCATACAGAATAGAAAATGCTTTAAAAGTATATTAAAATCTGTCTTAACTATTTAAAGAACTGAAAGTGGGTGGTTCATAGAGGTAGCCTTACAATAAAGGAAGTTTTGGGGTTGCTTTTGGATGACTTCTTCTGACAGGTTTCCTAAGAAGGCCTATTGCATAGATTTCACTGCATTTCAAACTAATTTGGAAACACACGCAGACTTCAGTAACTTGAAGCTTTTACCAAACAATAATTCATTTAATTCAATTTATAACTGATAGTTTTTTAAATAAGGTACAAGTAATCATTAGCATGCGCCTTTAACAGATACACACCATGTGCCATTTCCCAGACTGACGCTCCACGAAGATCCCCTGCAACTATCCATTTATTGGTTGTGAAGTCAAATATATCAAAATAAGCTCTCTCAAAGTACAAGAAGAGTATAGGCTCAAAAATGACTAGCTCGCTGTGTAAGTACACGTACTAGTAGTTTCCTACATCAGATCCTTCAATATATTTATTCTTTCCTGCTTTTATTGACTAGAGAGAGATGATTCTATTCCGGATGCATCTCTGCTTCAAGATACTGAAGAGCAAACATCTAAGTTTGAGGCACCAAGTGCTTCTGATAAGGATCTTTTTTCAGTGCTGTGACATGACCAAATGCTCCCTTGACGAACTCCACATTTCATACAGGAGTTTAGTCAGTTTCTGTTTCAACAAGAAGGCACATAACAGCTTGTAAATACTCCTGGATTGTCTAAAAACAGGCTGTGCCAGCACCAAAGCCAGCAAAGGCCAGTTTAACAATAGCAGATGTAGGGGAGACAAATATAATGTCCACAGAAAGAACTATCTTAAATAAGTTTATGTTTGCTTCTCACATGCAGAGGACAGCATAGAGGAACAAACAGTAAGTATCTATATACCGCTACCAAGAATTAATGAAAATAGATCTGTCATTATTATGAAAATGTGATCATTGCTGTCATGTGATAACCTGGTGGTCCCACTTCCAAAACTATGAGAGAACTGGGCTATTTGGAAACCAATGCAATGATATGGCATTCCCACCGCTCATTTGGAACTTAGCCTCAGGAAAAACCGTTTTGCACGCATCAAGCCAGAAACTTAGAATACAGTTCTTACTAGAGTCGTCTATCACATACATGGGTACTTAAGGAAGTGAGAGTCAAAACAAAGCTTTGTTACTAATGGCTTGTACTTACATGAATGTTTTTGATTTCCTGCAGAGTCAGCATTCCTCTGGTTTTCAGGGCTTTCCTCTGAGGTTTCTATACATAGATGCAGATACCAGTAACACATTTAGTGCTCATGGCAACAGCACATTATACTATTACTAAGGTACCTGGGTGTGGGGGTGAGAGGGAGATGGGGAACCGACCAGACAGGTACAACTACCAAGTTCTCACAAATATGAAAAAAGTAGCAATTTGTAACCACAGATAATTGTGCTTAATCCTAATAAAAGATACTTGTAAAAATGTACCTGAATGCTAATAAGTGGACAGGGGTTATTGAATTGCATTGTTTACTTGAGGCATTCTAGATTCAATTTTTACAAAACCATGTAAAAAACTGAAGAATCTTATATAAAACTGTATTTTAGTTCACAGAATAGAACAAAAATTCTGAAGGTATTTTAACTAGACAGGCCTGGATGCAGAAACTGAAATACTAAATTAGTTGAAACCCTTGAATCAGATTCCACTGTTAATGCTATAGGGATGAGAAGGCACTTTCATTATAAATCCCATTTACAGAGGTTTGTAAATTTTCCAAAGTGAGCTGAAGTCTCATGTTTGTTCTCAGTCCAGAGACTGTGCTTTTATTTTAAAGGTCTGGTTAAATTCAGTTCAATCACTGCTGAGTTAGTTAAAAAAGGAGAGAGAGAGTGTTTTTCCACACTTGGAGAAATGTGCTTATTTTAAAAAATGTCCAATCTTCCATCAACTTACTCCTCAGAAGGGACAAATGCCTTTGGCATGTCAGCAGCAGCATGATTTACAAATAACATTCACATACGTACAGCATGTTTCCCACTTAAATAAAAAGCCACACAATACGCTGGAAGAACAGAAATAGTGTGGCATGAGAACAGGGCTGGGAGCCAGAAACTCTTGAGTTCTAATTGTGGTTGTGATAATCACTCCCCCTCTGATTTCTGGAGAGTCTCAACTTCTCAGCCTATACTGCACTCCAAGATGCTACATGTGAATTTATCTAGTTGTAGAAAAAAGTTATGTTATTGTAACTGAGAAATCACAGCTGTTTAATTAAAGATTGTACCACAATGTGCGTGGGCAAGGAGACAGAGTTAATGCAGTGAGTGCAGTCATAATTTAATAGTTCCTGTCTCAAGTGCAAACTTTATGTTCTCAACAGGTTTTTGAATGGAGTTTTCTTTAAAAAAAGTCAAAAATGCTGGAACTATTTGATTGGAAACAACCGTAACATGCTGTCCCATACTCCTCAGGAGCTTGTCCTGGTCAGACCATCTAAAAAGCCTGCAGGAGCATTGATTGCAGCTCCTACAATACCTCAGAGACAAGTCACTCTTGTCCATCTTAAAAAATGCCCCCCCTTTACTCTCCCTCATGCACCTATGTTAGCCACACACACATACAGTTTAGACATATTTTGAGACCTGCTTTAGAAACTTAGCAAAAAACCCCATGTACTGCCAAATTTAATGCATGATTTTCAAGACAGTGTAACTTGGTAAATCAAAACAAGTTTTCACTAGAACACAAGTTATTTCCATGCTATATTTAAACTTTCTTTATACAGCAAAATATTTTAAAGACAGGAAGCTTATACACCCCCTCACACCAAAAAATTGTCTCATGACCAAAAAGCGGCTGAATGGTTTTTGCTCAAAACTTTTAAAAAAATCTTTACCGTCAAGCACAGATCAAGCGTGGAAAATGTAAACCCAAAAGATGAAAATTATGAGCAACTGAAAAGAGGAGACAGGGGAAGGAAAACTGTTATAAAAGTATAGTGGTCATTACACACAAATGCAGGTCACACACACTGAATTGCCTGTCTGAGGTTAGCCTGATCTAGACCCAACCCATATGCAGGATAATCATGTCAGTCTAATTCTTCTTGTGTTCATTTGGACATACTCACACACTCAATTTTGCTTTAGAGTATTCTACAGCAAAGAGTTTTCACCATGAACACGCTGTGGCATGTTTTAAAAATAAAGTTTGGAATTACAGGTGGCACTTGTGAGCCTCGTCAGTCATCTTACTGAAAAAATCATTTCTCATGGTGGAATCACGGGCACCTTTTGGTGTTTCCGGTCTGCTTTGACAATCAGAATATTAAAATACTCAAATTTTTCTTTGGACTGTTAAACCAGGCAATACAGAAAAAAATCCCAACCGCTGTAAATATGTCAACAAACCTGCTTAGCAGTTTGTCTGAGCCAGTCTTTTATCTCTTCTTCCTTAAGAGAGCAGCCAATGAACACAAGGAAGCACTCCTGCTGACCACTGCGATCCCGGCTCTCGTTTCTTGAATCAGGAGGAGTAGGCCCCTCCTGAACAGGCACAAGGCTTAATGAATTTGATGCTGTATTTTGACAGACTTCAATCAACTTGTCGGAATCTACCAAAAAGAGAACGTATTTTCTTTAGACACTGGGCTGACATGTTGACTTATGTCAATTATTTTAACAGGTAGTGTATGTGCATATGGTTCCTTCAAAACCATACACTGCTATGAACATGGTTTAACGTTCTGAGGATAGCTAAACAAGGCAGTGCAATCTCAAGACAATGCACATCAAATGCTCCTGTTACCTGAAAACTTAACTTTGCCCAAAATGTGGTATATGTTTCCAGAAAAAGGACTCTGCTTCATTGATGACTTAATTGCTGTATGAAATAAAAATAAAAAGGATTATTTAACTTAACTTATTTTTCTCTTCCCTGGTGCAGCTCAGTCCATCATAATTCACCTTGGCTAGCAGTGGTAGGTTCTCTATCTATTTGGAGTCCTGATCTCTAAATAACCCACTTCACGCTATTTGCTATCTTACCTCCCTGGACACCCACAGGGTATTGTAATAAAAAAGTGACCCTTACACAGAAGGCAAGACATGATTATTTCTACTACAAAAGCAAATACTAGTAGTGATGTCTTGTTTTGCAATTATTACAGAGTATGCTTATCTATTAAGTTACCAGGTAGCTATTCTTTCATACAAGAAAAGAGAAGAAAAATGTTTATCTCCACTTAGAAAAAGCTTTTAAGTATTGAAATTTATGGGATAATAGCCCTCAAGTGGTTTGACTGCACACTAAATGTTAAGTTTTTAATGTTAAAGCTACCCTTTTTTAAACATGATCATGAGTCTTACGTTCCCAGAATAGACAAGTCAATATACATGGCATATGAAGCACTTTAAGGAAAGAGAAATTACATTCTAGATAAAAATTCACATTGATTATGTGTTGCACAGCATAGGGTCTCCCTACACTAAATAAACCACCACAATATTTTAAATCTTCAAATAAGTCTCATTTTTACCTTTACATTTGGTCACAAATCGTGTTTTTTCCAGAGGCCGGCTAAACCACACACAGATCTGAACCATTGGTGGGAAGACAGAGCCAGCTCTAAACTTACCATCATACCTTAAAAAAAAAAAAAAAAAAAAAAAAAAAGGAAATAAACTTTGTCAAATAAAGAAATATTTGGTTGTTTCCCCAGACTTCACAGGAACTTCCATTACTCATGTAAGTGTCTATCATCATCCTTTATCTGCTTTTTATCTAACAGGTTTCTAACAATGAAGAATATTTGTTATTTTACTATAGAGGAGCTTTCATGGAGAAAAATATTAAATGAATTACATGTAAGAAAAGAAATACAAACTGTAAATAAAGTAAGAACTACGTATACAATTTTGTATCATAACTGATACCAGGAACCACTTCAATGAAGTTCCTGCTGTTATCACTTTCCCTCCTACAAACCCTGCATTAAAAAAGACAGAATCCCAGCATCAAGAGATTTGAAACAATTTCTTCTCCCTTCCCTTTGGAGCAACATATGGTCTACAAGAAGCCTTACCCTTGTGTAACTCCATGCTGGTTTACTTAACAAGCCTCACTGAAACCCAGTTCAGAGTCAAGATCTAATTAATTCTGAACAAGAAGCAGATACAGAAGCTGTTCTTGATTGACAGGGTATGTTGTTTGAAGCACACTATATTTCTAATGCTCTTAAATGGAACTAGAAAACTCAAATCGGGACTGATTGGGACTGGTGCCAGGTTAGCAGTTCTGGAGAACAAAGTCCTCTGTTTGCTACACAGATAGCACAGACAACAGCAACAAGATACAATCCCCAGCAATGTGTTGCAACCCTGAACTGCAGAAGATATCAGTAGGTGTTAGAATTGAGTTCTGTTTCCATGTGTTTTCTGTCCTTGGCCTCAGCCGAGGACTGCCAATAAAGGATGCTGATATTTCACTGGGGATAACTGTCAGCTAGTAACTGAAATGATACCACTAAATCATTTTATTTAGGCTGAACAGCAGTCTGAATGAATTTACTGACCTAACCCCTCTTACTCTCACAGGGCTCACTCTTGTTTTCATTGAAACCAACAGCAATTTTGGCACCGATTTTAATGGCAACAAGAGAGGTTCCTAAGTAGGAAAAAGATCATCCTAAAATGCCTACTCCCAGGCTCCCTTAAAAAAGGAAGACCTTTACAAAATGATTGTTCCACATGTATGAACTGTCTTGAAAATTCAATTAAGCTAGTGGGACTTTTAAAATCTTCATGTTAATTAAAATGCTTTTTTATTATTTCTCAATAAAGATACTTGCCAGCCAGGATACATTAAATATCGAGCTCTCATCATCTGAGGATTTGAAAAACTGCTTTCAGAGAGAATTAGCTCAATATCCTCATTCCTATTAAAAAGACAAAGATTGAGATTTTTTAATTTACATACATAGTAACAATGGTCATTATCCATATTACATAAATTAGGAGGTGCTAGTCAGATTGCAGTGAAATAATATGTTTATTAATTATAGTAGATACATTTTTAATGTCTGGGAAATGGAGAATATTTTAGTTAGAAAAGGAGTTCTCTACTCAACTGATTTTCTATTTGCACCTAGAATACAAGTAAACCTACCAAATAAAAATATAAAACACAGCAAAAAAAGCCCTTATAAAAACTCCATAGGATCCCCAAATCAACTTTTACTGATGTTGATTAGGATTTAGTCATTGAGTTTGGACCCATTAAAGTGGAGTGGGTTTACTCATTCATGACATTTAATATGAGTAGAGGTTACAGAATTGGGCTCTAACTGAATAAATTTTAATAAAAACCTACTATCTGTAGAAAGAGAATATTACCTGCATTGCTGTATAAGAAAAACATAACATGAAAATTACTCTGCAGATGAAAACATACACTGATTTTAAACCTTAACATTTCCTATATCTCACTGTTATTTCTAGTTTATTGACATTTAATGTATTCTGCTGACACTTACAGTGTGATTCACTAAAGCTTTATCAGAAAATGTGGTGGAAGGGTAGCTGGCATTCTTAAAATGTCAACATTTCAAGAACAGATGAGGTATCCTGTTATCAGAGAAGTAATGATGAAGAAAAGCAAGCATTTCTCTAGTTCATGCACTAAGTCCACTTTTTTATTCATAGGTGAAAGTCACAAAAAAAGCAAGTCCTCTTTTTTTATGAGTATGTTTCCCATTTTTAGAACAGCGAGTTGAAAGTGACAGAACTGAAAACTTCAGGTAGTATTACCTAGTTACAAGACCATTTTCTGCTAAGACAAATGAAACGGCAGGATTTGCTGCTCGTATAAGGCTCTGGAGTTGTACAAGGAGTGGGTGTCTCTGCTCTGTAGTATGACTTGTGAAGACCACATTGCTCACCAGTCCTGCATTAGGAAATTGGGGAATAGTTTATTCAAATAATCTCTACAATGATGGAGAAACAACGTACATATGATGGTTAAGTGGTTTAATCAAAAACATGTTTGCAGGTCATAACTATTTACCAGTATAGGCTGGCTAGCGTATACATATAGACACTGCATCCCATATATAAGAATGCATTAAGCACCAATAACGTTAAGCACAAACACAAACAGTGATACAGCTTAAATTGGTCTTTACCATAATCCTGTTCATTTTATGCTACGTATCCCATAGCATCTTTAATTTGCTGAAGTTAACATCCAGCATAAGCAAATAGGAAACGTGTCAAAATCAAGAGACATTGTTCTATGTCTGAGTACAAGATAAGGAAATACCTTCATGGACCAGTACCCAAAACAAATTTAAAGAAGGAACAGAACAACAAGTCAGGGAACTAGGAAAACTGATGGGGTGGAATTTAGAAACATGTCAAGAGATGTGTAACTTGTAAAAAGTCAACATGAGAAGAACGCCAGCTGAAATGTGTAACTTTGGGAGCACCTTCTGTGTAAATATAACATCGCTGCATGAGACAGCTTCCTCGAGACTGGTATTGTATATAACCTTTTCCCCTATACTATGTTATTGTCTTAGAGCAATAAACCTGACTAACACTGGTTATTTGGCCTCGAATATATTTCATAATGAACCAAAGTGTAGTCAAGCTATTAACTACATAGGTTATCGACAGTAATCTATATTTGTTTGCATCTTACCCTATTAAGGAAAGTATATTAAAAATGAGAAGCTCAAAATATGAAAAAAATGAGCAGCTCAGCTTTAGACTAAATTATCTGGAACAATCCATAGATTTAGTTATTCTGAATTATTAAAAACTTTATATAGCAATAGCTTTTAGGAGCCAAGGGGGGTCAGGGATCAATTGTATCAGACGCTATACAAATATATAGAAAATAGGTCCCTCTGCCCCAATAATTTTACAATCGAAAAGAGACAAGAAATAATAGGTGGCAGTTAGAAAGAGGGAATAGTATATTTAGGAAATAAGAATACACTAGTTTTGACTTCCACCTAGAAACATTTCAGCACATGCTTACATTTACTTACCTGTGTAAAGTTATGCATATAAGTAAGCATTTGTTTGTGTATATTTAGTGTACAGTCCAACTAGAAGACAGCTGTTTGATAGTGAAAGGGGAGAAAAGTTTAAAGCAGAAAATACTACTCTGTTCTTAAATGGAGAGTAACCATTGGTAGGTATTTCCAATTAACTTGGAAACAGCAATTAAGTCATACCAAAGCCACTAGTACCCCCATGCTGCTCATATTTTATTTTATAACATCTTCAAAAATACACTGAATACCAAAATTCCTCACTAATCTTACAGTCAAAAAAAGTTACAACCTTAAAATATTCATACCTTTGCTGTGGTGATCTTTAGTGGAAAGGGCATTGGAGGGACAAGTGATGCTGAACCTTGGTTATGTATCAATGTCCAAAGCTATTGTTACAGTCTCCTATACTACATAAAATATGCTGATCGCATTATATTCTTTTTAACAAACATAAAATTGAGGGTTTCAAAACCAATCACTTAAATAATGTTACTCTGTGAAAGGTATTGTGACCTAGTCACTCAGACTTGGAAATGTGGGGTTCTAATCTCAGTTCTGCCACTGACTTGGTACGGCCTTGAGCAATTTACTTTGCCACTCTGTAACTCAGCTTCCCCATCTGTAAAATTGGGATATTTACCTACCTCACAGTGAAACTAAGAGGCTTAATCTTGTGAAGTGTTCTGAAGACAGAGAATTACTACAACTTTTGATGCAGGAAAGGAAAAGCTTCCTTCCATGAGCAATTTCAAAGAGGTCTATCTGCCTATACAAATAGCATAGACTAGCACTGCCATCTTTAGGGGAGGGAAGAACAGATTTGATACCAGTCCTGTCTTTTTGCATTTCTATCAGTTGAATCACATCTGAAACTTTCAGGAAAGGTGCTGATGACCTCTGCAGCAAATCCTGACTAATCATCATTAACAGATGAAATACTGACACTGCAACATTTTTCAGAATAAGGAGATTAAAGTAGTAGTAAAGGGATGCTCAGGTCCCTAAATCTTCATTTTCACTATTAATGTAAACTTGACAGTGATTAGGTGGTTGGTGTACTAAAACCCAGCAGCTTATGCTGACCAATATTGTCTCATTGTTTCCTTGTATTTCCCCATCTGTCTGTAAGGATCCATCTGTTATCACGTGTCTATACTTAGACTGTAAACTTCTGGGAGTAGCGACAGCTTTTTTGTTCAATGTCTGCGCAGCACCTAACACCACAGGGTCCCAGTCAATATAAAGGAATCCTTATTATTTTGTATTATCGTAGTGCCTAGAAGAACAGTAGTAGTTCACTTTATCCTATATGGCCTGTATGTACATATGCAGCTTCTGTAATCTAAAGTACAGACGGACAAGGATTTATCCAGTGGAATAGGACCACTTGTGCCCTTCAAAGGCCCATTACAGTGGAGCTCCTAGGTATGAATTAAGAAACTTTTCTGACAGACCACTTAGGACCTCAGACAACCTGTGTGCGTGTGGGTGGGAGGGAGAATTATGTAGTGGTAGGAGTCTGAAACATTGTGTTCCTGTGACTCAGCAACTCTTAACACAATGAAATTACTGGTATGGTGCAGCTCTCTGCTGTTGCAAGGGGGGATCTGACTAAATATGACTCCTTCCCTGGCAACAGAACGCAGGATTCCTTCATATTTGTAAAGACAAGATGGTATCACTTTAACGAAGCCAAGCGCGATCAGTTAGTGCAAGAACCAATTTAAAAGAAAGACAAGGGAAAGAATAAATCCAGTTTTATTAAATTGGCTTTAAGAAAAAAATGAAAACATTTAAGCCTCAGGGCAAGCTCAATACATATGTTCGGCCTTTCCTTTTAAAGCTGAGACTATGGACAATCAGATAATTGTCACTTTTAGAGACAAAAATAGAAAATACTTTTCCTTTCTATTTTCAAAATGATTCTTTAAGACATCAAGTTTGCATTCCCCTCTATGAGAGTTCCACAGGATGCCATAAAAGAGAACAACAGCTGGAAAAATACTAGTGAGACACCTATCTTCCTTGAGTCTAACCTTAGAGAAAAGTAACACTGTTGCTGGTGCTGCCATAAAGAGAAATTCCCTTTTTAAAATCATGAGGCTCTCGCTTCACCCAGACTTTGGGCCAAACAACAATTATTGCTCTCAACAAGAGGAACGTTCCGTGATTTGAACACCAAAGATACCCTATTGCACCTGGTGAAATAACAAATCCCGCATGAAGACAAATTACATGTTAAATGGGAACCAGCTGCTGCTGTTACAAATACCTTCTGAAGGGATTCAGAAATAAAATGCTAGCTACTATCGCCAATAAGCATTGGCCACTGGAACCAGTTTTATTAAGGGAAGAAATGATGGCTGGCATATTGGACTTATCCCCCTACTCTTTTCTTAAAGTACCATGGGAGTCATTCGTTTCCAAGCAGAATCATACCGAAGATGAATTGCACCTGAAGGAACTTCTCTGTCTAATACCTCACTCAAGGGATGGCAGAGTGCACCATGCAAGATTCCAGGCGGAATTACTGAACTTATAAATTGAACTGAGGACATGAGGGGGTTTTTAACTGATTTCAGATCATTTCCCTATGCCATGGACACTACCGCGAGATAGAATAGAGGATACTTACATCAGCAAACCATTTAAGGTAGAAATACTTATGGTGGGAGGTATTTGCAAAGGTCAGAATTGGGCCTTCTAACATCTTTATCTTAAGAAGTTCTTAGACTAATTTCAGAAGCATCTAAATTGTCAGATACTAAAATTGGGATTGAGAGGCTAAAGGATAGAACAGCAAGCACAGAGAACTTCAAACAAATTCAAAGATATATTTTCAAGTTAATATGAGGCACACAAAGTGACCTAAAAGTTAAGAGTAAGCCTATCAATAACTACAGCTTTATTTGTATGGGCACATGTTGGATACTTCCTTTTAAAAAAAGTTTAAAATCGCCACCACCAAATGAATAAATTGCAAACTGCTGCTTTAAACTCCTAGTTCATAATTTTGATTGAAAAAATCAACTTTATGCTTAGCTTACTGGTGTGTAAGTGACACAGCACAGTAGCTGTGCATATCAAACCTGCATTACAAACTCAACTACCATCAAGTCAAGGATGTAAAAGAATGAGATAGGATGGGATAGATAATGATGGGATAGTTTATTTTGAGCAATTGATTTGGATTATCGGCAGATAAGTCTGCTCAAGGGTCTGTGGGAATGTTGATGGGATGGGAACTGAGTTACTGCAGGGAATTCCTTTTTGGGTGTTGGCTGGTGAGTCTTGCCCGCATGCT
>ML675627.1:6189785-6278897 GCA_007922155.1 Mesoclemmys tuberculata | reverse complement strand
AATGAAGGTTAATACTTGAGCCTACAGTGCTTACAATAGGAACTTTCATGAAATATTAGCCATATATGGCCAATACAGAGAAGGAAAACACAACATGGGACATCAGAGGAACACAAAATCCTAAAGAGAAGAGAACAATGCCTCAACCAAAAATTAGCCTTGATTATATTTAAAGTTCGGATTTCCGTATTTTAAAGAGTGCAGGTCTTCTTTGAGTAATAACGCAAAAATGGCAACTTCTTCAGGGCATAGGCTTTGCCCTATTGGATTAGATCCATGGTCCATCTAGTTCAGTATCTTGTCTTAGACGATTATGATTCAAGCAGATACTTCTGAGGAAGGTGCAAGAAAACTTGCAGCAAGCAGATGTGGGATTACTGCCACCAGGAGAGTCTCCTCTTAACTCCTGGTAGAATGGGTTGAAGCATGAAATTCTGTATTTCTTCAATCTCCCTCATTCCCCCATTTCAATATTTTTACTACTATAACTCTGGATATTCTCATTGTCCGTACTATCCAATCCCTCTTTGAATCTTGAGTTAGTAGCATTAACATGCTGTGGCAATGAGTTCTGCAGTCCAGTCATTTACCGTATGGATTTTTTTTTCAGTCAGTTCTGACTTTTCCACTTTTTATTTTCATTAAATGTCTCCTTGTCCCTATGTTATGAAACAGGGATAATAGTTCTCATTCTAGCTTCTCGGTACCATTTTATAAACTTCGATCATATCCCTTTTTATTCATCTCTAATTTACACAATCCCAATAGTCTCAATTTTTGTACCAGAACTTTCCCATGTCCCTATTTCTTGTTGCTCCTCTCTGAATTGCCTTTCATTCTGGAATATTTTTGAGGTGGGGTGACCAGCACCGAACATTGTTTTCCAAATGAAAAACACAAAACTGATTTATGTAATAGCCATTATAATACTTTCCACATTGGTCACCATCCCATTCTTACTGAGATTTGCTTCCTTTGATTGTTACAAATCACATCTGTTTACTTTTGCTATTAAAATAATATTTTTACTACTATTTCTCAGCACTGCAGAGCTAACATACATGGTAAGGATGCTGTATTCTATTATGACACAGGCATAACAGAACTGTAAACCAAGACAGTTGCTAAGTAATAACAGTAATAATGAAGGACAGTTATTCTTGCATCTAGGAGCCCGGGTTATAGATTACCATCTCACTGAACAAGGAACTCTACAAACATGCAACAAAAGGACTGTCCCTGCCTCAAGGAGCGTAAGATCACATACAAGCGGCAAACAGATTGACACAGCCAGATTGGGGAGTACAAGGGAACAGTTAGACAACATGTGTGATAGGCTGTGGTCATAGCACCCCAGCAGCCTAATCACTGTCAATTTTTTGTAGGCATTATGGCAAAGGAAAGTTTTGGGGAGGGATTTGAAAGTGGAGAATGAAGTATCTTTGCCGATGTTTACAGGGAGCACCTCAAGCAAGAACGGCAGCATGGGAGAAAGGTGACTGTAAAAAGCCTTGAAAGTGAAAACAAGCAATTTGTGTTCGATACAATTGAGAAGAGGGAGCCAGTGAAGGGATACAAAAATGAGGGGTGCCCTGGTCAAAGCAACAGACTAGGAAAATGAATTTTGAGCAGGGTAGACTACATATGTTAAGGCCAGAAAGAAGGATGTTTAATATAGTGATACTGCACAGACGTAACTGAAGCAGAAAAAGGCCTGCAGAATCTTTCCTACTATTAATGATCCATAAGAACAGATTGACTTTCAGATCTCAGGTTGAATTTGCAGGCTGGCAAAAAAAAAAAAAAAAAAAAAAAAAATCTCTTTTCACTTGTAAGAATAGTTACAACTTATGCAACACTAATGTTCTGAACATTTTGAACAGTTATCACCAAGTCTTAAATGGGATTGCACAGGTGGTGTTACTCAATTTAGTCTTCCATTTGGAACTTAAATAAAATTGCTTGATGAGGCATGAGAAGGGACAAAACCCAGCTCATACCCACAGCTGTTCTGACTTCCCAGTGTGACCAGAAAAAAAAAGCAGCAAACATATGTTTTTGATTCAAAAGCAAGCAGATGTGACTGAATACAGCCAGAAAACAGATATTTTCAATGAGGTGCCATTAATCACTTTTCAGAGTAGAACCAAACATTAATACAGTATTAAAGTAGAGTATTTCTTGTTTAATTACAGCTACAAGGCAACAAATCTACTTTCACGAGCTCTTCCATAGAAAGAAAAAGTAGTAACTTATGTTCCAATGCACTTTCTATACTTACCTTTATGCACAGGTGACTTTCATAAGGCAAGGTTTATATTGTACACATTTTTACTCAGTTCTTTGAGTCCAGTACACAAGGACATAGCTTGATTGAAAAATGACATTTTTCTGTGATGTCTAGAGTTAGTGGTGCCTAACCTGTAACTCTCAAGGATGATAGGAAGAAAATATGTATTCAATTATATGCACCTGAGTAAAAAAAGGTGATCCCTGAGCCATGATCTGCTTTTTTAAACTTAATTATCTGAGTCAGTCCTGTTTGCTACAGGAAGGAAGGTGCGGGGTGCTGAGGGTTGGAAGAGGGAAGAAAGTGAGAGGATATGTTTTACTACACAGCTCACAAGAAGCTCTGAGCTGCTTGCCCACTGTTCCCCACCTGCTGCATCACAAAGGAAGAAAAAGAGAATAGCTCTAAGTAGTACTGGGCTATGAGAGCATAACTGGCTCTGCCTGAGCCTTGGGGTACCAAAGAAAGGATGTCTCCTCTTTGCTACACAGACATCCAGAAGAGAAGGATATTAGGAGAAACCGAGAACTAACAATTAGTTTTGGCTTGCTGATTCTCTGTCAGAGCCCAGGTTACAGCAGACAGGAGGCTATTCTATATTGTGCTGTATGACAACACCCGCTGCCGCCCTCCCCAAAGACCATATTCCATCTGAGGAGAGCTGAAATGCATCATGCTCCAGCTACTCCTCCCTCCCATACTGGATGTTGTGGGAAGAAAGGCAGCTACACAGGCAAAAGAATGTACTGTACCTCAGAAGTATTGATTCTGGCCCTTTGACTGTTTTGCAAAATACATGTTTGGCCCTAAGGCTGAAAAAGTGAGTAATCACTGGTCTAGGCAATGTTTAAAGCCCAGGTATTGACCAGCTTTGTTCTGCTTCATTTTCCAAAGAAACAAGAAAGTTTATTTACCTTGTGAGCACTGGTCCAGGAATTTAGGAAAAAGGAATCTAGAAAACAAAAGAAGAAATCTTAAAAGTTAAAAATCTCATGCTCTCTACCAATAGTTAGCCTATACTATATATTTATAGAAGGCGTTCTATTCTTTGCATTTATGCTATGAATCAAATTCCCAGCATGCTTTTCACTTATGAGACATGTCACTGTGGAAGCTTATTAGCAAGTGAACTGCATGCCACTCTTGTTTTGTATGCAGAACCTTTTCAGAAGTGATGCCAAACACAAATAATGTGCTATGATAATGGGGATAAACAATACAGCTGTCTTCAACTAGATATGGGGCTACAAGTAAATGGGGTAGGTGTGTCTATACCCTGAAATACAGGAGGAAGAGAATGTCAAAGACAGGAAAGATTAGTAATAATTAGGAACTTTCCATTTTCAGTAAATAAATAGCATATAGAAGCAGGTAGTTTGTGTCATCACTTTGGAACAGCAAGTGTAAGTTGAAAACCTGCTCCCAGGATTGAATGAAGTATTAAGCTTTTCTACAGGAAATAGCTATCATTCGCAATCTTTCATTAATAAATTGATTGATTGCATGTCAGATAACCAGGTTCAATCTAAATCAAGCCCTAACACAATCTTTGAACATTGTCAACTGTTAGACTTAACATGGCATCACTGCCATGTCCCATCTTCAAGCCTTCTTTTATGCTAACCCATAACCTGGAATAACTTTCCAAGTAACATTTACTAAGTGCTCTCCCTGCCAACTAAACACATTTGAAAAACTAATCTATTTTATGAAGCTTTCTTCCTTCAGGGACTATTTTCTGCACCATGTGGTCTGTCTGGTATCATACTGTGTTAATTAATAAAAGATTGGTATGTACTCTGAAAAAGTACCGTGTTAAACATGAGTTCTACTGTTGTACTTCTGGGTTGTGCCTTTAGAAAACAAGTTTTTAGGGCACGATTCACATTTCGTGCATTTCACCCTTTGCACAGTACCATAGGAACTTCTGGCATTATATCAACAATCACAGCAATGACACCATTTATCAACTTCATCAAACCTGTAATGAGCTCCAGAAAAGGGGATAAAGTAAAGGATACTCTGGAACAAAAAAGTCCCCATTATGAAGCACTGCAGATGACTTTGCCCGAGAGATTGAATTAATTTGGATACCTACAGTAATTAAACTTTGGAGGGCAAGAGATTCTTTTTTTTTATTATTTGGTAAATACAGAAGGTTCAAATCAGCAAGACAGCATCTACTCTTCTGGAATCCTCAATGCTTCCATACTCTAAGACTGATGGTAGCATAAAGACATTTTAAGTCTGCCAGATTCTGTACTTTTGCAAGCTCTTACAGGAGGAAGCTTCAAAGTGAGACAGAAATAGACACTACAAGGGCTATGTGTTTACCATTAACAGCTACTTCGCTTCAGGAGATAACCCACAATTCTTTCTTCATACTCCTAATGAAATATTTATAGGAATAACCAGCTTTCATTTGTGGTTAATATTACCTACATCAAATTGAAAGATTATGGTGGAGACACTTGGTATTTACTGAAAAGGATAGAATTCATGCATTTGAGTCCACCAATCTGCTTACTGAGATCATAAATAGCTGTAAAGATGATGAGCAGTGTTTATAACTAGGCCCATGAAGTCATAAAATCAGCTCTGTTCCACATCCCTTGAAAAACATTTTAACAAAGTATCAAGATTTTGTCATCTCTATAGTTTGGGTTGGGCATATTGGAAAAGTTTATGAAGTGTATTTGGCTATTTAAAGTATTAGTTGCTTGGATGCATTAATTTCTTTTTCCAATTTAAACTTTTTCAGAGCAAAACTGTGCTTTTCCAGTGGATGACAATCCCACATTAAATGTATAAGTCACACTGCATTTAAAAGCTCTGTTAAAATGATATAAACTGAGAGATGTGAACATTTAGTGAAACACCGCCTCATTAGCCAGCTCAGCTGTGCACAGGCAACACAGCACGTACAGTCACATAATTCTCACAAGGTGACAGAACAGACCACAAACTTTGTATACACAAACAATACACAAACAATTCAGATTTTAAATGTACCTATGTTCCATATAGCAGCTAAGTGGTTCTACACAAGTAGAAACTGTTCCAATGATGAAAGAGGACTTCACATCAGGGTCAGGGTGAGTCTGCAGTGCCTGTACAACATCAATAACATCTGTGTATCTGCAAAGAAAACAAAGTAAAGAGACAGAAATACAAGAACCATGTCAACAACTACTCAGAAGAAATGATTACTGGAGTTCTAAGAACTTTTCTATTGGTTTTGGATTTTGTACTTTTCTCTACAAAACCTACAATTTGGACTTAAAGGGAATATAAATTTGATTTGTCTTCAGTTAACATGCACATGCTACATTACTTGCTGAAGGCGTAATGTACATTTCTTCCTACCTTGTTGTTTCTCTGCCTCTGGAAAGCAGAAGTTTACACTTATTCAGTGTTGAGTTCACAATAGTGCATTGTGCAATAGCTGTTAGTAATTTCTGATGCCTTTTGTTGTCTTTATGTAAGTAAATGTTTGAATTCCTACATTTTCATCATACTGAATTGCATAAAAAGCATTTTTCTATGACTTTTTCTTTAAGAAGAATTCTACCTTAAACATTATACTTAAATTGAAATATTCTTTTGCTGTGTTTGTAACTCAAACTTTGCCATACTGTACTAATGGCAATGAGAACAAAAAAAATGAAATTGGACTAAATTTTGCTTGATTAAGTTTTTACTTTTAAACAAATTATTCTTACCCTTTATTGTACTGGCATTAAAAAAATCCTCAAATTATATTAATATTTGGGCTTGTCTGTAGCAATTTATAGCTAGCCACAGTTCAGCTCCCAACAAATGCGGGAAGTCTAAGATCCCCCAGCCCCCTCTACAAACTTTCTAGAATCTCTAGCATAGACTCAGCTTCAGACTTTTGCTGATATGTGGTTTTAGAAATTTAAATCTAAACCAGGGGTTCTCACTCTTTTTCCTGGGACCCCCTTTGACAATATTTCAGGCTGGGACAACCCCCCCCAAAAAGTGATGCCCCCCACATGCCATGCCAATCTCCCCCACCCTCCATGCCATGACACCCTTACTTCTGCACTGCTGCTGTGCACGGTGCTGCCTTCAGAAAACCTGGCCATCAGCTTCTGCTCTCCGGCCACCCACCTCTGAAGGACTCTGGCTGTCAGACATGCACAGGGCTAACAGCCTCAGCCCCGGCATGTGAGGGGGTTGACAACTCGTGACCCCCTCATAATAACCTCAGTCCGGACGCCCACTTTGAGAACCCGATCTAAACCATAGATTTTAATTATGGTCTAAAGCAAAGTTCACCTAACTAGTCTATTTTTACTGTCCACGATGAAAAACAAACTGTGAACAGTGAAAATAGTGTAAAATATATTTTACAACAGTTAAGACTGACAATCAAGATTACCAGGGCACTCTATGGGCATATATTAAGAAATAATTAGTTTTCTTAAACTACAAAACAATCAGCATGAGAATCTTCATAATGAACGCTTTTCTTACATTCCCAGTAATAATGGAAACTGGACAAAACACAACAGTTAAGAGTTTAGTTGTGACCAGTGTGCATGAGAACTTACCTGACAGTATCTTTTTCCAATATTGTACACTCCAAAAGCCAAAATGCTATGACTTATTTAGACTCCTATAATGGTACCCACAGCTATCTGATTTAGATATGAATATTTATTTCTAAACCACGATGGAAAAAATCATTTCAATTTAATTATACATTTAGATTATCTGATGGGAACACTGAGTAATAATAGATATTAAATCCAAATGAAGTACATATTTCTTTAAATGATTAGAATATGCATCAGTGAAGACAATCTGTGTGTTTCACTAGTTGAAACTGTTACACTCCTGGCAGAAATAAGACTTAATTAGGCTGGGAGCAAGTACCTGAATGTGCTGCCAAGTGCACTACTAGTGATAAAACAAAATAGCACCCTTCCTTCTGGTTCAGACTGACCTCCTCCCACCATGTTGCTAATGTGTGCTGTTGAAGCTGTCATCTTTCAAATGATATATATAAAACAGAGGTCCTACCCACTCATGTTCATTAAAGATCTAATAGCTTTTCCCCTACAAGAGTAGGCACGTTTACCTGAAATAGAATTTGACCCAGGCCTACTTAAAATTCCCCGTGCAGTTTTAACTGAATATGGTTTTGAGCTTCACAACCAGTCTTAAAACAGAGCTTGAGCTCTCATGCTCTGCTGGGTGAAATCCATTCTGGATCAGAGTCTCAGAACATTCAACAGCAAAAACTGTTGTACGTTCACATGTGTATTTATCTGAATAAGTATTACATAAAAATGAAATGTGTGTAGACTTACCTATATCTTGATCTACAAAAATTAAGTTTCAGGTTGAAATTTTTTAAATGCAAGAGACATGAGATCCTAAGATATGGTTCTCACAGCAAACACAGCTCAGGTTTGTCTATGTGAACATTCAGTTTGCTGCAAGCTGATGTGTGAATCCACCCTATGTTTGCCTGCCATGCACTAACTGTCCACGTGGACCCAGTTGATGTGCACTATCAATTCTTTAACATACTTTAATCTACTCCTGTTTCAAAGCAGGGTAGATTAAAGCACACTGATCAACTGTCCGTGTGCTTCAGCATGGTACGCACCGATAGCACGTGTCAGGCTAGTGAGGGTAGATTCACACAGCAGTTTGCAGAGAACAAAATGTTTGTGTAGAAAGCCCTTAGCCTCATTTGGTGTATTAAGGTACTGTAACTAGTTACAAACATATATAGTAATGTCAACTGCTACACATGCAAAGGGCAGAATTACAGTTCTTGTAGATAAATTTATCTATTTTTGTGTTTAAAATCTAACTCATATAAAATTAACTTTTTTTATTATAAGTAGAGGTTTTAAAGGTGCAGCTTGACAAAGCCCTGGTTGAGATGATTTAGCTGGGGCTAGTCTTGCTTTGAGCAAGGGATTGGACTAAATGACCTCCTGAGGTCACTCCCAGCCCTAATCTTCCATGATTGAGAAAAAAGAATAACGAATGGCTCATTTACATCACAACACCCTGAAATTATTTATTAAAAATCCTTCCGCACTGCTTGTTCAGAATACCTTTACAATGCTTCTCCAAAGAAAAATCTAACTGCAGTATTGAAAGAATTAAATTACATCAATTCTTACTTCCTGAAATGAAATAACATTGTCAAGACATTCAAAATTGAAGTCTAGCAAAAACTTAAGGATATTTCAGTAATTTTCAACACAATAGATTTTCCCTTGGAGAGGAATGGCCTGGTACTCCACCCTACTGATATTTTTCAAAACTTAGTCAGTATCTTAACCTTTCAAATATAAAATAAAATGCAAAAAGTAGGATGTGAGCTCAGCAACATGTTTTTCTGCATGATGCAGCAAGCTGTTGTACATTTTTAATGTACCTTATTGTTCTCTTCTCTACAATAAATGTATGTCTATTAGGAAAAACAGAGAAATAAGTACTTTTTGGCACTTACACGCATACAGTAAGTACAACAGAAAGCTGTCTCTCCAGAAATTAAAGAATGCTTTAACTGGTGTAGTAGCTTTCATCTGCAGTTCTCAAAGCAGTTAATGAGATTTACCACTGGTCCCTAAAAAATCAAGGGCTTTCAAAAGACAAGTTTAGGCCTTTACTTGGCCACTGCATGTGAAGCAGGATTAAGACAAAGGTGTGGCATACCAACATAATGCGTTCTCATTAGTTTCTGGAGGATGAGTGCCTCACCATCATGACCTATTAAAAATGGCTGTGATGCACTAAAAAAGACATTATTTGTAGTACTGAGGATGAAATCTGAGAGAGCCAGAGGTAGCTATTCTCTACTAAGGGGCCCAGACACATGAACAGGGTCTTGGAAGGGGTAAGACCAAAGCCAAGCCTGACCGTTTTCATTTTACGAACACCTTCTTCCAATGAAGAAAGGCAGGAATTACAAGTTACAAAATAGCTTAACCTAGGCGGTATAAAGAGCAGAACTGAGTGCTGTGTACTATCTTGTAGATGAATCTTATTGTATTTGGGTCAACTATTAAACAGTGATGGCAATCCTTGAAATATTATAAATCAGAATAGGAGAGAAAAATCTATCATAGAAACTGCTTGATTAACATTTGAACCACTTACCCTTGTAAAACCACCAACAGCCTCATTTTCTTTCTAGTGTAACTGGACTGACGAGTGCTACGGTTCTGCTGGGACTCAAGAACGCTTGAAAGGTAACGCTGGAAGTGCCCTGCACTGAAACACTCCGGGCTGTCCATAGTTTGCCGATAAACAACCCACCTAAAATAATCAAACTGAGTGAGATATCAATTCATTTCTGTTTTAACTTTATACCATATTAACCTAATCACTCAACATTCTTCCTATCACAGAAACTGGTCAGCACAAGAATGGAAAATGAACCAACTTTTTTTTCTGTGCTGATTGCTGTAGGAAGTAGAACCAAACACTATACTAACCTTGCATACTCCTTGTTAAAAGTGACCAGGAATGCACAGAGATCACTGGAGTGACAGCCTGGAAGCCCTGTTACAATAGTGATAAACACCTAAAGTAAAAAAGAAAAGTTATGTTCATTACGATTACAGTAATTATTATTTTTCTTCAAGTGCCCAAGTGTGTTAGAGGCCTCATGAATAGATAATTCAAGTTCTCTGCTCCTGGAAACTTAAATCCTAAATACAAAATACTACTGAGAGCAACAAAGAGCAGGAAAACTAAGAAAGAGAAGAGAGCATAACGGCTATAAATATAGCATTGGTTATACAGTTATTTATTTAGAAATATCATGGACATATCTTTTATATTTTACAATTAATATAATGTGACTGGACAACCAATCTTTCAAAGAGCTTCATGTAATGCAAGGCTAACTGAATAAAAGCGGTGCAAAATAGATTTGCAAAGTGAAAGACTTGTTTAAATATAACATACAAGAGGACTGAAGGTGAAAGCACAGTATTTTATAAGCTTTCTTCCTATCCATTTTTTAAAAGTTGCTTTGGGGGATTTTTCGCTATCTTACCTTATCATTTTCTGCTTTGCTAACAGGAAGGAGTTCTGACTGTTGTAACACAACAGGAAGATGTGCTCTCATCACTGGCTCATGACTTATGCTGCTCACCGCAAAGTGTTGCAGAAACCTTTTAAAAGTGAAGTTTTATTATCTTCTAATCAAAACATGGATTTTCCCTTCTCCCCCATGAATAGCTGTACCTTGACTACACTAAAACATGTTACTGGAAGCTTAATAGAGACCTCCCAGAGAGAGAAAAATATTCATACTGTGTATTATACTACATTTACATTATTATATTATATTATACATGTATTATATTAATATTTACATCTCACTATCAGAATTATTTAAGTAAGGCTAGAGAAATAATAGATCTTAAAATAGGACATCTTTGTTATAATTCTTAGATGCATGTGATCTTTTAAAACTACAAAAAGCTCAACTGCTCACCTCTCTAGTTCTGGGAGGCTAGCGGACATTTTTAGTTGGCTCCATCTTTCCCCAGCAGGATAGGACAAGGCATTAAATAGCTTCTGCATATTGGAGTGTCTAAAATAAGCACACCAATTTGTTTAGTTCAAAACAAACCCCGAGAATTTCTTCTATTTTTAATCCACACATCCAGGTAGTATATTCCGATAAAAAAATGCTAAGTTATAAAAACAATTTTACACCATCACTAAAATACATCTAACATGTCATCATCATTCTGGTTCTTCAAATAAATTAGTTGTAAAACATTCTATGGCGCTTGAGAGGTCACATTAGCGTGGCCGAGTGTTAAATGGAAAACACTGCACTATACATATAATTATATGTGAATGCACAAAGATGAGCAACATCAACTTACAGTCTCCTTTGTTCTATGGATAGGAAATCTGCCTGGGCCACCTTTAAAGATATTCCTGAGTTTGTCTGTTGCCATGAGGAGAAAACCTGAAACACAAAAAAATAAGTCTCACAAGACTGAATTCACTTAGTTTTTACACATTTGAAATGTTAGTTGATTAACAATGCAAGTGTCGTTTAAGAGTATTTTTCTTAAATACATCAAACTAAGTCTCTTATCTACAAGGCCAACTCAGAATGTTTCTTTTCTTTAAAACAGAGAAGCCTCTCACTAAACCACCACCACTAGCCATCCCATAACTGAGAAAGCTGAGTGGTAGGGGAAGCCAAATCATACATGTTTGGCAGGAAAGATGTTTCCCCAAGGTATGGTAGGCAAAATAAAAAATTCAGGGAACTGCCAAATAAAATCTTCAACAGTATTGATGCACTGATAGGAAGCTAATTGAGAGAGATTTCAGGTAGCTTCCTGATGTAGAGTTGAGATTTCAAATAAATATCCCATTGCTGGTACCCTGGGACAGAGACAAGACAAAAAGAAAGGACAAACTGTATACCAAATGGCAAACAGACTGGGCTGTGACATTGCTTTTGGCTATTAAACTGTGTGAAACAAAGTGGACAAGCCAGAAAAGTTTACCTGAAACTGAAGTGCTGAGAGAGTTATATCTTCAATGATCCACATTATTAAGAGAAATTAGGAGAAATGTAACTTGCAACCCGCAATTTCAAAATTTTAAGCCAGTCACACAACAGAAGCCAGAAACATCAAGGCATGTACCGGCATAACGAAGTAAGGTATTTTCAGTAATCAATTGCTAGCTCTCCTTCAACCCCAATGCTGCTGAACTATGCCAATGAATAATGCATATCTCAAGCAAATTGACAAATGGTTCTATTGATATAGCTCTATCATACGCTACATGAAATAGTTTCTGACCTAAGGCGGCACCATTCACCCGATACAATTATGCAAGTCATGACATACATCTGCTTTCATCTCTAAGGAGCATTAAATATTTACAATCCAATTTCTTGCAGAAAGGCTCGACTTGGATATGTACACACTTCCTTCAGGAATGTGGAAGTCCTACAACTTTCAAAAGAATATTTATTGAGTGCCGAAAGCCTTCTTTCTAAGAACTCAGTCCCTAGCAGGAGAGGAGGGAAGCCTATAGTTTTCTACAGCATCTCAAGAGTTGCACAGACATGGGACTTCTATACCATTCCATCAGATACCTCTTTGTAAATATAGGCTTCTTCTGCTTCCTTAAACTAGAAGGGACAATGAAACTCTGAAATGGACTATGGTATGAACAAACAAAAAAGAGTTCACATTAATGACTTCTGGACTGATGAAAGACACAGGAATCAGTGCGAACTGCATGGATGCCATTGAATTGCAGTGAGCAGAAGGGAATATTCAAACAGTTGGAGAGCTCCAAATTTGTTTTGCATCAATGAAAATCCTACAAACATATCATTTATGACAGAAGAATCAGATTAAACTGCTGAAACAGAAGGAGGGAGCTCCACATTTCTTCCATCTCCTGTGGTAACTAAAATATGGTACCCCACATACTGGACTGGTTCGGTTAAAGGGACAAGATGGTTCAAAGAGGAGTAATAACTTCAACCTTTAAATCATAGCAGACAGCAAGAGGGTACATGAAACTAAAGTTTTTTTCAACACTTCCCACAAGTCTCTTTAATACCAAGGTGTAAATAACAAATTATTTTGATTTACGTACAATTGCTTTCAAAGTATTTTGTAACATTGATTTGATTTTTAGTGAGGTGCTGATTTAACTTTTTGAGAGACTGGCTTAAATTCTATTAATTTAAGTCATGTTATTATCAATGGCATTTGTGCCCAGAAGTCAGATTTACAGGAATTAGAAGCAAACATGACAGACTATTTTAAGGTCTTTGTCCTCTTTGTAAGTAAAAGCAACACCCAGTCACACTTTTCACTGCAATTTGCTGAGACATAAAAAGATGAGGACAATCTCCAACATTTCAGCATTGCAGCACTTGAGGCTTTTTATTTTGACATCCTAATGCATACAATAAAATTAAAACCTATCACAGTATTACTGTAGACAAAACATTACACTTGTTTTCTGAAGCATTAATGTCCTACTGGAGGATTTTAATGGCCTACTTAAAATCCTCACACTGTTCTGCCAAACTCAGCACCAAAAAATGTAATGCTTTTAAAACGTCCCCTGTGAAACACAGCCTTCTCCATACTTTCCAGTACAATCTACTTTGTGAGAGAGACTATAAATTAAAGGGGTACTTGGCAGTACTCAAACTAAACTAGTGACACTTTGATTTATTAAGACCTTCTAGAATCATGATCCAGAGGACTATAACCAGATACATGTGACAAACCTTTGCCACTCCAATTTCAAGCATTAGGACCTCTTAAGGTAAGTGATAACAGTAGAAGAGCTCACTTGGCACCATATACTTCTAGAGGATGCTATTACAGAATAAGAACTAGCTATTCAAACACATACATTGCCCCTCCCACCTCCGAATCATCTAGGAAGTTAAGTTTCTATATTCTAATGATCGGATTTAAAACAATCTTCAAAACTCTTTCCAGGATTTGACACTCCTCTTAGAATCATAGGAGATGAGGGTTGAAATGGACCTCAGGAGGTCATCTAGTCCAACCCCCCTGCTGAATGAAGGACCAATCCCAACTAATTCATCCCAGCCTGGGATTTGTTAAGCCAGCCTTAAAAACCTCTAAGGATGGAGATTCCACCACCTCCCTAGGTAACCCATTCCAGTGCTTCACCACCCGCCTAGTGAAAATGTTTTTCCTAATATTCAACCTAGACCTCTCCCACTGCAACTTGAGGCCCTTGATCTCTTACATGATGAGAGCTCCTCTACTTCACCATTTTTTCATAGTTTCTCTAACAATAAGTCTGACCAATATGATTTGGCTAGTAATTAAATGAACTACTAATCTGGAACAGGAGAAACAATAGTGCTCATGATTTCTTGGTTGCTGAGGGTTGGGAATATAACAAACTAAACAAACAGCTTTTCAGGGTAAGAGAGGAGGCGGTGGGAGGGACATGGGGAAGATAGAGCAGTATGTTAAGAAGCAAGCTATTAAGTCTACAGAGAGAACAGTGCACTGGTCTCAGATATTCATAAAAAATATCTTGTGTGTCCTTAAAATTATCCCTAACTCAGTAGATAGATTTGACGTCATGATTGATGTAGAGATGGTACAAAAGCTAGGCATAATTACTGTAGCCAAGTATACACCAGTGCCATATCTGTAATGTGACTATTACAGCTTTTATACTCTACAACCCAAACTCATTGGCTAGAAGAGAACACAAGTGATAACTTTAACAGTGACTACAGGGGTAATATGCTAATGGCAACAGTAATTAGGAAGTTATTGCTAGGACTATCTACAAAAGTTAAGATTTTCTCACACACAAGATTTGAGGAATCAGGCGTAGTCACATTTTGTTCACACTGTTGGGAGAAAAGGCAGTGATATTAGCAGCTAGGTACAAGTCTCATGGCCCATGCCCTGGGACCTGGACTAGATCACCCAGGGAGTCCCTTGGGCCTTAAGAACTAAAAATTAAGTTCCACAAGCTTGAGGCAAGGGGGAGGGGTGGAAGAGTTGCTTTAAGTCACATCATTAACAGAAAGCGTTAATTACAGTGGATGCTTACCTTCAGAAAACCGCTGTCCTCTAACTTTTCATATTAAGCCTCTGAGAAGTTGAGCTTTGAGAGCTCAAATCCAGAATCTGTTTTTATTTTTAGTGAGGTGCTGATTTTCCTTTATAGCTGAACTGACTGAGGCATAAGAAAGCCAACTAACTTGCCGAAGATCCCATGGTGATTCTGAGCGGCTCATCCCGTATTAGGAGGAGCCCAGTCCCTTGCTCTAACCACATGATTATCTAGCTTCCTGAAACATTCTTCACCCTTTCACCACATAGAACATTATAGGTATTTATGCTAAACACCATCTTGCTTTAAGTGTATTTATTTTACCTGTGAGTAAAAAGCTTTATAGATCTTTGATTTTGGGCAAAGTCCAATCATCAAGAAGTTGCTTGAAGTATGGAACTGAACTGGTAGATGAGCAAGCAAGGAACTTTTGAAGTCTATAAAAAGAGCAGCCACAACACTGGTAGAGTCCTAGAAAGGAAACAGAAGGAAGAGTTACAATAAACAGTTGAAAATTCTAAAAGAAAGCAGTCAATCATTTTTGTTTTATTACTTCTTCAATCAGTAGTATTTTATAGTCATATTTACTGTGGATCCTTTCAGGCCTGCAAAGGCTATGCCAATAGAGTTTCTGCAGATCCATTGAAGTTCTGCATTACAGATGCATAGCAGAAGGATCCATATAATCAGTGACAGGGCTGTTCAGATGCTCAATCAGAGGATAAATTCTGTATTGTGTGGTATTAAAGAGTTAATGTAAGTTTGAAAGGGACCTTCAAGATTTGTCAGCTGACAGGTGGGTTTTTGTTTGTTTGTTTGATTATTTATTTTTAAAACAGACCAAAAAGAGTTGCATTTCAAAATTCTCTGCCTCCTCTAAGAGGCAAGATTCCATCCTGACGTGTTCAACTGTGGCATTGAGGTTTAGGCAACCTACCACCTTCCCTACACAAGTAGCTCCCCATAGTTCTCCGCTGGCACAGCTCCTTTGGTAATATAAATGGCAAAATCTGTAATACTGAAGATTAAAAAGGATAGCATGATGGCACATCAGGCAAACTACCCTTACATCACAGATTTCATTATTACCACGAGAGGAAGTCTGCCAGTAGTCAAGTAAGACTACGAGGTTTGCTGGTAGAGATGCAGTATCTCAGTATTTTGCAAGTGCTGTGTTTAGCTCATAAAGCCCCCTAGAGAGGTTAAGTTCAAATAAATAAGTCTACCATTTCTACTGCCAAAATTATATTCTTATGAGCCAACAAGAAATTGAAACCGATGAGATTCCTGTTCCCTAGAGATCATTAAAACAGGCTTCTTGTCAATTTCAGTCTCATTTTGATTTAAAAAAATTATATTGTATTTACATTCAACAAATCTCAAAATGCTTTTACAAACAAGAATGAGGCCTCAGTATCCTGTAATGAAAATAATTTTCTCTCTACTTTAAAAAAGTAGAAAGTAAGGTTAAATCAATCTGAAGTCATGCAGGAAGTTGATAGTATGTTTTTTATTCAAATTTTGACTCCCAGCCTCCTTGCTAACTACAATAAAATACTACCGATACAGCATAATGAATTTTCGTGCACGCATCCATGATAAACACTGCATCTTGGGAGGACTGGTGGTGTTCTGCCTCGGAGATGGAAGTCTAGTATTGTTGTAAAGGTCTCCTTGGACAACTAACAGACAAAAAAAAATCCCAGTTTTATTTTGCAGTGTCCTACTAATGATAATTTGAGAGAAGGACTCAAACTTTAGATTGGCCAATACTTAAATTGGAACTCCTCAATTTGGGGACGTCTTTCAGCATAGCCATCTATGAGCAGAATTCCTACCCAGGCTACTGAACACTCAGACTACTGGAGGGAGAGAGAAAGTCTGGGAGCTTTTTTACAAAATTCATCAGGGATGTCAAAAACCACTACATCCTTCCTTCCCCCCACCCCTCCTTTTCCTTAAAGACACAAATCACCTTGCCCGCTACAGAACAATAAGACTCAGGAACTACTCCATTCTCCCCATCTCTACTAAGTACTTCATAATTGTAAGGAATGTTTAGACCAGGATGCCACAACCCAGGGAGTGTGACCTAGAAATGAGTTTATGGGTCACATTCCCCATCTGACCTGGGTTGTGGGGCCCATAGCTTCTGGGGCACTGCACCTCTATGACAATGGCAGCTCCACAGGATCAGTGAATGTGGAACAATTCAACTGTGGAAACAGGACCATATACAAGCCTCAAGAGAGTGACAAGTCAGTAGCAACAGTTTAAAATCCCAAATCATAGTCGATCAGAGATGGAAGGGACTTCAGGAGGTCATCTAGTCCAACCCCCTGCTCATGAGGCACATGGTTTAACCAGAAAGGGTAACAGCTACTTTGCTATTAGCTTTACATTTGTTGAATACAACAAATTTCCCAAGCCATTTTGTGTTTTGCATAACTATATTTGCTTAAGAATGCAATAAACATAATCAAGTTTTAAAGAAGCTTCCAACACACATTATATGGCAGTATACCAAGAAGGGCTCTTTTCTACAGGAAGATAATCAACCTCGCTAGCCAGCAAAGTGCTATTTAAAAGGCTAATAGTCACTAAAAGCTTTAAAATTCATCCTACACTGTGTCTTCAAGAACTATTAAAACTACAAAATCTCACAACTGGTGAGAAGTTAGTCCCATACATGCATTATTTATGTTGAAGAAATCAAGGAAGAGAAATTCTGGTCACATTACTGACAGAGATTAGCAGCATTTGAACTATTGAAGAAACTACCTTTACAGTACAATGGCAAGTGATTGAGAAGGTAGCTAAAACTTGCACTGCAACTAGATGTTTCTGTGTTTACAGAATTTGCTTTTGTTCATTTTTTAAAAAAGGATAGTGAAGTTTGAGAAAATTTTCTTGCGCAGACTAAAGGTTATGAGGGCCACAGATCAAATGTTAATAGGTGCTATCATGTTTCTTTCATAGCACCCCTTTCTACAATGCATTTGTGGGTAATTTATTGTTTACTACAATCTTCCTGTGCTTTTAGTTAAAATGACACAGAAACAATCTTCTAATTAGAATGGAGAACACAAGGCTTTCTTCAGAGAAAACCATCAAGATTTTAAAAGGAAAAGGCCCAGCCCATGCTCACTCACTGGAAATTAAGTGGCGTGTCATCTCAGTAGCCCTAAGACCGTGAGTCCCAAACAACTTCCAAACACGTTTGTTCAGTGACAATGTTACTAGGAATAGTTATAAATAGAAGATAAAAATAGAAAAATCTGTATTTCAGAATTTTATAAGATGTGCATGTTACTTTGCAGTCTAACTTACTTTCTCACTTGGAAGCATAAAGGATTATCCTTTCCTCTGCATCTATACTATTGTTACACTCTACCTTCCAAAATCAGTGCACTAACAATCCTCTTATCCTCCTGTCACATTTTAATATTTTTAGCTCTCCACCCTTGCTTCAAGCCAAGTCAGTTAAACAATAAAATTCTCCTTCAAGGTTTTGCTCTGCATGCAAACTTGGCAACAGTTCAAAAATGATAACCAGACCCCATAAATAGCCAGAGTTTTATAAAAGTGAGTGTCATGAATCAAACAATAGAAGGAAGGTCAAACTATAAAGAGTCTGTCAATATAGTATTAAAGAAAAAGCAACTAAGTTAACGGTCTTTTTATTGTTGTGCTTTTTAACTTAAAGCACACGATTTTCTTGTATTTTACTTTTTTTTTTTTTTTTTTTACACTTTATGAAATCATATCTACACAATGCTCTCTGTAAGTCCCTGTACAGTTACTTAAAAGTACTTGAGACTGAAGAAAACAGGCTTCTCTCTTTACAGTACTTATGAAACTTTGTGCTCATCCAACGTAAACTCACATTCCCACACTCAGTAATTAACTATAGTACTTTTGTTTCATAGTTTAACGGATTTGTCTAATTTTAAATGGAGCTGTCCACACTAACCCAATTCTTAATTCCCAGAAGTCACATCACACCAGAATCATATATTTAACATGGTAAATCTTCATGTAATGAACTAACAAGTTGGTCAGAAGATGGCAAAAGACAATGTCTGCTAAAATAATAGCTCGTGTGGTTTACTGTAATTAACCGGAAAATGTATAACAACGTAGAACAGAATGTCTTTCTTCCTCACTGTTCTGTCCTAGGAAAGGTGAACCAGACATCTCTTTCACACTGTCAGTTACACAATACTCTCCAACAGTAGATAAAAGACACACCTCATGACCTTTTAAACGATAAGAGAGAGACTACTAGGAACATTTGACTGAAGGTTAAAAATATCTGGTATAGATACAGCACTTCATCTACAAACAAATCATACAACTGGAACTATGCCTTGAAACACAATGCAAAATTTAGTTAAAATAAGTTTGCTAGATGTATAAATCTGTAAAATTGTTTTCATTTGCAGTTACTTAGTTTTTTTAAGAATACAGTCGAACCTCAGAGTTACAAGCACCTCGGGAATGGAGGCTGTTCGTAACTCTGAAAAGTTCGTCACACTGAACAAAACATCATGGTTGCTCTTTCAAAAGTTTATAACTGAACATTAACTTAGTACAGCTTTGAAACACTACTAGGCAGACGAAAAGTGCTGCTTTTCCTTTATTTTTTTAGTAGTTTACATTTAACAGTACTGTACTGTATTTGCTTTTTTCTTTTTTCTCTGCAGCTGCCTGATTGTATATTTCTGGATCCGAATGAAGTGCGTGGTTGACTGGTCAGTTTTTAACTTTGGTGTTTGGAACTCTGAGGTTCTACCATAGTATAAAATGATTAAAAGTAAGTTAATAATAAAACCTTTTCCACTGCATAAAGTAAAGCTAGCAGCCCAAACTACAAAAAGATAGCCATGATGAAGTTCCCATCCTAAAATCTTGTCCTACTTACAGTTCAACCACCATGAAAGTACTATAAAACTAATACAAAGAGTAGGAATTTGTACCATGGAGTCCAAAAACCATCTAAATGGCATTCTATTGAAGGTTAATGATATTCTGCACGATCTTCCAAACATCATAAAGACTCAAACAAGTTTTTGTTCGTTACTTCATAAATACCCTTGTAAAAAGCAGATTAAAAACCATCTCTGACAATAACTGCAAACAAATGAAGCGCTTACCCCATCATAGAACTTAATGGAATTCATATGATTCTTTGAAACAGTAATGCTCCCATGACGGGGATGGGAAAAAAGAATGCCATCTGAAAAGAAGTATAATTTACCTATAATTGGAAAAAGGAAAGAATATTGAAGTATGCAACACACCTCTCTAGCAATATCTATTGACACTTAAAAAGAATTATAGTTAGGTTGTACAACATGATGCAACTGATGTTTCAGTCCAAAACATTATCTTATGCAACAAAAGCAGAAGTAATGTACTACAGAGAAAGGGAATCTGGATAACATTTGTTCAGTAATTTTTACCAGATATCTCAAGATGCTGCTAGGGAAGGAAACCCTTTAAGGAACTGCCATATTATTTGTGTAAGTTCTACCCTGAGGAATTTTTTTTTAAACCAATTTTTGGGGGTCTTTATAAGAAGGAAAATCCATTAATGACTAACTGAAAAATTGAGGAAAAACAGTGAATGTGGATTAGGAGAGAGAAATAACCGAAATGGGCTAAGTTCCTGTGTTTCACATTTCATCAAAATTTTATATACTTTTTTATTTTACACCCTCCCACACACGCACGCACGCACCCATCCCCAAACTTTTTCTATAGAAGATCCAACATTTGATACCTCAAGCAAAAATTTTAAACACAGTAACACTGTCAAAATGGGGCATGCTTTGGACAAGCCAACCTGGACAATGTCACTTTATATAATTCATATTTCAACATAAAAAAAAGTCAGGGAACAGTTGCACTTTTCTTTTACCAATCCCAAATATCTACTAACAGCAACGATGAGGTTATCTGCATATGGAGACTATTAAAGATGATAAATCCAGTTCCTTTACTTGATTCACAGATTCACTTATCTGCATGTGCAGAATAAAATCTATCATTTGGGTCAACAATTTTCAAACTTGCTGTTGATCTAGTAACAGACAGTAGGTCATGCAGTACTGTCTCTACCTCCTAGTTTACAGCTGATTTTACAGGCATGAAGGCTCTTAAGAATATCTGCATGGCCTATGGAAGTGGCTGGAAAAAAAGGAAGAGACAGCCTACTTATCACAACAGTTAAATTAAAAGGTCTCAAGGTCAGCTGCTAAATAAGAGGAAAAAAGGAACCACAAGCTGACATCAGCAAAACAGCTCCTGCTAATCACAGAGGAAGCAAAAGAGACCAGGAACTGCCAATGGGACCAGAGCCACTACTGATAGCCATTCCATCGAGGGAAGCAGGGCAGCAGTCTAGACAGGAAAGCACATGAGGAAGAAAAGGAATAGGAGTAAAAGAATGTTCAAGAGGAGTAGGAAGAGAGAAACAGATCAAACGGAAGGGAGAGACTAAATTAAGACAAGTAAGGCAGAGCACTGAGAGGAAGGGTTAAATACGATATACATTATGTATATAGTCTACCAAATTATGGTCTAATGAAACAATAGGTGTCAATACTTTCTCTTTTGAAAGAACAAAACAGAAGTTTATAGTTACAAAATCTTTAGCATTCTATTCTGAAAAGAGGGCATCAATATGAAACAAATGAGCAGGTTTCAGAGTAGTACATCCATAGTATGGCTAGGTAGGTAAAAAGTGACATTACTGAAACTGCCCTGAATATATCAGCATTGTATTTGTGAACACAGCTGTGATATTTTAAGTTAAATAATTGATCAATAAGAGAGGATAATGGTTTAGATGCTTGTATTTATATTATATATGAATAAATGCTCTCTAGCATTCCTCTAATATATGTGACTGCCATATAGAAAGATCAATAAAATGGAACTGTTGCTGAGCACAACAGGGAGAATAAAAAATTATGAGTTTAAGGCCAGAATGCAGAGCACAATGAAAACAGAAGTGTGCAGTCTAGCCTTCAAATGAGTATTAGTAATCCAGGCCCTGGGACAATGGCATTCACTGTTAAATCAAGTGGCAGGATGTACTTAATTATATAGATGTCAGGCTGAGTGTGTTTGGAAACAGCTTCA
The DNA here is from genome assembly GCA_007922155.1 of Mesoclemmys tuberculata. NCBI lineage: Eukaryota > Metazoa > Chordata > Testudines > Chelidae > Mesoclemmys > Mesoclemmys tuberculata. The sequence goes on along the minus strand of ML675627.1, from coordinate 6,256,837 downwards.
TTACCTATACTCCCAAGGCTAACAAAACCAAGCATATTACAGAAGTAACATGCTTTCTTTTCTTAACCATCAAGAAAAGGCATGACATGTTGCATTTATGATATTCTCTGTCACAGAAACCTCAAAGGATGCTGTATGTCACATAAGGCAGGTGTCAAAACAAGTCAAAAGGAAGCAGGGGGTGAGGGAGTGAATTTACCAAAGGTTGCAGTGGATTCTCTATCACTCTCAAAATTTAAATCAAAATGGATTTTTTTCCCTAAAAGATGTGCTCTAGGAATTACTTTGGGGAAAAATTTAATATCCTGTATTATACAGGAGGTCAGACTAGATCAGTGGTTCCCAGTGGGTCAAAAGTGGCCCGCTGCTCCTCTCCCACTGGCTGCAGAAAGGAGCTATTGCCTAAGGACCCAGGTGGAGTGCGTTGTCACGGGGCTACAAGACCAGTACAGAGTCGTTGCTGCAGCCAAAGGGACGGGAGATCAGCACTGACCTCCCCCTGGCTGTAGCTGGGAGTGGGGCAAAGCACTCGGCTTGGGAGCAGCCAGGACCCACCATGTTTGAGGAGGTGCAAGACTCTAAAAATCAGCACCTTCTGGTTTGGCCTGCACTTAGCAGGCCACCCACCGAGAGGTAGCTGCCAGGCCATGTGTTTCAGTGTGTAGTGACAGACACTCATCTACACTAGTGCTTTGTCCGTGAGTGCACAACATACTGCGAATAATTTGTAGGTGTCAAATAGTGACTGTAAAAGTAAGTACAGCAGTGTCAAAATGTTGACTTTAAATATGTAGAGATTTGAAGTCCTTAATGGTGTATACGTCAATCCATTTTTTATGAGTTGACAGACTGGTGGCCTTTCGGGGTTATGAAAATGGTATTTGTGGCCCTCGAGCCAAAATGGTTGGGAACCACAGAACAAGATGATCACAATGGTTCCTTCCAACCTTGGAATCTATTAATCTAAAGCTAGAGCTTCTGGGGGAAAATGTTAACCCAGAAAGAGACTGGACTTAGACCATATTCAAATACCTGGGTTCAGGATAACACCCATGTCACCCAATTACCTCACACAAGACCAACTGGATGATATCCTAGTTTCATCTTTTTATCCCATTGTTAAGATGGCAAACAATGCCTTTTTAATTGGCAATAGCCTGTTAATCAATTAGTTCAAAACACAAGAACTCCTAAGCACTACCAATATAATCATGAAACAGGAGGCAAATTTTACAAACATAGAATTAGAAAACATCTACACATGGGAGGAATTTTGAAAAAAATATTTTATATTCAAGTTTAATGAAGATTAAATTCATTCAAAGCAAGAGACTCCTAACACGGAATTGAAGCAAGCACACACTACCCAGGTAGTGCAGAAGCTTTCCACGCAGCTCTGCCAGCTAATGGAGTTCAACTCTGAAATGTTCTAATCCTGGTTCTCTTACTTAGGTAAGAACGGCCAGTCAGGTTGACCTGTGCAGTCATCTTGCAGTGTGCATGACTGGGGGATGAGGAAGCCAATTTCATGTTCCCTTGCTATCTAAGCAAGGAATTAAATCAAATCTACAAAGCACATGTCTTGCAATAACCCCCAATGCTATCTACTTGGAGGGTCCCCCACCTCAAGAATTATCAAAAAAGATTTAATTTAACAAAAGATCTCACAAAATTGAAGAGAACGAATCACTCCATTTGGCAGACATCAGTAAAAATAGTTTTAAAAAAATCCCAAACCACTATTATTCTCCTTCCAAACTAGAAAGAGAACCAGACCTCATTTTGCACAACACAGTGATGGGTAGCTTAATACATTTCTCTACCATGGAGTCAGGTGAGATATAGCCTAAACTCAGTATTGCAATCTGAAAATTAGTAAGCACGTGGCACATCATGCTATCTACTATCAAATAAGAGACTGAATAATTACTAGACTGTTGCAGGATGTTTTTTCTTAACCAAGTTTTCAACTGCCAAGCACTGAGAAAATGTAAAATTTCCTCTCTCTCATATTTTGGTACCTTAATAAAATTTCTCCTCTCTGGACAGAAGGACACAGTGAATTTGCCTTAAATATCTTAATACAGAAATTACAGTTTGCGCTTATCAACATACTGTTTTGTGAGCTTCCAGACTTAATACATTTAAAAAACCAGCAAAGCAGAGCATATCAATATCGTGTCAGGGAAAAAAAGGAAAAGTCCTCATGGCAGTAATAGTGTTATCCTGAATTTGTTTCAGTTGAAAACATAGATGATGTTGCGTCTCTTAGTTCATCAGCTCATCTTTTTGCAGGAAAAAGGAAGCAAAAGACAGTCTTTGTTCAGGAACAGATGGCAAAAAAATCACGAGTCATCAGCAAGGGAAGGTGTTGGTTGGAGCAGAGGGACCAGAATCATCAAGGATTTCTCTGTGGTTTCAATGGAAATGTGAAGGGTTGGGATAAGGGACAGAAATTACAGGGAGGCAAAAAGCTTCAGTAGGAGCAAGAAAGCAGAAGACTTGGAGCTCCAAGCCAAGCTTAAGTATGCCATGTTTATATAAGTTGCCTCAAGTGTAACTTGTCAAGCCAAGGAAGAGCCTAGCTCACTACATCATTCACATCTTCTACATTTGTGTAACTATCTACCTAGAACACTGAGCTGTTCTTTAACATTTACAAAAGAAAACAAACACACTCACCTTGCACAGGCATGGCTTGTGAATTGCTAGAATAAATATATGCTCCATCACCTCCAGTGAGGAAAGTGCCCAGGAAAGATTCATCTTCCTAAAAAGAAAACAAATGATGTTACAGACTGTACAGATTATGGTAACTATTCATTCTGAACCTGACCACATTTTATCCTGTTTTACACCCTAGATTTATACTGTGAAATAAGAGAATGGTTTTGCATTAAAATATACCATCCCTCAAAAAAAGAAGTCCCTTCTGCATTCTCTAGTGAAAAAAAGTTTAAATTAAGAAAAAGCTAGATCAGTGCATTAGACCCTTCAAGATTCACTTTGTAAGTACTGCACTTAATTTCTGCATATCCAAAAATAAGGTGCCTTTTAATGGCACAAAAAAGGCCTGGAGTATCATTTTAAGGAGTGCTTCCCACACACAGTTTTGTAAAATATAACCCATTACATTATTTTCACATTCACACAGCATGACTAAGTTTTGATATTGTTAGTCTATTGAACTAAAAGCATGTTATGCAGTTTAACGGGAACAAATTACAACAGTATACTTATTTTGAAGGGTTCTAGCAACTGCAAATTAAACCATAGATGTGAAACTTAAGTTTTATTAGAAGTTTCTAGATGTTGGGTTTTTTTCATACTTCCTAAATGTTTTGAAGTATTTTAGGCATATAGCCTGCTATAAATTTTAAAAAGTATATATAATAGTATTGCTCTTTTCAATACATATTTTTTATAACTGAACTCAAGGGGTAACATTATTTAAAACCAAGATTCCAAGGAAGTCAGAGTAATAGGAACTCTTTTTGGTATTAGGTTTTTACTGCAAACAAGCAGCTAAAAACAAACTGAGTTTCTGTCATATTCACTGATGTAAACTGGTATTTTTGTACAATGTAGTTTGAAGGCAGGGGGGAAATGGGAAAGAATAAACTTCCTTATATACAGAAAGACTAAATTATACATTATGCATAGTCAATTATATTAATACATGCTATTTGCAAATATCAGATCTTGAAAAACAACCTTTATATTTTGACTAGGTAAGTTTACCTTTGATTAAACAATTTGTTAAAGCACTGTTTCATTACATACCTTCACTATCTGCTGCGCCTTTTCAGACAGTTTCACTTCATTATCTTCAACCTGCAGTCAAAACCAAAAGTGCATTTACAGTGTACTCATGATCTGATTTTAAACTCACTTTTATAAAAAACACGCTGCTCAACATTCACATGAAACAACAACTCCCCTTTATGCAGCTTTAGTGACAGCACTAGGTGACTAATGATATTTAAAGGCTTGGGATCAGATACGGTGCTATAAGCCATCTTTGCAACTTTCCAATTGGGTGCTGCTGTGGAGGCCAACACAGCCCACAGCACCAACTTTGACATCCAAGGGACTGCTCCAGTTAAAGCAGCCTCTAAAGGCCAAAGTGGAATAAAGGGGTAGAGAAAGGAAAAGCCCTCCTCAGGTAAATTTTAGTAGACTCTCAATCAGGGATCAGATCCTCAGCTGATGTAAATCAGCATCGTTCTATTAGCTTTAATGGAACTACACCAAATGAGGATCTGAGCTCAGGCCTCCAATTTTATGCTACATTGAAGATGTTGCATTAAACATCCAAGTGCTATAAAATGCACTGCAATTAATTCATTGTTGAAAGTTATAGTACACGTCTCAAAAAAAGAGGACCTGTGAGTTTGGATAAACCTTACAGCAGTGACAACACTAGCATTTAAGATGTATGGAATGATTAATATCTTCAGCATAAGCTCATTTTCAGATTCATTAAAAGGAGTTACTTACCAAAAAATGGAGTTAGAGTATTCACATGTACTTTATACATTTATATTTACCTCAATTTTCTTCTGGTGGAATGCATTTACAAAATTTACAGATCATGAAGTACTTAGGTTGCACTATACTAACCAGCCAAGAAACGTATCTTGGGATAGCCGCAGTCAGAATGATGTAGCTGGTTTCTGTATTAATGCTGCCATCTGCAGGAAAGCAAACGTAAAAAATAAAACAGAAGTACTATGGTTTCTGAACTATTTAAATAGCTTATCAAACCACCTTAAAAGCCGCTTAGTCTCCACTTCCAGTAATGAGGACTTCACGTTGCTATTAGTTTAGCTATAAAATACCGATTCCCTCAACGTTCAGTGTTCCTTACATGACAAGGTTCCCAGACTTTTTAGTACTATCACAAACACATCAGAAATACTGCAGAGCACGTTTATTAACGGTCCTGGTTTCTCTTTATGCTTCTTATTTGCCTTTCCCATCTTCCCCACATTCCTCAGCCCTTAAGCTGTTTATTTGCTCCCTCTGACTCCCAATACTGCCTGGGAGTATTTTTTACTTTTCTCCTTTCTCCTCTTGTGGAGCTGGGGAAGCACAGGGAAAAAATAGCCCTGACCAAGATTAAACACAATACTTCTGCATACATATCAGTATTCGTTTTTTGGTTGTTTTTAAAGAGTTAGCAATCCAACAAGAATCAGATAAAACCCTCCTCACACAGCAAAAGAGATCCACTTCCTTAGAACCAAATGTCTTGAGCAAATTTTTTATCTTACACTATAGGAATTCTTAACACAAATGGCTTTTTTCACTCTGGCATTGTGGAAAATATCTAGTGGGGTTTGAAACTAGTTGAAGGTTACCTACTATCCTCTATTTCAAAACAAAACTGTTCTAAGAAACAAATAAAAGTTTCATCCATTTTAATTTTAATTTTCATGTACTTGTTTCGACCTTCAAGATAAATATTACAGGGTTGCAAAACTATATATGAAATAACGAAAAATATAAGGAAGATAAATTGAGTGTGCCTATTTGTCCTCTTTTAAAATAGAAGAATAAGTGAATATTCAATAAGACTAAAAAGCTGAGAAGGCAAATATGCATGAGGTTCTTTTTTCAAGCAATCCTAACAAGCTGATAGCAGAAACAAATGAGTCCCTTTGATTAGCTGCAGAGAAAAAATGAATGCACTCTTCCCCTGTAATTTAAACAAGTGGATTAATTAGATTACTAGCAAATAAATTTTAGTTAGGTCTTTACCTGCTAAAAAACTTCAAAATAGCATTGGTAACAATACACAACAAGGTATCTTACTACCCCCATTAATTACATAATGAATTCATCAAAACAACATTAACAGATTGTAAAATGCATGCAAGAGCTTTGAATAGTTGAAATAGTTACCTTTTTCTTTTATAAAGATCTGTGATGTCAGAAACGATTCTGAGAAGACTACAGATCCCAAGCACCCCCTTCCTCCTAGCAAATCGGGAATGTCATATATTGTCATAGCCGCCTGTAGCAAATTGGGGAGGTGGAAGGAAGAGAAGGAGGAGAGCCTTTTATAATTTTTAAATTTTTAATCTAACATATTGTGAGAGTCAGAACAACGGAGTTAAAATTTTAGCTGCTTTTTAGACATTACACTTCCACACACAAATGGAAATGGAGGGCCCAGGGATTTTAATAAACGTAACTAATGTGTGTTGCCTCAAATCATAATCTCAAACCACCCAGCTCAAAACCCATATGTGTATCAATCAACTTCAGTCTGAAAATGTAATCTTGGTACCCCCACCTGAAGCCTAATTAGTTGTCACAGATATAAACTAAACCACTCAATACACAAGATGAAAAACTATGCTAGTTTACAGTGAAAATTAAACAAGAACTCTTCAGCACTGTTAAACCAAGTTAATGTGTTCTATTGGAACATTTTACTGGGATTGCTGCTCTAGAGAAAGTCTTTCTTTAGATCAAACTTAACTCTAATACACTATTTCTCAAATGCAACACCTATAAAAAGGAACAATGAAATGTCTCATCCAGTAAAATATACCATGGACTCTATTAACGCAGATATGGAAAAAACGGAGGTGTAAGAACTGACACCTAAGAGACTTTTGGACCAAAGATAAACAAGGACTAAATCAATTAAAGAGCAGCCACATGATAAAATACTAAACTGATTCCACAGGAAGCTGTTTATTTCTAATGTTGTTAGTCTCATATCAAACAAAACAAAAACGAAAAACAAAAAATGAACTCAAAGCCAAGAACAACTTCTATACATAAATATTAAATGCTCAAATAAGTCTCCAGTTTATGCATGTATCAGTGAATAGTGTAATAACTGTTTATGTAACCTTAACTTGGGAGTCCAATTTTTTTTAGCATTTGGGTTTCTTCAGTGATTTATAAGCTTTCTGTTATTTCAAAATGTACTTAAATCCTTATCTGTAAGCTAAGAGCTTTGGTTTGGAATACTTTAAAACAAAATGAACACCAAAATTGTGAACTGGACTGGAGTGTAAGATTTATAAGGCTGGAGTCGTGTTGTGTAAATACTTTGATTCTGAAGCCAGAGCTTCATAGCTGCTCTCAAATTCCCCAGGTTTCTCCTGGCAAGTTCTCAAGGCCATCTCCAACCCAGTGCCCAGGAAGAAAAGGAAAAAAAAGGAGGGAAGGGATGTAGCCCAGGACAGCCAGCAGTGCAAGGCAAGCAGTTCAAACATAACTGGACATACTATGGCTATAACGGGTGAATTTTCAATTTTAGGAAAATATCTGGTCTGCTTTTTCCTTAAGTTGCCACTGTACCCATCTGTCCACCTTAAGTAAGCAGTCTGGACTTAAGTGCAAGTACTGCAACTGTTGAAAATCTTGGCTGTTATTACTCTTTAACCATCAAGCTCGATCACTGTCTCTGTGAATTGATGCTTGTGGGATTGCACCTCCTCGCAACCAGCTCCTCACCAGGATGTGCAATTCCACACGCATGAATGTGCGGAGGCTGAAGAAATAAATTATCGCAAAGGCTCTCAGCACAAAGATGGTCCTAAAGCATGGAAAAAACATTTGCATTTTTAAATTAAATAGATGCAGCTAATCACAGCATCATAGGACTGGAAGGGACCTCAAGAGGTCTTGCCCAGTCCCCTCCATGTATGGCAGGACTAAATATTATCTAAACCCTCCCTGACAGATGTTTGCATAACATGCTCTTAAAATTTCCAATGTTGGAGAGTCTACACCTCCTTAGGCCATTTATTCCAGTGCTTTACTACCCTGAAAGTTAAAATTTTTTTCCTAATGTCCAACCCAAAGCATCCTTGCTGTAATTAAAGCCCATTGCTTCTTGTCCTATCCTCAGAGGAGAAGGAGAACCATTTTTTTAAAGTAGTTTTCAACCTTTTTATGGATTAGTGTATTACACCTGGTTTCCCTTGCACCCTACACCACATACTTGCTACTCCTTTGTCTTTCTCCCCAGCCCTATTCTTTTGTTTGTTCCATTTTCCTTCCCACCTTTTATTCACTCCATTTGTTTGCATTCAGATTTTAAAAGTCTTTCCCTTTTGAAGTTATTCCCCAATGCCTATCTGCAGTGGGAGCAGGAGTGTGCAGGGATCATGCCCAATTTTCTTCCAGCTCCAATGCTGGAAAAAATCTGCATATCAGTGTTTCCCAGAGAGATTTTAAAGCCAGAAAAGACCACTGGATCATGTACTCTGTTCTAAGGTATAACATACGCCATTAAATTTTACCCAGTTACCTCTAATGGAGGATAGTAACTAGTGTTTGGCTAATGTGTGTGTATGTGTGTATATATATATATATATATATCTTCAAATATAGAAAGGCATCCAGTGTTGAAAACACTGAAGATGAAGAATCCACTATTTCCCTTTGTCCTTTCTGCAATGGTCCATCACTTTCACTATTAAAAAATGTATGCCTTATTTCTAATTTGAATTAGTCTGGCTTTAACTTCTAGCCATTGGTTCTACAACAAAAGCCAATTAAAGCATCTCCATCACCAGTACTTGCATCCAAACACCATCTACCAAAGACTGCAGAAATTTGTTTGTTAGAACTCAAAAAATCTTACAAAACAAGTCTACCTAGTTCCTTGATGTGCCTGTTAAGTGATATTCTTAAAAAGACATCTTCAGATTTATATATAGTAGTTCACCACTGTACAGATTATTACATTTAGAAACACACTTTGTTGGAAAAGGTTGCATAGCATTGAACAGCTCTACTTACAGTTTTAACTAAGTACAGGCTATCCTCTTTATCCAATGGAATAATTCTAAAACAGAATAATATTTCAATATTTAAAGATTAGATCTGTTTAAATGAGAGTTTATAATACCCATTCAAAATAACTACTTCTCCTTGAAAGAGGTGTTCCATCCCTCTAGGGCATTTTACTCAAACTGGTAAACTATGCCTTAAGACATTGTAGCAAAACATAAGATGCCATAGGTTGAGAGAAAAAAACCCCAAAACCTTACTTCAAACAAATTTATTTTTAAAATGAAAACTCTTAATGGGTTCCTGCTGCTCCTATACATTAGCGGAGATGATAAAGATGCTCTCCCCAGCTGTTTTGTTTTTAAAGAGCTACTAACATTCCATAAAAATATAAATACATTCAGAAGGATAAGCCATTAAGCTGCCTCTGTATACAAATGCTAAGGCATGTAATGTTTGCCTTTATTTGCTATAACAAACGTAAAGATCACCATGTCTTCTATAATATGTTTTGTGAAGGCTAAAAATATTTTGTTTGTCGCTGGTTAGCATTAAAATTACTTCTCCCACATATGAAACAGAAGATAGTACTGACCTTCCATGATTATTCACAGCCTGAATCTGAAAAGCTATTTTGGAGCTGAGTACAAAAATAAAGAAAAGTATCCAGTTAATTTTTTTTTTATTCCTAGAAATTTGCAAATGAATAAAGCTTGTCTACACTTACAGTGGCGTGTAGGGTATGTGTAGCTACATGTGTCAGTGAAAGGCTCTGGCGGGGGAAGGCATTGGGGAAAGGCTCCAGTAGTCTTTCCCTGCTCCCAGAGTCTTTCACTGTGGTGGGGGAAGACCCCAGCAGGGGAAAGGCTGTACACTGCTTTTTATACCATCATAGCTGGGTTTGTAGTGTTTGTACTCTACACATTGCCAGAAGTGTAGATAATGCTTGAATCACATCATTTTCACATGCTAAACTACATGCAAAGACTCTGATCACAATTTTAGCACTAAAATCACTTTCCAAGTGGTCCAGGAAAGAAAGTGGAGAGGAAGAAAAATGAAATTATTCTACCCATTCAATTTAAATCTGCAACTTAGTGACCAAAATTAAAAACAAGAAGTGGTTTAAGTTCGACTTTTCCCCAAATAAACAACTGAGTTAAAACAATACCAGCAGAAAAGCCAATATCTGAAATTACGTACCGTAATGCAGTTTTAAATTGTGTTATATGAAAGGAATCAAACATTGACAAAAGAATTCCTTCTGCTGTTTCTTTTGCCTGCAAAAAACCCACAAAGTTATATATACGCTTACAAAATTCCCCGTTACTAAAAAGTGCATACATATGTTGAACAGGAACCAGACACTGAGCAATAGACACACAATAATGTACAACAGCTGAGCCAGACTATTGAGTGCCCAGGATTACATACAAACTTCAGTCATTTTGCTCAGTACAGTACTGAGAAAATTCACAAGAAGAGTCACACATCTTGCCGCAGCATGTATAAGATTTTGAAACAGCACTAATTAAAATGGACATTTCAGCTACGACATACAGGACAAGCATTTTAACTTACCTTGGTTGCATTGGAAGTTTTGGCATAGCATGCAATACCAGCAAGGACAGCCTCTACAACAGCAGCGTATATTTGGGACAACAGCCTACTGAAAAGACAAATGCAAACGTAAGATAAACTTTGGCTATAGCAAGCCATGTTAAATAATGGAAGAAATCAGGAAGTCAGAGCTTCCCTTCTCTCAAACATCCAGAAGTCTCTTACAAGGAAAAACTCTCAATGCCTTACTTTAAAAAGTGAAGACCCCTTTTAAAATCTCTAATATTGTGCCTAATTGGTTTATTTTCATGACATTTTATTTGCACTGGGATGGATAAAGATAAAAAAAAATCTAAGTTAAATGAATTTTTTAAAATCAGATTTTTATTATTTTAATTATACATTTTTCTTTTTAAAAATAAACCTGCTTAAATTAAACCTGAATTTAATGCAAAATATATTAAGACCTAAACTTATAAGATCTTAAAACACTTAAATAAAAAAAAATCACTATGCTCAATCCATAGGCCTCTATCAAAGACTCAGTTAATGGCTGCTCTTCTACATAAAGTGAGAACCAGAGGAAAAACATCCGTCTTTTGAAGGTCAAACTTCATTAATATTGCATAATAGGACATGCGCTGTATTAAAGGCTTGATCCTATGGGGATCTAGAGACTGCACCTGAGTGCAAGACACTCACATCATAGCATCGTAGCACTGGGACCCAGCCACTGACTCCCGGAGACACCATCATGCAACTGATCAGGATCATCCACTGAGATCACCTGGATGGTCTCTTACTCCTATTTCATAGCTTCTCCGTACTTGAGCTCTGATTGGCTCACTTAAATCAATCCACCCCAATATGCACTTTTGGAGATACTTTCAAAAGACCTCGGCACTGGCTTAACTCTGTTCCTACTGGAGTCGACTGAAGTTTTACCACTGGCTCAGGTGGGAGCACTTTTAATGATTTCACCCTGAGATCTCTGACAAAGAAAATATCCATGGTCCTTCAGCAGGCCATACAAGCAAGCCCTAGATGTCCCAAGATCCTCAAAACACATTGGATTGATCTATCTAAAAGAACTGACCTGTTATGGAAATTTTAACAGAACAAAAATCAACCCCTAGCCTATCCTGCACACACACACACACACACACACACACACTATTTCTTTGGCTCTACAATAGAAAGTTCATCCCGCATAAAGGCCTGGCCTAATTTCCTTCCAAAAAGAGGAATGGAAAGACCATCCCAGACATTAATGACAATTAGATCAGCCTCTAAATGAATTATACCTTTCAACATCTCTACATCTCCAAATTATCGGGAAAATTTGTGGGCCTCTAAGAATTCACGGCCTCCAGTATGTCTTATAGCTCAAGAGCAGGAGAAAGAAGTGACTCTTCTGCTTCCTATACAAGTCTACAACAGCAGGACAAACTCTGCTCCCTTAACTACTGGTCTCAAACCTTAACTTGAAACTTTGCACAGGAGCACCTCAATTCCCCTACCTACATTCCTGCAACTCCCAGATTTTAGGAAGTGGGATTAAAACCTCTGGGCAGACTGAAAGAATCCCTTAGAAAGTAAAGAAGCAATCTTGCATGCTTCTTGAACTCCCAAGCATGGTTCACTCTGTGCTATAAATTTGGGGAAAAAAAAAATCGCTGAGTGCCTCAAAATATTTTTATTGGGAAACTACAATACAAGACTGGTTCAAACAAACCCTACACAAGCTATTGTAGCTGAGATCCTACATATACTTAGCACAACAGAGAAAGTAACTTATTTTATCACCTGTTTACAGAAGAGTGTTTGTTGTTTTGTTTAGTTGTACTAGTTCACAAAACTGCATGAACTTTACATAATATGCTGGGGAAAAAACCTATGCACTGAAAACAAGAAAAAAAAATTCTGCATGTTTCAGAGGTGATGTCATTCTGCCTCAGAACTAAGACCAGCTGTTACACAAACTCCCACAAATCTTAGTAAAATGCCCTTCATAAATGGACCAGATTTAGATTTTAACAGATGACATGGTAACATTTTTCACTTTGGTTTTGCATTTTGTTATTTTATCTGGTGTCAGGTTGTAGTATCCCATTCAGAGGAACAAATCTAACCCTATACTCTTGAAGGCATCCAGGCAGGAAAAAGGACTGAATGCAAAGCCTCCACGGTATATTTCTCAGATACACCCAAACCTGGGACTAAGCTGGGCATCAGAAATAACTTTCTGCTTTGTCTTTTAAGTGAGCAGTATCAGAAAATTCTACATCATCATTATTTTTATTTTTTATTACCAGAGCACCTGGGAGCCCCATTCATTGGCCAGAAACCACACTGTGCTAAAATAGAACAAAAAGAGACAGCTCCCGTCTAAACAGTTTCCAATCTAAGTGTAAGACAAGAGACTGCAAGTGGATGCAGACACATATGGGAGTACAAGGAAGCAATGAGACTGTACTGGCCAGCATGATAGGCTGCTGATAGCAGTGCCTAAGTCAGGGGTCCCCAAACTGCGGCCCCCTGAGGCCATTTATCCGGCCCCCGCCGCACTTCCGGAAGGGGTACGTCTTTCATTGGTGGTCAGTGAGAGGAGCTTTGTAGCTCTTCATTTAGCCGGCAGGCAGTGTGCTTTGCAGTGGCTTGCCACTTTAAGAGCGAACCGGCTCTTAAAATGGCAAATCTCTGCGCTGTGGGCCCCACCCTGCAGCTCCGCCGCCGAAATTGACAAGGGTGTGTCAATTTCACCGCGGAGACTGCACCCTGCAATTACAGCTCTGCCGCCGAAATTGACACCTGCTAGTAAATTTGATGGCGGAGAGTGGTGTGAAGTGCTGCCTGCTGGGGTGCTTGCCCCACCCCTGCCCCATGCCGGTCCCCGGAAGCAGTGAACTGGCCCCCTGTGTAAAAAGTTTGGGGACCCCTGGCCTAAGTATATAATCTGATATCAGACACACAGCAATTCCAACTAATACCCAAATTCTTTTATGTTTGAGACAATGATCCTTTACACAAAACAAGGGACAACTTGAAGCAACTTGGAGAAAGTTCTGATGCTCATCTCTGAAAGCTGTCTATTATTTTGCAAACAACAACTTTCCACTTGCAGTGCTTCACATTTATTGCGTAATTGGTATTGCTGACCTTGTCTTCCAAGGTCTACACTACACAAGATAAAAGGCCATCACCATACTTTCTAGTCAAGTCTCTGTCATTCTCCAACTCAACCAGACTTGCAGGTGACAGGAAAATTTCCAGTCCATAAGCAACAGAAAAAAGGAACAATGAAGTTGTCATATCTAATTAAGTAGACCATAACAATGAAGAAAGGTCTAATTTATCCAGATCACAGGAGCAGCACCCAAGACAAACAGCTATAGGCAAACAGACAACGTTTGAGAATATTCCAAAGAATGCAAAGAAATAAGCAGTACCAAGAAGCATATCTAAGTGTTCTCTGAAATGATCACACCATTGCTGGTAAAAATTGGGTTGAGGCTTTTTAAGTACATGAACCACACACTCAGAAAAAGTGATATTTGAAAATGTTATGATGCTACTGGGTATCCACAGCACCAGGAAGAAAGATCAAGAAAAAACAAATTGAATGTGACCAAGTATCATTTGATGCCAGGTAACAGGCAAGATAGTGAAAATCAGCTTAAGACTGAGAAAAATCTTACGGGTCATTTAGCCTATATACTCAACTGTTTTTTTTTGTTTGTTTTTAATATAATGGATGCAGGTGTTTTAATTGTATCCTTTAACTGTTATCACCCTTGACACCTTCTATAGGTACAATGATTTATTAGATTTGAGGATATACAAACATATATTTGTCTTACTACCCTTCCCTCATTATTTTAAAAATCCATAAATTTAGTAATTTTAAGTTCAAGTGGGGTTTTCTTAATTTAAATGTTTCCTTTAAAATATTGCTTTCCAGCTCAAGTGATATTGTGAGTTACATGACCTTGACACACTGCTTTACCATGCATAATGTGGAATGGAACCATCTTCTTTAGGAAGCAGCAAAAATTGGATTGATAGTAATTGTGGACAAAACCAAGATTATTAAGATAGGAGAATGGACAGCAAATGCAAAGGAAAAGATGGAAAAAGAAACTGAAGATGTTGAAGTGTTCTGCTTTTGGGAAGTGTCAACATTTGAAGGTGATAGTGATACAAAGGTAGCATGGTGTTTACCAGTGTGGTTTTTAGCAGGTAAAAATCATTGTTTTTACTGCACACAGAAAAACTAGTTAGTCCTAGTTTAGGGCATTTTCTATTTTAAAAACTGTTTAGTTAGAGCATACCACACTTCTTAGTTTTAGTTACATATTCAAATTGTGGTAACAAAGGCAATAGATTCACAAATAAAAAGTAAAACTGTAATGGGTGTAATACTAGTATGTAATTTGACTACTAAACATTGGAATATCTGTATATATTTTGGCTTGGTGTTCTCTCAAGGAAGTGATTTTCAGTTTTCAATATTATATAGGCAAAAGTAAAAATCTGATTATATGAAAGTGACAGTAATGCAGAGCGGTAGGGTTGAAGCATTAAGCAATCAGCAGCATGCGGAGTTGCAGACTACCAATCCAGGTCCCTTTGACCAGGCAATCTGTAGCAGATGACCAACTTCGATGTAGCAAACAGACCGAGCCTATTTCTCAGTTTGAATGGATATAACTCAACTTTGAAAAGATGTGTTCTATGCTTGTGGAACTTGATGGATACTGATGCACTTATTCTTCCCAGTTTAAACTAGGTTTAAGCTGATATTTGCTAGCACTCTGCCCTAAAATAGTTTTTACTGGGAAATTGCCAACCCTGCTGCAATAAAGATATTCATAACAAGATTAGAAAAAGCAAACACTACTACTTGGAAAGGTAAATATCTGGTCAAACAGATCTCCATACAAACTAATGGTCTGAGTATATGATGCAATTGTAATGAGCACATTACTGTATAGAGCAGAGACTTGGCTGATGACAGTGGTTAAAGAAGAGACCCCAGGCTGCAGAAGATACTACACATTTAATGGAAAGGCCAGATAATAAATGCGAGAGTAAGAGAGCTTACAGAGCAGGACAGGATAGAAAAATACAAAAGTAAGCAAGCTCAGGATCTTGGGACATGTAAACTATATCGAAGACTGCAAAGATTCCAAGGTCCAGAAGGGATCACTGATCATTTAGTCTGACCTCCCATGGAACAGTCCAGAGAATATCCCCAAAATAACTCCTAGAGCAGAACTTTTAGAAAAGCATCCTATCTTGATTGAAAATGGTCAGTGATGGAGAATCCATCACAACATTGGTAAGTTGTTCCAATTACTCTCATTGACAAAAAATGAATGCCTTATTCGAGTCTGAATTTGTCTAGTTTCAACTTCCAGCCATTGGATCGATGTATATGTTTCTCTGATAAATTGAAGAGTCACTATTAAATATTTGCTTCCCATGTAGGTACCTATAGACTAATCAGGCCACCCCTTAAACTTTCTCTTCGTTAAGCCAAATAAAGCTTCTTGAGTCTATTACTATCAGTCATATTTTATAATTATTTCATTATTCTTGTGGCTCTTCTCTGAGCCCCCTCCAATTTATCAACATGCTTATTGAGTTCTGGGCATCAAAACTGAACACAGTATTCCAGCAGCGATGGCACCATTGTTAAATAAAATGATAAAATAACCTCTACGCCTAATTGAGATTTCACTTCTTCTGTATCCAAGAACCACACTAATCCTTTGGCCACAACACTGCACTGACAGCTCATTACCACCACCACTCCCAAGTCTTTTTTTAGGGTCACCGCTTCCCAGGATAGAGTTTCAGGCCTACCAGTATGGTGTACACTCCTTTTCCCTAGATATTTAATTTTAGCCATATTGAAGTGCATATTGTTTGCTTGCGTCAAGTTTACCAAGCGATCCAGATCAATCTGTCCTTTTCTTTATTCACCACTCCCCCTATTTTTGTGTTATCTACAAACTTTGAGTGATAATTTTGTTTTCTTCCAGCTCATTGATAAGTGTTAGATAGCACAACTTACCTTGTGTTCCCTGACTTATTGAAAACCAACTATTAATGGGCCAGTGAGCTTCACAGTCAGTTTTTTTGAAAAAAAACCTCTTGGAAGCAAGTTATCCAGGCCTGCTAATTTTAAAATGTCTAACGTTAGTACTTGCTGTTTAACATCCCCCTGAGATACTAGCGGAATGGAAAGAGCGTTACCACATAATCTAGCAATATCATGTGTTTTTCCCCAAATAGATTGGAGACATGGTATACAAGCACTTAATTGGATACTTGAGGAAGGGAAGGAAGGCCTGGCAGAAAGTGACACAAAATACTGATTGCACAGGCATCATCTAGCAAGTACTACAACTAGCAAGAGACCACAGTTAGTGGAGAAAATGGACTGTCCCTTGTGTCAGCAACACAGGAGGAACTAAGATATAAACCCAACATTTTAAAACACTGCTTTGATGCTGCAGTGGTATCAAACCAAGTAATAGTCCCTGTACTTTATATCAGTTTCCAGATTTCTCATAATTTAAGCATCTAGTTAAAAAGCCTTCCTACATATACACAGAGCTCTGTTTAAAAAACAAAACAAACTGCACTGTTATTATCAGAAGTCAGCCCTGTCTTAACAGGGGTTTCGAACCTATCGTCAAAGTGGAATTGGAGGAAGGAGAAAAGTTAAAAAAGGATAGCTTACACTTGTTTAGTTTTCTCATGCATCTCATTGTCATTTCCTGTATGAAAATGAAGCATTTCAAGTTAGTTTTAAATACTATTACATTAGGTTATGCAACATATTTCATGCAAAGGGTATCTTCTTTAAAAAAGCAGAATTAAGAATTCAAGCATGTAACAACTGCTATTTACATTTTACTTGCAGAGTACTCTACTTCTTATTTGATATAAAGTGACATACAAACTGTGGCTGGTATTTTTGGTTAGGATCTTGCTTTGACAGGTGGATTTTGTTAAAACCCACATAAATAAAGAAGGCAAATTTCAGGCTACAACTTGTACCAATATGTGGACTACCATGGTAAAGCCAAAACTTTCATATCTCGAAGCTAAAGTTAACCATCTAAATTACCAGAAACTTCCAAATTACTATACTGAGGCATCTCAATATAAAGTAACCTATTTTGCAAAGGTGTGCAGGATCCACAAGTCTCAATGGAGTCAATGGGACCTGCAGTGATTTGACATTTAGGCCAATACCTAAATAAAGTAATGTAGTGGTTTCTGTGTGGTAATTTAGGAGCTTAATTTAAGGCACCCAGGTTTGAAATGCCTGGCCAGGAGGGGCCAATCCTGCACACATATATGCTTGGCTTTTCATATATGGGTAGTGCTATTAACTTAAACAGGATTACTCATATGTTTAAGTGTTTGCAGCATTGGGGAGTACATGTTCAGTTTGGCTCCCATTCAAGTGAAAAGCAGAACTCTCGCAGCCTTCAGTGGAACAGAGCCTAATTCTTCTGAACAGTGACTACTTTAAGCCCTCCATTGGTCAAAGACAAAAGGATGCAGTTTCCTTTTATAAATCATGAGAAATATTTAAAAATATAGTTGCACACCTAAGAAGTTGCAAAATACTACGAATAACCATGTTTACTCTATTTAGGAACTTCGTAAAGCATGACAGTTCCACTTCTTCAGTCAAAGTTTAATATGACTGCCAAGGCTCTATATAGGCTATACATATACCTAAAGCAAAAACACAGCATGATAGCAACATACCGATGGTTTTTATTTGCATGTGCACCAGCGTGCGCTAAGGAATGTTCACAAACAAAGAAAGGTAGGAATTGAAAGCTTCATTAAAATCCCTTTTTGTGATTTTAAAAATCAGAAGGAAGAGAAGAAACAAGGACAATATAGTATAATACTCAATCCATACTTTCCACAAACATTACACAAGAAAAAAAGGCCTTACCTGAAATGACTTTTCGAGTCTCAACTACAGTAAAAATAAGTCTAAACAAAGATGAATGTTTATGGCAGTACTGATATATGTATCTTGTTCATGACTATAAAGAGACATACAAGACATGATTTCATTAATGGTCTCAAGTATGTCTGACATAAGAGATTCTTGGACGTTATTTAATGCAAGTCATTTCATTTTAGATACATACGCACACCAAGAATTAACGCATTTAATTGACACAATGTCAATCTACTGTAAAGCCCTTATGCTATGGTTTACGTTGGGAAGACTGCTACATCTTAAATTACTACTTTTAAGAATACAATCTCATTGAGAAAAAAATGATGTAAACCTTCTTTGGTAAATGAATTTTCTCAATATCCTCATTTAACCTGGGAGTATAAGATAAGGTGAGATGGCAATACAGATGAGAACAGTTTTTGCCAATACATTTGGCAAAACCTGAAGTCACATTTGATCTTGAGTAAGATGCAAGCTTTTTTATTTTTAAAGGACCACCAGGGTTTCTGGTTAATAACTTCAGCTACTGAATTATATCAAGTGATGGATTAATGGCCTATCTATACAAGAAGATTCCAGGATTGTCACTCTAAAGCCTATAATGTCTGTTGAGTCAGCATGAAATGATGGAAACAGCCTCAAGCTGTTTTGTTCAGAACATCACCAGGTCAATAACTGAGATTTGCAGTCTGTTCCTACCCAATTAAATTCTCATCCATTCTGACTTATGAATTACTCCTGTGCTGTGTACAATTACAGTTAGGCATGTATCTATGCCATGCCTAAGGTCCTACACCATTGGGGTATCAGAGGTAACACAATCAATGACCACTGATTTGTACAGGTAATTCACATGCAACAATTAACACTGGTTGTATGATGGAGACTACACACATGGTGGATTACTTGGCCCAACTGCACAAGCCAAGAAACAGCACAGGCTTTCAGCTACTAGTTTTAATATTAAGTCATTTGCTTCTCATTGGAATAATTTTGGTTAAATCACCTTCTTGAGCTACTGGAGGGAAAGTTTCTCTTGAGAAGACTGACTGTATGGTAAATTAATCTGGTTAAAAATTACATGCTGGTGAAACATTTGATATCAGGATCTTAGTATACTGTTATCTATTAGATGGCTATAAATGTTTCTTTACAAACAGCTTTTTTTAAGCAAATATATTGGTATTTGTATATTGAAGTTTTTTAAAATATTCTTTAACAAAACTTTTAACTGTACGTAGACTAACATTTGACAAAATCTTTTTAAAATATCTTACAGCTCGGAATAAAGTACACACTCTGTATTACAGTGACAACATTGCTGCAGCCCTTACTTGGGTAGTTCGGATGACTCAAGACAGAGACAAAGGAGTGAAGAAAACAGTATGAAATCTTTTCTCTCATCTCCCTTTTAAAATCTTCTTTTGATGAAAGATTTGTAATTTGTCTATATAATTGACACCTTGTATTGATGGCTTTTGATCTTCTATAACCTTCTCTTACAGACAAGCTTCAAACACTTGTTTGTATCTTCTAAAATACTAATGCAGTTAAAATGGTGTTTCTTAAAAACTTAGTACAGTAAATAAAGCATGTCCCATAATATTTTGAAATGTATTAGGTGTGCAACTGATTGTTAATATTTTACCAATTGCTTGGAACAGATATTTGAGACAACTGCACTCACAATTTAGAATTAAGATTTTTTTTTTTAAAACATTTATTGTTGTATTTTATAAGTCATGTTCCAGGTGCTGGAGGATATTTAAAATTCATCTGGCACCTCCTGCCAAAATATCTGGGCCCCATTCAATTCTTGAAAATGGTAACAATGGAGAACTTGAATCTTTCCCCTTGAAATCAATGGGAGTTTTGCAAACTTTAAAAGGGAGCACCGTCAAGCCATATACATATACATTTTTTAAATGCTGTGGGGGTCAAGATGGTAAGGCAATGAATATCACAATCTGTAACTTAAAAATGGAAGTACTTAATACTCCAACATGGTAATATTTAAGGAAGCAGTCATTAAAAGTCATGTGTCAATAGTTACCACATGCAGATAGCTGTGATACTGCAGTTATGTTCCTATACTTAAACCAAGAAGTAGCCTGTTCCTCAAGTATGGCAGGTAATTTTTTTGACAGTTTAGTGGTGACAATCATATAGCACGTTTCAGTTTGAACGTCATATTTCTTGTCTTCAGTATAGTCTAACTCAAACATTAACCAAATTAAATATGTGACTTAGAACCGCAGTAGCTAAGACACAGGGCCCCCACTAACTTCACTGCGGTGGATTTCACCTTAAAAGGCAGAAACTTCCACCAGACTCGCTCAACTCTACTCTCACCATGCATCCCCTGTCATTGAAAGACTTCCTCTCCTCTTCCTTTTGACTTTGTCAAAGATATTTTCAAACTACATTAGTTAAAGCTCTATTTTTTTTCTTATTTTCCAAACATTTTTGGAGTGTTCCTTGAAAACGTCTGACAGATTTTAGTGAAAGGTGAAGGTGGGAGTGACAAGCTCAAGGGAACCATGCTCAGGTAGGATTCCTTATGGGGCTCCTGCTCTACAGAGTAACTACAGCTGTGGGAATCAAATAGAATATGCTTTCAATTTCTCTATAAGCAATACTTTTTCTAGATAATTACAAATAACCAAAAGGAGATGTTTCTTAAATACTCTGAGAAAATGTTGAAAAAGACTTACCTAGATAAGGAATGTGCGTTGTTCCAAAAAAATAGGTCCTTGAACAAGCCAAAGGTCCCTTTGGAGATACACATTGCACTGCCTAGTTTTCAGTATGAGATATAAGTGGGTCTTAGTCAACAAATTATGGTATAAACATTAACAACTATAAATAGATGACTTAATTTTCTAGCTGAAATGCTACAGAACATCCTTCTGACTTACGGACATTTTCCTAAACTGACTACTACGGATAACTAAACAGTGCAATCTGCACACTACCGCTCCTCATTCACTTTGAGTTACCTTCTTGATACATCCAGCCCAGCCAGCCTGAGAACCTGTATTTCCTAGGGTCGCTTCCCAACATGTGTCCCCTGCATGGTAGTGCAACAAGCCATCCAACTAATAGGTTTTAAGCGCAACTTTTACTTGAAAATGGAAACAAGTTAATTTTTTAAAAGTTCATCTTAGTAACCATCTCACAGTTGAAAGCTATTCAGGGATTTTGGGGTCTGATTATTTAAAAATGTAATGAGGTTTGGCGACAATGGCTTTGTAAAGTGTACAAGTGTACAAGTGCACAATAAAAAGTACAACTAATGAGTTAACAAGTTATTTTAAAAATTACTAAAACTGCTAACTGTATATTTTTAGAAATATGCAGAGTTTTATGATATCATAACTCAGATTTCAGTTACTGAAGAAAAAAACACACACTTTTAGAGAGTATTTTTATTTGCAGCCTAGTGTCAGTGCAAATATAGGCCAAGGATATTAAACCCTGTATTTTCAACTATGCACAGTCCTTAGAAAGTTGTCTTATTTCATACCAGACCCAATCATGCAGCACCCTATGAGTGGAACACCCATTTAAGTCAATGGAAGTTTGACTTCCAAGAGGGGCTGGTACAACTTTAACTTCCTATTTCCTCCCTTTTCATTAAAGGTCTGATTGCTTTACTTGAACCTTTCAGAATATGTATTTGTACTGCACATTTTGGATATGTGATTGACCCCCAATAAGCATTTTTGTAATACAAAGAAAAACAATTTAGCAAAGAAAAAACCATACTGCTTGAAAAAAAATCAGTAAGTTATTATAAAGCTCACCATGTGCTTAGCAGTACTTCCACCAAAGCCTGTATTTCGAACCAGGTGTCCCTCAGATGGAAAATTAAAGTTACCAGAGTTCAGGTTCTCTTTAGTTGAGTGGTTACCAAATAGCACAAAAGGCTGCCTGTTAGGGCTGAATTAAAAAAAAACAATTATTACTGCTCCACTGAGAATACTTGAGGCCCTGATTATATGTCATTAATTTGCACATTTATAAGTTTCTACTTTCATAATATTTCTTTTTCGTAAGAGTTGTGTTACATATAGGGATTGCTGTTACAATTCTGTCAGAATTAATGCTTTCATGCTGGAATGAAATAAACATTATTTAATCCTTATTCTTATGTGGCTAGATAAGTCTTATCTACTTATCTCTTTGCTTTTACAGTATGTTTCGTAAATCATTAACAGGCAAATATCATAGCAACTTTTTAAAGATTATGATGAAAATATGGGGCAAAATGTTCTAACTTGGCCATTTCACACACGCATGATGCTCAGATAACATGGTAACCAATCAAGTATAAGAATCTGAACAACAGAATGGGCAAAGTGGGTATTTACAAGCCTAAATGCTCTTTCTGTACACAACACAGTCACATGGATGACAAGGTACAGACAGTTTTGGGATCCTTCAGGAGGAGAAGCTGTACATAAGTGGTATTATGAAAAATATATTTTGTTGCCAAAGATAACTCCATATTAATCCAAAATAGGATATTATATATTAAGATGTATTCATGGTCCCAAATGACATTACAAATAGGTCTTATGGCATCAGATAACAAGTAACACTACATAAATATAGTACACTGATACACAACACACGTCTTCACAGGAATACAATAAACGACAATACCTGTTGTCTGTTATATGGCTTGAAATCATTCCATGACTGAAGTAACTTCTGAATGGCTATTAAAAAAAGCAAACAAACAAACAAACAAAAACCACACAAGTTTACTACTCCAATGGTAAAAAGAAACACAAAGACAGCACAGCTTAAATAAGAGATGCTAATGCTATCACTAAGGCCTGGGTGACAGCTCAACATAGCTACATCACTTAGGGGTGTGAAAAACCCCACACCCCTAGCACCGTAGCTATCATGACCTAACCCCCCTCCCCCCCGGTTAAACATGATTAGGTTGACAGAATAATGCTTCCGTAGATCTAGTTACCACTACTTGGGAAGGCAGATTATCTACTGTGATGGAAAACCCATTCCGTTGCTCTAGGAAATATCTACACTATGACACTACAGCGACATAGCTACAGCACCACAGCTGTGCCACTGTAGCATCCATAGTGTAGATAAGCCCTAAGAAATGAACTACATTATAGACCATTTTAAAGAAAGAACCATGAAGTCTCATATTTTATTACATAATTACAATTAGTAAACTCAACTGGAACCAATAACATAATAGTAGTGGATACTTGGTAACCGCTCCACTCATCCATCCCATTAAAGTCCTATCATGGATTATGGTCAAACTGGACTGAAATTTGCAATCAGTTTTTCCTGTTTGTTGCTTTATATGAATTTCTACCACCAAACTGAAATTAAATTCATACATAAATCTATGTCTATTTGGACAGACATGCCATATAAATAAGGTCCATTATCAGTGCAAAACTAGACTTTGAGCTTAGCTGAAAAAATAAATTACACTTCTACACAGATGCAACATTTTTATTAAACTATACTGTAACGCTGAACAAACAAGAATCACAGTCTAAACCGCACAATGTAGGAAAGAAAAGTATTCACAAGCCTACACATTGCAATAGGCAAGTTTGCTTATAAACGTAAAGACAAATGTTTTATGATGCTACTGTCAGCAAAAAAAAAAAAAGGGGGGGGGGAAGAGGCACGCAGAAAAACCCTGTCAAACATAATAAGTAAGATGGTAACCATGAATCAGCATTAAGGGCATTTGCATTTCAAAAGGTTTAATCAAATAAACATACTTCCCCTGCCTGAGATTCTGACAGTTCCAGGATGAAAGGAATTTCAGTGTCAAAATTAGCAAAAAAGCTGGTCCACTGGTGTTCAAAAGTCATTAAATCCTGAGGAGGGAAAAAAGCAATATGTGTTGTATGGCTAGTGTCATGTCAGCAGGATAATAAATCACAGATGTTAAATAATGAAATCAACTGTGTTAGAACACTTTTATTAACATTCCAATTACCTAAAATCTTGTTCTATGATCACTTCAGACCTTAAACTGTGTCACTCAAAACTTAATATAAACTAGAAAATTAAATTTTCATTAGAAAAAACTGTCGTCCAATTAGTAATTTCAGTCTAAAAATTAAGCCATTTAATTTGAGAATGTCAATTACTAGACAATTGAGTTTTCAGATTTCTGGGTAAAAACTTCTTGAAGAGATAAATTCTCACAAATTTAAGAGATGTTTAAATAGGAACAGAATAAAAATGAAGTACTGTTTAACACACTTTAAAAACAAGGCATCTGTACATTGTTCCAATATGGATTCGTACTTTTAACATCAAACAAAGACAGTAACTGGATATTATCTTGAATAATTAAGATGGTCTGCCCCATGTCCCTTCACACCTCCACCCTTAAACAACACAGCTGGAGACAGCATGTATAAATACCAAATCACACAAAATGTCAGATACAGAATGGAAATGAATTGAATTGAAATGAAGTGAACAGGACTTTTCACAAGTTACAGCAGTGAGAGTTAAGAATGAAATTCAAACATCAGAAAAAGAATAGAGAAAAAAAATTGTATCACACTGATGAAACAGATATTTGGGAGGGGTATATAGTGTATCAGAATTACAATGAAGTATAGCTTGGGCTCTAAAATTATTGCACAATATGAATTACATGGAATGGCTGGCTCGCCATAGTTTTTCTTAGAATTAATCTAGAAGACATAGGTAGAGGAAGGATTACTAAAGTGAGAGTTTTGGTCTCTGTTCTTTTTTTAAAATGACACGAGGAGTCAAAATTGTATTTTTATGTCCACATTATAAATTTAGCAACTACAAGCTATGCACAAGACAATACAGCGCATTCACTTGCAGCCTCATTAATACAGTGCTAACAATAGTAAGCCATATAAATTAGAGAAGTAACATTTACAATCTTTTAGCCTTACACACACTTCAATGTGGACATTTAGGTCTAAACAAAATTTTTATGCCTATGAATGAATATTCATGAATTCTACATGTTGAAGCCACATGCTGCAAGGAAACCTCTGTTCAGCAAGAATGACCAAGAATAGCACGTAGGGTATTTTAGCTCTCTAAAATGGCGTAGCTGAGAAGTACTTTCATTAGTTTATTCAGGACAAGATGATACGCTCCATGCAAATATCATAATTCACTGTTTTAATATCAAGCAAAGTTGTCAGACTTCAAGTCAAGGTTTTATTAGAATTAAAAGAAATCAGGGCAAGAATTTTCCAAAGCTCACTATGTGGACCAAACTTTACTCCCATGGATGTCCAGTGGATATTCACCTCAATGGAAGCAGAGTCAGCTCAAGTCTGAACAGTTTTGAAAATCCCACCCTGCATCTCCAATATTTAAAAAAACGGAATCACCATCACAAGAATCGGCAGCCTCACAACAAGCCTTTGAAATAGGGAAACTGCTTGAAAGTGAGTACTTCCCAAAATCTGGCACTTCCCAAAAGTCTCTGTTCCAAACTGTATTTTAAATGTATCAGTTGCCTCACTTCTAAAGATTGAAACAGATCTTATTTGCATACTTTAAGATGCTTTGACAGATACTCAATTAAAAGAGCGAGCATCCTGTTTATTTCATTGGGATTTATGTGCTATCTGATAATGTGTTTATTCAAACTAATGACGACACTATCTTTCATTCATGCAGTGATGTTTGATACTTCAACCACCATTATGGAAGTTAACTTTTGGACAACTCGATGCCTTAAGAGATTGGTAATAAGCTGAACTTTTCATCTCTAGGTCACTGGTTCAAATTCAGTATGAGAGAGTGGTGATAAAAGCATACTAGCATCCAATGGCAGCCTAATGACATGGGAAGTGAGCCTGTCTCAATCCAACCACTAGGTTAATGAGCTTTTAAGCACTGTGGGCCAGGGAACGTCTTTCTCTTAGTGTTTTTTCACTGTATAGATAGAACAAGGGAGCCCTGATCTCTTGATCCTCCAAAGTCCTATGGCAAGCATCAAACCAGCAACCACACAACCTTTAAATGACAAGGATCCACGTGACAAAACAAAAATCTCAGCTAACACTTCACGCTGTGGCACCAAAAAAACAACAAAACTAAGACAACAAGAACTGAGTACGTAAATTACTTATATGCCCTCAATTCTACATGTGACTGGATTACACCAGAGGCCTGCTGCCTGAGCAATGTAAGGAAGTTACCAACGTCTTTACACTTGTGGTTTCTGTTCTATGGAGGACAGAAGAAAACTGCCAACATGGCAATTTTTAACAGCACACCGATTTCTAAAAATGCACAAAAATGAATATAAAGCACAAAAGTTAGCTACCATTAACCTTGAATATCTTGTCCACATTTTTTGTAGTAAAGACAACCATCAAGACAAAAAAAATAGTGTTTCAGCTGCTTGCGACGGTTTTCAGTTTCAGGTAAACAGCACTAAAACAGGAGATTAGGCA
Source organism: Mesoclemmys tuberculata (assembly GCA_007922155.1). Classification (NCBI taxonomy): domain Eukaryota; kingdom Metazoa; phylum Chordata; order Testudines; family Chelidae; genus Mesoclemmys; species Mesoclemmys tuberculata. The sequence continues at coordinate 6,230,035 of ML675627.1, read as the reverse complement.
GAACAATCATTTTATAATCCACCTCAAATTGCATTCAAATTGGATTTAACAGAAGCAATACTAAGCTCTGCCAATTGGGGTTTATGTCAACTGAACTTTAACTACCAAAGGCACTACTATTCTAGAAGCACATATTCCATCAACTTCAAACTGTTTTAGGCATTTAAAATCAGACTGCATCATTAAAAAACAAGTTAACTGGGAAATGCAAACAAATGTATTATAAAAATGTCTATGGCCACTGTGTGTCACTGTTGATCTGTTTTTGAACTACTACGTAGGAATGAATCGATATGGACCAATTCGGTTTATGGTCAAACAATAGGGCTGCTGCCACATACAGTTCTTTTCACATACACTGAAGCACTGGTGTCAAAAACACACGTCGTACCTAGTGTTGTGGCCTGCACAGAACATGGCTAAACGCATGCAACTGTGGGAATTCTCTCTATACACTTGACAAGGTGCTGAGCAGTGTGTCTTTCGTTCCACAGAAATTATGCTAACTTCCAAAGACGACACTGCAAGAATCCTCACATTATGGGGAGCCCACACACTTTGGCTGATACAGTCAAGCCAGTTTTTTGCAGACATTAACATAAATTGACACTTTTTCTCCAAGACTTGTCTTAAGTTAGTTAAAAAAAAATATCAGCTGTGTTACCTCAAAAAGCAAGTCATCCAGGGAAACAGGATCCATTTTGCTGTATGTTTTCCACAGATCCAAACTGACATCCATTAACTGCAAAACATGTTAAAATATATTTTTACTATAAAAATACTGAAAATAGTGTGGCATGCACAGATTTATGCTGCACTCAAGCATTTAACTGCAAGGTGTTGAGCATTTTTGCAAATCAGGCCTTCAGCTTGTTACAACAGTTTGTATTAATCTGAAACACCCAACCAATGGCATTAACATGTCAGATTCTATATTTGATGAGATTTAAAAACTCTAGAAGAATCTTACAGATTGGGTTCTCTCTTTCACATTAAGAGACAGTATACCACTACCACCCACCCACCCACGTCTTATATGCTTCTTTCATACAAATTGTATCCTAAAAAGCTTTTCAGAGTTAAATATAATAGAGTTAATTAAGATCAGAAAAAAGAGAAGTATGTCAATGGGAAAACAGATTCAATATATTTTTAAATCTTAACTCTAAATGTGAGTCAGTGTCGTAGAGCAATACAAGAAAGCAGTTTCTAATGGCTAGAACTGAAAAAAATGCAACTCCTTGTTATGAGCGAATGATCACAGAGGCAGACAGTACAAAGCTACAGCAAATTACAACTTAACCCGTACTAACACTCATTAAAACATTTTTCTCCATAGGCTAATATACACATGGAGCTATAATCAGTCATTCAAAAACATTCAGAGAGACTGACATTTAAATGTTTTCTAGATTTTGAAATATTTCAAACATTTTTTAAAAATGCAACATTGAAAGTCTATTATAGGATTGATTTATATAGTCATTTTAATTACTCTCTTCACTGAATCTGGGAACAGGTCGCCTTCTAAGACAGTTCCCATTCGGTTGTCATTTACACTTAAGTGCATTAACAGGGAGTTCGCTGTATAATAGCACTATAAACATGCACCGCCTTTGTATCATAAAATATTGAGATGTGATTATTAATCTTTAAATGGTCTGTGAAATATTGATTAAAAAGTCTTAGCTGCGTCTGAAAAATGTACAACTCCTTTAGGTATTCAAATGGTTTAAAATATTCGAATAAGGAAATTTGGACCTGAAGAGAACAGGGATGTGTGACTGGACTTGTGTTAAAAGCATCATTATACTAATGGAGTTTGAAGACCTAAAACCCAGAAAGGGAATCAGCAACAACTTTACATTTACATGGCACCTTATTACCCTAAAGTATCTTTGGGGTCCCAGAGCCCAGGTTCCAGCCTGAGCTTAAACATCTAGACTGCAGTTTTATAGCCCTGCAGGCCAAGCCCCAGTCAGCGGATACGGATAAGCTGCAGGTTTTTTATTGCAAGGTTGACATACCGTTCGAAGTTTCAGAGATTCATAGGGTAAAACCTTAATCCCAATGAAGTCAGTGGCAAAACTCCCATTAACATCAATGGAGCCAAGATCTTGCCCATCGATTCAGACCAGGAAGGAGGATCACCGTCCAGTGATACTCTGACCTCAACGGTTCAGGAGCCAAAATTAGCCAACATTAGCAAAATGACGGACCAGTTATTATTTTATCAACTACAACTGGTTAACAACATGGTAAAAGCATCCTGACTGGTTAATAATTAAATCAGTGTTCTAAGAGCCACTTGCTTCTCATGAGCCTCAACCTGAGTATCACTGATCTAGTGAAACCTCCATTAAAACGCACATCTAGTGAGCCCCTGCTCACACCTTCTGACAAAGTTTCACACCACAGGACGGTACAAGGAAACTAAAGCATGGATGAGGATTTCAGCAGAAGAGTCAAAGCAGTGAAGTACATGAACACAACTGAGGAAGAGAAAGGCATATCTATAATTACAGAAGGGCCAAAGTTTTACTTGAACAAGGGGGGGTATTTAAGCTGTCGGTTGAGTAGTATCACTAGAAGTAGTAATTAATTACGATTAAGAAGGCAGAAAAAAATAAAAGGTATTTGTACCAAGTGGACCTCCACAGAGGAGCCTGAATGAATAGCACTAATGCCTCAAAATGTTTAGGCTGTAAAGTAATAGAACTGGGACAGAAGTAGAGAGGAATGCGTAGCTATGTAGGTGGTCCAGGAAGATTACATGAAGTAAAAAAAAAATTTAAATGGTACTTATGTAGAGCTATCCTCTGTAGACAGAGTGGATAAGTTTTATCATCTCCACTTTACAACAGGGAAACTGAGGCAGAGGCTACTACACTTGCCCAAAATGAAACAGTAAGTCAGTGGCAGAACTGGGAATGGAATCAACCAGTCTAGGGTCCTTTCCAGTGAGCCATGCTGTCTCACAAAAACCTGACTTAAGAGAGGACCCTGCCATAATAAGAACTGTCAGAACAGCTAACCCAACAAATCATCCAAACGAGAAGTTACGGTCACGCCTTCTTTCCTCAGATGATGGGTCCTAAGTACCCTTAACAATTACCTAAAATAAACTATTTTCAGACCTATATCTTACCATCTAAGGGGGCTCAAAACAAATGCTCTACCCCACAGGAAAGGGAGATTCATAACTCTGAAATGGAATAAAAGCACCAGTTTCTAGTACACTTAGTTCATAAGTTAACAGATTACAAACATGTCCACGGCTGAATATTGCCCACCTCATACCAGGGTAATTTTGTTTTAGAGGGGAAGGGGCTCAGAGGAGAAAATTATATGTTTAGGTAATCGTAAATAGAAGTACTTGCTTAATATATACCTCGTATTTCATGGTAAAGAAGCCATCGCCACCGATCCCCTCCAGTGCAAAGGCCTGGACTACTGGCCACTTTTCTACAATGAACATGTCGAATATCTGTAGATGACCTATAGGAACCAAATATTTCACAAACATGTTAAATGACTATAATACAGCAACAGTTTAATATAACTCACCTTTCTATAATATGCCAAAGTTGTTCTGAGGTTCTAACGAATGACTTAAACTGCATATAGAAAGGAATGTTTCACCTAATTCTTGTGCTTTTTAAAAAAAAAAAAAAAAAAAAAGTGGAGTTCAACTGAAAGCCAGAAAACAACAACAACAACAACCACCACCACCACCACAACCACCTACTGATCTTCAGTACAAAAGGAAAAACACAGAACTAGCTGTAAGATTTACAATATAGACCAGTGGTCCCCAACCTTTTTTGCACCAGGGACCGGCTTAAAGCAAAACTATTTTTCCAGGGACCAGCATGGCGGGGTGGGGCAGGCACCCCAGCAGGCAGCACTTCACACCACTCTCCGCTGTCAAATTGACTCGCCCGTGTCAATTTCGGCGGCAGAGCTGGAATCGCAGGGTGCAGTCTCCCGTGAAATTGACTCACCCTTGTCAATTTCGGCGGCGGAGATGGATGGTGGGGCCCACAGCGCAGAAATTTACCATTTTAAGAGCCGGTTCGCTCTTAAAGTGGTAAACCACTGCGAAACAGACTGCCTAGCGGCTACCTGAAAAGCCGCATAGCCGTGGCGCCGCGGACCGGCAAAGAACTCCCAACTGCCCGGTCCCGGTCCGCGGACCGGTGGTTGGGGACCCCTGATATAGACCACAAAATAATGAGAGTTCTGTAGTACTTTAAAGACTAACAAATTTATATTTTGCAGGCATATGTTTTTGTTGTATTCTAACACGGCTACCCCTCTGGAACTTTTCACAATATAGACCATATATTAAACAGAATAGTTTATGTACAGCAGTAGTCTCCATTTGGAAAATTAGTCCTTTTTTTTCCCCGGGGGATACAGGGAAGGTGGACTAAAAATTAACTGCATGAAAAAATTAACATTAATAGCATGGTAAAGTTGAGAAACTATATTCAGTACTACAGAATTTCCAGAATATTTAAGGTTTTTCCCACAATGCTAGTTAGACCAGGCAATACATCTTTGACAATTTATGATAAAGACTGAGATCCCAGTCCTACAAAATACTTCAGCAGATGGCTAACTTTACACTCATGAGGAATCCTATTCAACTTAATAGGACTACTCACATTGAAATGTTTTGTAGAATTTTGGGTCTATGTAGCAAATTGTAAAGAAATCAAAGAAACCAGAAATATAAGTGGCAAACTGTATCATAAAATGCCCAAAATATCATAGTGGAAGTAGGCTTAACGGTTTTAATTTCCTCTCAAGCAGTCACTTCGGCTAAATGTTGCTTTATGCTAGTTTTCTTCATCTACGTTCCCTGTGTTTTTATATATAAAAGTCAAAGCTATTCAGCTTGATGAGTTCTTAAATTTCTAAGTGGAGCTTATAAACTGCTTGAACTGGAATGTGACTACCATCCAGCAAAATGTAGAAACCCCAGAAGGTGCATCTTAACTCAGATTAGGATGATTTCTAAAGGTTCTTCATATATTTAGGACTTGAAAAGTGTTGCAACTTCCACTTCTAAGGTTGGATTATTACTTGACAAACAATTTTTAAAAAGCTACTAGCTTCTGCTATTGTAGTTATGAGTTCAAATTTTCTTATAAGGAAGTATAAGAAAGGTACTTTTCCTATATTCACATTACACGAAACTGCCTGAACTGACTTTGCTCAAATTTGCAAATAAGCTTCACCTTCTGTCAAAACCAAGCAAGAAAGTGTTCACACAAAAGAAATCTGAGTTATGACCACCAATAAAAGGAGAGTTAAAGGTGAATATGGAATGCAACCATAATCATCAACCATGGTTACCAGCCATCAATAGAAAGCTAGATTTACTAGTAAATGCACAGCTGTTACAGAGTAATGTTTGAGCTCTCTTATTTCAAAAGTCAAAAATTACAAAACAAGTGAATTGCAGTATTTTTGCATCAGCTACTGTATGCTGTTACATTCCTGAACGTATTTATGAAGGAATATAAAATTAAAATGTTCTGTTTGCAAGCCTGGCAACACATCATACAGGAAGCCATGGAGCCTGTTTTTTTCTGTTCCAAAAAAGGAAACTCAATATAAAAAAGTTTATTCTTTCCTTACATAAAAGTGCATTTATCTGAAGCTCTCATCAGAACAGAGAACTTCTGTATATAGCCAAACACTTCTCTGCATGCAAATTATTTCTTTGCCTCATGCTATGAGCATTCATTATGTCGAGTGCACACATGCTATTTTCTCTGAAAAGAAAAGAAAAAACCCAATAACTTAAGTTTTTCGGATTCTAAGAAATCTAAAACCTTATATAAAGTAAATATTTCAGTATATATAAAGTAAATATCAGGCTCACTTAAGCCAAAGAAGACCTTTCAGAGGTATTTTAATTTTTTCTTTGTTACAATGTCATATTTACTCTGACAAACAAGTGATCCAACAACTCACAAAAATAATAAACTAATAGAGTTAACCCACCTTGGGAGCTGTAAGGAATGCCGATTCGACTACAATCTCGAACCATGTCTACAAAGCTGGCAATTTTAAACTCCTCTGCAGCTTCTTCATCTTCATACTGAAAGGAATAACTTAAAAATGAGTTTTATTAAACCAAACATTTTCTGACTGGAGATGTCTACAGTTAAAATAGATATTCAATAAAGGTAACAAAATGCTGTTTTCCATTTTGACCAATGATGATCAAATTTTATACTATTCCTCACAACAACAAAGACTCTCTCTAAAATTATTTAGTTAACCATTATACTCTGGGGATTTTATTCATAGCAGTATGTATATTTAAAGGCCAAAGAGAACTGTTTTCAAAACTGAAGTACATAAGTGAACATGTTTTCAGAAGACTATGCAGAAAAAAGAATATTTTACTTTCACTTTTCAAGGAAGCCTCCCCCCCATGTGGACAGTTAAGACCAACAAGTATTTCTGCATGGAGAACATGCACATAATAATGAAAGCAGCTTTAAGTGCAAGATATTCTTTTCATTGGAGAAACTCAAGACTCTCTAGTAGTTATTTAGCACAGAATATTATTGAGAGAAAGAGTTATCACCATTTTGCATATTAGGAAACGGGAACAGGGAAGTGAAATGGTCTGCCCCAAGTCACACAAGCGAGTGGAGGAACTGGGAATGAAACCTAGAATTCTTAACCTACACCCTTGCTCTGTCCGCTAAACAATCTTGTCTTCCTGATCCCTCTATTATAGATGTTGATAGGTTCACAGCTCCTATTAACAGCCTCTTCAGGAAACTGGCAGTCCCATATACATTTGAAGATATGGCACTTAAAAAAAGACCACCACACCATACTGATGTTCATATGCAGTACCACAGAAAACAGCATCATCTGTACAGTACAAGGAACCTCAAAATCTTGAAGTATGTTTCACTCAACACTATCCAAATAATGTTTTTGGCTCATCTTTCTGTTCACAATCAACAATTTGAATAAGCTCCATGAGATTTCATTAACACTTAACCAGACCAGAAAATACACAATCTAATCCAGAGACTGGCAAAACAAGCCATTTTTTCAAACCCACTTTATTTTCTTCAACAGATTAAAATATTTCTAATTGCATAGCACATTTATGATGCTGTGCATGATCAGTGATTACTATTAGCACAGTGGTTCATAGATTACTATTAGCACAGTGTCCCCAGGTCAGTTCCAGGGGACAATCTCAGCAGCTAAGTACCAGGCTGTCCAGCACCCTAGCCCATACGAACCAAAAATTCATGGAGATACAAACAATCAAATTGAAGCATTTGAAATTTAAGATAAATCAACTGCTACCAGAATTCAAAGGGGATAGTGTTTAAAGTTATGTTTCGTGTATTTAATTTACTACGATCACAAGACATGGCCCGAAACTGTTCCTATTAAAGTCAATGGAAAACTCCCATTCACTTGAGTAGGGACAGGAGTAGTCTCTTGAACAATCTAAACAAATAAGATATTTTCCCTTACATGGCTAAAGTAAACCAAGCTTTTCAGATTCTGGTGTACATTTTCCCTACTCTTCTGAAATTACGTGTGAGTACTGAACTCGGTCGAAAACACTGTAACAAAATTACCATTGGGTATTTCAGAGTTCATTGTGGTACTTAATTCAGATTCTATATTTTGCTAATGCCACAAATGTTCTTTTCTTGTGACATGACCATCCATTTCTGTCAAATCAGTGACATTGTTAAGGAAGGAAGAACCTGTAAGAAAAACCCATTCCTTAGCTTTGTTTGATTTATTCCTCTAAAAGAGCATATTTTATTTAGTAATATGTTTTCTGCATAACTTAGCAACAGAATATAAACAAAAATGCACTGCTTCCTATTAGGATCAAAAGGCAGTCCAGTTTATCAAAAAAGCAACTCTTTCCATAAATACATGTAAGTCTTTGAGGCTCAGTTATTAATGAAATATTACACACACGCATTTCTCAGTGTACTTATTCTGACTTCACTCACCTCATTTTCAGTCAAGCAATGGAAATGCAAGTTTCTCCAATATGCCACAAATGGCAAAAGGTAACTGTAGTTTATAGGGTTACAATACAGATGGACACTGTCAGGTTTTATTAATATGATTACATCTGCAATAATCAAAACAAGAATCAGATCAGAGATTACCACTTTAATTTCACAGCTACAAACTGTTAACTAGAAATCTAAATCATATCTACACAATCTAAGCAGTTGAACAGGAAATGTTTTTCCTATAAATACCTGTATAGTGAGGGGGTGTGGCCTCCCTCCAAAACTGACAGGGAGAAACAGGCTAAGCCTGTGGGGGCAGAGCCAGAGACTGTCTGTCAGCACACCCAGAAGCGAGGGGGTGGGACAGGAAGTATAAAAGAGAAGCCCAGGAGCTCACTCAGGCCCTAGCTCCCGGACAGGAAGGACATACCTCCCCATGCTCCAGAGCTGCCTACATCCTGGTACCCAGGTGAGTGGATGAGGGCCGGGTCCGGGTGACAGTGACTGGCCAGTGGTTGGCCTGGTACCCTGGGGTACCCCTGGTGTTGGACACCCCGCCGTACTCGGGGTCCCAGAAGGGCCAGGACCTAGAGGAGCTGCCAGACGCATACAAGGAGGATGTGGTCATACCAGGGGCCGACCTGCAGGAGTTGCCTCTGGCTTTGCCAGAGGACGATGAGGTGCAGACCCTACCTGGGCCAGACCTGGAGGAACTGCACCCCATGAGCTGCCGGACCTGCCAGACCCTGAGGAGATTGAGGGGTTCTAGAACCTACCCCTGGCCAACTACCCCGAGGAGCTGCCGGACTTACCACTCGCTGACAAGATGGAGAGGCCCTGCAACTTGCCCCTGGACAGGCACCCTGACGAGGTCAAGTGGACAACAGTACAGCAGGTACCCATGGGTAAGGGGATAGGAAGCAGCCCAGGGGAGGGGTTGCCCAGTCTGGAGATTGACAGACTGGACAGTGAGTCAGCGTGTTGCGGCTGGGACCCCGCTGACTCCGTGGCATACCCCTGTGCCACGGACAGGGACTTGGGCTGGCACACAGTGCGGTAGGGTGGGCCTGCGTCCCCCTCCCTCTTCCCTAATCCCGCCGGGGGGCCTTTTGAGACTGTTTGCTGCCTGTTTTAGGGCTTGGAGGTATTGCCTTAGGGCCACTGCGCCTCAGCCTGGAGACTGTTCACCTAACTTGGACTGAGCCGCCCCTACAGAAGCAGGGTAGGGAGCGGGTGCGGCCTCCCTCCGAGACTGACAGAGAGGGACAGCCAACCCCTCTACAGTACCCAACTAAAAAAGTCTGCAAAGCATAATAGAAATGTGATGGAAAATGCTATTAGCTCAATCCCACTTGCACTGAATACAGATCCCTGTTTTTGAAGAAAAAAATCAAGGAACATTACTTTCTTTCTCCGCAACACAGCTTACTTGCAGGTTTGTGTCACAATGTGATTTGAAAATAATTAATGTTGTAATGCTGAGCACTTACATAACATTGTACAAACAACCATATTTGTTTTACTGTGAAATCATGCTTTAGAGGTCATGCTGCATTATCACTCAAAGGAAAGGGACAGAAACCAGATGTACAATTTCAGTATAAATTTTTTTTAAAATTTCTTGATATGAAAAGAGGTTGCCAATAAGCAAAGCCACCTTACCTCATAAGGGTAATTTGGTACTTCATGGAAGTATTCTTTACTTTTTACTTCTCTTCCACCTCTCCACCCAACATAACACATTAGTCTGAAGAATGTTTTAAAAACTTAAGCACTTAGATTTCAGATTAATTGTGGTATCTTGAATACATATGGTACAACAAAAGTTCCAGCTCGGTAAACAAATTTCCATTACCGCTGCAATTTTTATATGATTAGAGTTTATAATGGTACACCAATATACACCCACAGGAATTTTTTTTAAACTGTATGTAAAAAAAAGTCAGATAACTGTCCCCCTTTTTTTCAATAGGACCTTGACAATCAAGTATGCAAATACAATGCTTAACCTTATATTACTCACCATCAAGAACTTCTTCAGGAAACCCAGTTTTTTCGAAGTCGTTATTTTGGTTATACAAACCAAAAAGAAGGTAGTTAGCCAGCTCCCTACAGCCTTCATTGTATCTGCTATCAATTCCTGAAAAAGAGCAAACATACGAACAGCTATAGTATGAAAGGTCAGAGCTCCCTGTGGATTATTGACTTTGACTGGTCTTATTCTTGTGCATGTGATCCCACGAATGGCAACAGCACTCCAATTGTTATGGTGACTGTTCAGTTCAAATCTAAACAGTAAAAGCTAGGCACAACTTCTCACTAATAGAACCACAGTCATCTAACATGTAGTGAGGGAAAGGAAAAGGAGAATATGGGGAAGCAGCTTTAAAGCAGACTAAAGTTCTTCCAAGATAATTTACAGACTTACTCTACCACCATCTCTAAACACATTTGATATCCTAGCCAAACACTATGCAATGAAGAGTAGCAATCTTGTATAAAGGAGTCAAGGAATTATTTTGGCTACTGTCAAAGCAGCATAACTACAGTTTAAGTCTGCCGTATCTACCACACCTGGCAAAAGTTTTTTTTTATTGGCACCTGCCCCAGAATTAAACTCTCTCCTCATAATATGAAAAAGCTGAAAACATCATTTGGCTTGTCAAAAAAAAGTTAAGATTCTCTCTGGGCATCTGTTCTGGATCAGGCTGCACTAGCTATCTGTAAAATATAAATATTATACGAAGCCTATGTGCCTTTTTCAGAACTCGAAACTTTTGCTGCAAATAAGCATTACAGCAACTGAAATTACTAATATTACTACTGGAGGATGCTCAGCTGTTTAAGATGTTAAAGCTAATGGTATATATCAAATAATGACAGTCGCAGAGGTAGACTATTACCAAAATTTCTGAATTTAATCAATTATTGAACTCAAAGTTACAAATGCAGCAGCTTGTGGTTGGACGCTTTAAAAAGCACGACACACACAAGGTGGGTGAGGTACTCTTTGATTAAACCAATTTCTGTTGGTGAAAGACAAGTTTTCAGCTACACAAGTTTCTTCTCCAGGTCTGGAAAACGTAATCATAGTGTCAGATAGTTTAGCATAAGGGGGTAAACATGTTGCAGGAAGACAATTTAAGATCAAGTGGGCAATTAACACCTCCACAGTCATAGGACAAAGGCAGGTTAGTGAATATAGATTGTTGTAATGAGACAAACCAGTATGTCTGAGTCTGTTTACGGTTTAGCAGCGTTATGAATTTAAGCTCCCACGCTTCTTTTTAGAAGGTGTTATGCAGGCTTCCTTTGAGGAGGAGGACCAACAAGTCACATGTAGAGTGACTGCTTTGCAAAAAGTGTTTGCCCACAGGCAGTAAGGTGTTTTTAAACTTATTTTTCTGCAAATCCATTCAAGAGCATAGTGATTGCCTCGTTTCACTCACATAATTGCTAGGGCATTGGATAAGGTGCATCACATTATGATAGGCATGTGTAGAACCCAAGAATTCTGAAAGGTAAGGTGGGAGAAGTTCTGATCATCAAAGCAGCAGAGATATGGTTCTGCGTCTGTCGTAATGGCAACATCTGCTGCCACTTTAAGTGTGTCCTGGTCAATGAGGAGTTTGCTTCTTATGATGAGCTTGCAGAGGTAAGAGGATTGTTTTAAGGCCAGACGGGGGGCTCAGAAAAAATCTCTTTGCAGGATGTGGTCCCCATCAAGTATGGCTTTCAACTGTTTGATAATATTCTATATGGGTTGCAGTGGGGTGTGATAAGCGAGAACTACATGTGTGTGGATGGTGGAGTTTTTCCTTCTCTATTGAAACACACACTCTCACAAGAGTTGGGGGGCCCATTCCATGATGCAATCTATTTCTCTGGTAAAGTGTCCTTATTTGGTGAAGGTGAAGTTGAGGGTGTTAAGAAGGTTAAAAATTATTTTCAAGGACACTAATGGCAAAAAAAATTTTAAATCACTTGGTTTCTTCTTTCTGATTTGTCTATCCATACATTTGCCTTTGCAACATATTCTATATTTCATCAAAGTAAAGTTAAAGAAAACACTGAAGTTGCACAGCTAAGTACTCAACCTTGATTTTGTCACTTTGACATTTGTGTATACAACCATAAATCTTGCCCCTTCTGTATATGACTATAGTAATCAAATTTTCCCCCTTACAACCTCGGACACACATTACCATATTGTCTATCGACACACAATCAAAAATAATGGCAGAGAATGTATTCCACACCACACATTCTCCTACTGAGCAGATGAACTATTCTACTTGAACGTTCAAAAAATAAAATTAATTGTTGAGCTGACATCAAATCTGGAAAATGTTGATGAAAAAAGTAAAACTTTGGAAGGTTTTAAGTAACTGAGCACACAGGACTAGAATAGAAACTATTAAGTAAGCTGAACTACAGCTTTCTAGCACTCCAGGTATAGTTCTCAGAATGCATTTACTTATTCACTGCCAACCCTGAATTTGCAAGTTATACTATCATGCAGATACTGGGCTGGTAAGATGAATAGTTAATGAAAATCACAGGTACAGGGCACTGATGAGAACTTGATACCATAATGAGCAAGAACTTTGCTGGACAGAAGAGAAGATTCCATCTAGCAATGAAGTTACAGGAGCAGAATAAAGTGCGTTTCCTCTCTCTCATTTAAACACTGATCTTTCCTTTTAAAAAAAAAAAGCAAAAAAAAATCTATGCTGAGTTGTAGTGAGCCTGAGAATTCAGTGATGTCAGATTCCAAAGTTAACAGTGTGGGTAATTTCGACAGTTCCCTTGAGCATTCCCAGTAGGCTCTTTCATTACTAGATAATTATGCTTGCAATATTAAAGAACCACATTTTTCATAACCAGAGAGGCCTGAAATATTCTGATTACTACACACAGTATAACATTGTGTGGTCACCATTCGAGCCATTCTGTCCTTCCCATGTGCACGAAGGTTCAATCCTTCATTGTTGTTCCCTCCAACCCCAACATCAGAAGAACCCCAAAATTGAGCCAGGTCGCCACTCACTTTCAGGTACCTGGCAGAAGAGGCCATGAGGATCCTGCGCCAATTTTCCAATGCTAGATTACATTAGACATGCCAGAGATTTTTTGAATTATCAAAAGCTATTTACCCTTTATTAACCCTCCACATTAGTGCAAGGTCTAGGATAAGGGTTAAGATAGGAGGACATTTTAAAAAGAAGAGCAATGAATGGGCAGAATGAGCAGGATTTAAAAAAAAAAAAAAGCAGATTCACACATGTATCTGATCCAATATTGGCCATAAATTATCTGCACAACCACCATCACATTTTCCATTTGCGATTCACATGTTTAGCACCAGGTTTTTACTTAAGCAGGAATTTAGTAGCCTCTCTTGTTTTTAGTTTTCTTCCCAGACTCCAAATCTGTCTATTCTAGACCAGATACTCCAGTCCAAACGTATCTTTCTATTAACATTTCCCACCACCCCAAAATATCTCGTCTTTAAACTGCTTGTACAACTTTCTGTAGATTATAAAATTTATCAATTTCTTCCAGGAACACTGCCGAGGTCAGCACATGTACCTATACTATTATAACTGCATCAGATTTGATTCTGAATCTCACCTTCAGCATAAGAGAAGATATCAGGTTAAAAGGCATAATAGCCTGGCTTGCCTTCAACATTAGCACCACTGCAACTCTGGTGTCCACCATCAGGAAAGGAAGATGACAATATCTTGTGTTCATTGTGGAAGAATTCTCCTTTGCCTTCCTTTATCATTTCACAGAAATCACTCATATCTTTTCAACTCATACAGCAAGTGCTCTAGCTTTGAATAACATACTTCTGTTCTGTTCCATATTCCAGTAAATGTTTTATCCCTCTAGTTCATTATGTAACTCTCTACTCTGTGTAGTGTGTTTGTTCCAATCACATATTTTTTGCCTTCACCTCAATTTCAGATAGGAAAACCACAGCCCTTGTTTGTCCAGGCAGTGACCTTGCTGGCATGTTTTTGTTTTTCCATTCTTCATTTGGATTCTGTGATCCAATATTCAATGAAGTGTTCGACTAAGATTCTTTAGATACTGGATACCAGATCAGATCAAATGTTAGTGCTGGCATCAAAGACCTGGTTAAGAGTGACCAGAATGTATAGAGAATGAAGATCTAGGACATAGACAAGCTAAAAAAAACCAACCAAATATCAGGAAAGAATATGAAGAAGCCATGCACAAAAAAAAAAAATTACATCTCTGGTGAAAGAAGAAATGAACAGACAGGGAACAGTGTTTAAAAAAACGGGACTGGGAAAGTAGATACATAACTGTTGGGCTACAAAGCCAAACTGATGAAACCAAGGTGGACAAACAATGAAGTGCACTGCAGTTGAGTGACAAACTTAGGAAGAAAGGGTCCAATAAGTTCTTTGGAAGTACAGGGGGACAAGTTTTGTTTCAGAAAGTAGAGGAAGTAACCAGGTGGATGGCCATGTTAGACTTGATTCTGACCAACACGGAGGAACTGGTTGGAAATCTGAAGGTAGAAGGCAATTCTGGTGAAAGTGGTCATGAAATGATAGATTTCATGATTCTAAGGAAAGGAAGGTGTGAACAGAATAAGGACAAGTGATATTTAAAACAAACTAGCTGGCAAACTCAGAACTGGTAGAAGATCAAATCGCATGGGAAGAGAATCTAAGGGAAAAAATTTCAGGAGCCCTGTCAATTTCTCGAAGAGACAATATTAAATGCACAACTGCCAACTATTCCAACACAAAGGAAAGACAGGAAGAATAGTAAGAAGCCAAAATGACTCCATCAGGAGCTTGTCAACGACCTGAAATTTAAAAAAAAAATCCTAAAAAGTGGAAACAGATACATTACTAAGGAGTACAAAAGACTAGCACAGTAGGTACAAAATCAGAAAGGCTATGTCACAAAATGGGTTACACCTAGCAAGGGATGTAAAAGGCAATAAGAAGAGATTCTATAAATACATTAGGAGCAAGAGAAAAATGATGGTAAGTATAGGTACTCTACTTCAGGGGGAAGGAGAGCTAGTAACAGTTGGCATTGAGGAGCGAGTTATTTAATGCCTATTTTGTTTCAATCTTCACTAAAAAAGTTATTGGTGATTACTCAACCAATATAGGGACAGAATTCTTAGACTATTTAGATAACTTACATGTATTCAAGTCAGCAGAGCCTGATAAAATTCACTCTCAGACATTTAAGAAACTAGCTGAAGCAATCTCAGAATCATTAAAAATTATCTTCGAGATCCATGGAGAACAGGTGAGATCTCCAAGGACTGGAGAAGGGCAAACAGTACCCATCTTTAAAAAGGGGAACAAAGAGGACGTAGGGAATTACAGAGAAGTCGGACTACTTGGAAATATATGGAACAAATTATTAATCAACTTGTAAGCCACTTGAGGCTAGAGTTAAATAATAGTGTATGGATTTTGTTAAGAACAAATCATGCCAAGCCAACCTAATTTCCTTTTTTGACAGGGTTACTGGCCTAATGGATGGAGAGTAGATGTGATATATATTGATTTGAATAAGGCTTTTCACACAGTTCCATACAATTCATAAGCAACCTAGGGAAATCTGAGTAAGTGTATAATTGGTTGAAAGACCATAATCAAAGAGTAGCTATCTGTTTCCTGTCAAATCAGGAGGCACCATCTAGTGGAGTCCCACAGGAGGTCAGTCATGGGTCTGATACTATTCAATGTTTTCATTAAATGATCATATAATGAAGTGGAAAGTATGCTTATAAAATATGAAGATGACACCAAGCTGAAATGAGTTTGTAGCACCTTGAATAGCAAGGTTAGAATTCAAAACAACCTTGACAAATGATTGAACTTCATCTGGTTGATTTCAGTCCAATTCTCCAAAGACAAGTTCAAAGTACTTCATCCAGGAAGGAAAAAAATCAAATGTACAACTACAAAAATAGGAATAACTGGTTAGGTGATAGTACTGCTGCTGGGTATTATAGTGGATCACAAATTGAATACGACCCAACGAAGTTGCAAAAAAAAAAAAAGGGGGGGGGGGGGGGACTAACATTCTGGGCTGCATTAACAGGAATGCCAAATGTAAGACATTGGAAGCAACTATCCATTCTACTCAGCACTGATGAGGCCTCAGCTGAGTACCGTGTCCAATTCTAAGCACCATATTTTATGAATATTATGATCAAATTAGAGACTGCAGAGGAGAGTCACAAAAACAATAAAACGTTTAGAAAAACTGAATTATGAAGAAAGGTTAAGAAGAACTGGGCATGTTAACCTTGAGAAAAAGACTGTGGGGGACCTGATAAGTCTTCAGCTACATTAAGGGCTGTTATAAAGACGACAGTGACCAATTGTTCTCCATGTCCACTGACGATAGAGCAAATAGTAATGAGCTTCATCTGCAGCAAGGGAGATTTAGGTTATACTAGGAAAAAGGTAACTACAAGGGTAATTAAACTCTGGGATAATCTTCCAAAGAAGGTTGTGGAATCACCATCATTGGAGGTTTTTAAGAATAGGTTGGACCTATCAGGTGTTTACTTGGTCCTACCTCAGCACCAAAGGCGAGACTTGACCTCTCAAGTTCCCTTTCAGCCCTATATTTTTATTATGCTGAAAGGGAACAAAAAGGAAGACTCAAGTCTAAGCGCTGAGCACAAAAGGTTGACCAGACAGATAAAACCGAAAGCAAAGAGACAAAGAACTGGGATAAGTGAACAACATAAAGAAGCAGAAAAATACACGAAGAGAAATGCAACACAGAGTTTTGTATCACAAGATAAGAGAACTGAGTGGGACATATGAGTTGAGGATGGTGGTGAAACATACGCACAGGCAAATAACTGAAAATGAAGATGCAAGGAGTAAGCAATGGAAAAGCTATGCAGAATATAGGAGACGAAAGAGTCCCGGAAAATTTTTCCAGTACAAATGCGGGAGAGCAGATTCTGGAATTTAGAAGTAAATACCTCAACAGAAAATTTGAAAAAGAAAAAAGGCACCAAGAAATGACAGCATAACCGCAGACCTGTGGCAAGCAGTTGAGGCACACAGGGTAAAGGCAATGCACAAGCTATTCAATAAGATTTATGAGCAAGTGCCAAGCAAATGGGGGATGGTGATACTATGGCCTATCTATTAACTAAATAAATACAGTGTGACTGTAAGAATTACAGCAGAATCAATTTATTGAGTGAGCCAGAGAAAGCATTGACCTGGATGTTGCAGAGGAGAGAGGTATGTGGAAACTGCATCTGCAGAGGAACAGGCCAGATTTTAACCAGGATGAAGAACAACATATCAGCTATTTGTGGTAAAACAGATAGAAAAATATAAAAACCAACCAAATCTGTGACAGCTTTACAGACTGCAAAGAGGCCTTTTAGGGGGTAACAATGTTATATGACAGGACAGCAAATAACCTTAGATATGCCAAAAATATTGACCTCACAGCACTGATAAAGGAGGATTTAGAGAGAATAACTGACAAGGGAGACTGGGAAAGCAGAAAACATGGATTGAAGATCAGCAAAGAGAAGACAAAAATTATGGAAATTGGAAGGCAAGAGGATTAAAGTTGAATACAAAGAACTAGAACCAGTGGGAAATTATGCGAGGACTAGTATCAAAATAGAAACCATGACTAGGATAAACAAAAGAAGTGGACTAGTTCCTACTGCATTTAGAGGGGGGAAGAAACACAAAATCTGCCAAAGACATTGGGATAAAAATGAAAATATTAGCATATATGAAACAACTGTCATGCAGATAGTTTTGTACAGGTCGAAAAGTTAGAGTATAAGGAAAGCCAATGAATAAAAGACATTGACTGCAGAAATTAACTGGCTGAAGGGAATATTGAGAATTTCAAGATTACAGAAAATAAAAAATTAAGTGATAAAAAAATGTCTACAGGGAAGAAATAATGCTGTCACAGAAGATTCAAGAAAGATGACTGCGATAGTCTGGACCCATGTCAAGAATGGATCCAGAAAGGATACCACACATGGGAATACATACTAGTGTATAAACAACTAGAAACAGAAGATGACAAAGGAGGCATTGGATAGACAGTGAAGAATGGCACAGAACAAAATTTAAAGATGACTAAACCCATGAAGCTGGTATAATACAAAATGATGGAAAGACTTCAGTCACCTCCACTGTCGCTGTTGAGCTGATGGACAGGAATTGAAGATAAAAACGATACATGTATATACAAATTTTTATACTTGATATATCCCTTTATCTCAACTCTACATAATTCACGTTTATCTTCATACCTAATTTTGCAAAGATTCAAATATTCCCATTGACCATACAGTTGTGCACATACTTTGCTAGACAGGGGGCTTAAATTTGTAAATTAGGAGAGGAGCTAAGGACCAGGTCTAACACATGATGTAGTCCAGCAGTTCTCAAACTGGGGAACCTGGGGCACAAAATGTATTTTTGCGGGTTGGGGAGAGGCGTGAGAAGTTTTCCCCCTCCAAAGCTTATTGTGCACATTTTACCATCGCAATGAATACCTAGCAAAGCTGTTTCCTCCAGACATAACAGGTCCTCACACAGTGCTGTGCATTTTGACGGCTTTCTGTTAAGCTGGCATAGTATTACACAAAGTCATTATTACCATCTGTATGTTTGCTATGATGTGATGTGCACATTTGATTGTAAGCATCGACCACAAATGCAGTTTCGTTTATGCTCTTATTACAATGGATTGTTGGCTCTGTTTGAATTAGTATCTTCTGTTTTTAATATTTAGTGAGCGTTGCATGTTGATTTTTAATCAACATAGGTACTTGTGTGGCGGGGGGATGTACACTACGATAGACACAAAGAAAGAGGAGCAATCAAGTAAGTTTAAGAACCACTGATCTAGGCCAATGGGATCCTGGTCCTGACTGGGGCCTCTGGGCATTACTATTATATAAATAATATCTTGTTTATTACTGCTGTTATTCCAATTGGTCCCTGTGAGGCTCATTTCAGAATATCAGAAAAGTAAGATGGTCACTGTTAACAAGAACTATACAGCTAAATCACTGCTGTGTTGGAAGAAGTTCTCAGGAGCCACTTGCTAATATTCCACTGCCCTATTAAAGGTTTGGGATGACTTCTCTGGTGCTGCAGTTCACCCTCTCTGGACATTGCCAACTCACTCCCGACAGAGATTCTGGAGAAAGATACACAACTTCCAGGAAATCACAGCCTTCCTGAAAGGTTTTATCCCAACCCTCTTTTCAGATGACACAAGAGGACCACCACGATATGCTACCACTATACTCCAGTTTGTTTTTCAGGTACAAAGAAGAAACGTTCCTAGCTCAGTGCATTGTAATATAGTTTATCATCTTTTTCCTTGGTGAGGACTTATGAGAAAATAACTAAAAAAACATTAATGCGAATTAGATCACCTGGTCCCTCACTCTTATCCTCCCCATCTACTAACACTTGCACCATGATACACAGGACTTATCGCAGGGAATTTTTGTAGAAGCCTCTTGTTAAAATATTGACAGCACATCTTCCTTGCATTAATCCCATCAAATATGGTCCATGCTATGAGTTCTCTCCCTGCAAAGAGCTCTGGTTCAATGCCATAACCTCAATCAAACCACATGCTAACGTCTTCCTTTATGACATTCCAACACTACTTTTGCGTCAGCCTGCCTCTGTCTTTTTCTTTCAACCTTGATCAGTTGGACTCACACATAGTAACTAGGATTGCACTTTGCATGGCTAAATATCTGATGCTGCACTCCCTCATGTTTACGTTTATGGGTGTTACTTTGAGCATCTCTCTAATGTACACATTCCTCATGTGGCCTTTTTTGCCTACACCACTCATCCATCTCAGCATTTGCATTTCTGTGGAACAGATCATTTGCTCATATTTCTTCTTCTTTGCCCAACACTCCGCACCATACATTAAAACTGGATGAATCCTGTGTTATAGACTTTCCCTTCTAATCTTACTGCTCTCTCCATTTGAGCCAAGCATTTATTATTCCTAGTTCTAATTTCATATCCCCAGATTCTGGAGCCCAGACATTTGGCATTTCTGGTACTGTCTGCCCATCTAGTTTCAAGGATAATTCTTCAGTGTTCATATTCTTAAAATTATTTACCATATACTGTGGTTTTCCTTTGCTTATTTTGAGTTCACATTTCTCCACAACATCTGAACATTTATCCAGTTCCTTTTCTAGACATTCTGTGCAGTGAGGAGACAGGTAGTCCTTTGCAGACAACATGCACCAAAGGGCTTCCTTTTGTATGCTACTTGTAATGGTATCCAGGACGAGGATAAACAAGAAAAGAGTTCAGTTCTGATCACTGATATTCTCCTACCTTTACCAACAGTTCAACAGTTAGAACTTCTACTGGTGAAACAGATGATGTTACACCTACATATGTGGCTTGAACAACCTGCACATAATGTTTTGGTACCGTTTTCTCCCTCATAACCCACTAGATGATTTCCTTTGAAACTCTGTCAATGCCCTTTTCCAGATCAATGACCACCATATAAGCAGCACTAAATCTACACACTGCTCTGCAAATGAACCCTTTACACTTCTACAGCATTGTCAAGCAGCAGGACTTCACTTATCTAGTAATTCAAGTTTACACATTTAGCTAAAGTTATACAACATTCATTCTAATTAATATCTCGATTGAACTTCCCTAATAAATTAACCGTTACCTAATTCTTCTGCTTTAGACTGCATGATTAAACATTAGCTCACAAGTATTACAGTACAATCCCTGAGTCACCAAAAGCAGCTGCATAAGTAGGACAGAAATTATCTACTGATATTCTCACAAAACATCTGGCACATGAAAGGTCTGCAAGAAATAACCACCAGAATATCCCGCACTAAGATGTTAAAAATGAATAGTACAGAAGATCTAGCATGAAGAAAAAAAGCATTAAAGACACTACAAATCTTCCCTTTCTAAAACTGGTATAGATTTTTATGATAACCAATGAAGGAAATGTCTATAACATTATTACTGCTGGTAGCACTTCAACATTTTTGGAAGCCATCACTGCACACACAAAATAGTGACACTCTAGATCAATGTTTGTGCTCACGAGTTAACTTTTTAAGAATTTGAGGTGGCTATGAACAATTAACAGTTTAGCTGAAGTACTTAGTGTGAACATGATTATATATTATACTTAAGTTGTAGAGAAATGAGGAAATTCTTGATGTAGTACTCTTAAAATCTAAGCTTGTCATAAATCTATACTGGCAGCTTTCTATTAAAATAAGGAAAACAGCCCACTGATTTCTTACAGATGAGAATGTTCACATAAATCAATTAGGTATAACATTTCATTAGAACCTAATGAATCAAGGTTTCCCCACAGTTAAAACTGTATGGGATCTGGTCACAGTTAACATCCGGATGTGCTGATAGACATCAAATTTGATCACCGCGCAACTACATGACTTCTGATAAAAATCAGAAAAAAATCAAGCTTTCACATAGGGTTATGTTAGGATACAATTCAGTGGCTGCCAACAAAACTAAATCTATAAGCAGTAACCAGATGAGTGCTCAATGGAACAATAAGCAAGAAAACAAGCGCATCCAGGTTGCCTTCAGAACTGCATCAGAATCTAAACTGGTCATTAATAATAGACATACGAATGCATTAGAATGGGAACAAGACAGTATAATGGTCTAACAGTCCCATAATAAGCCTACAACACAAAAATCACATTACAACTAGCTGAGCATCTCCTGGTGGATGATCACCAGGCTGCGGTATCTGGATCCAATCGCTGAACCTCACGGGCTGCTAAGCCCTCCTGAATCTGAGTATCGACTGGTCACGGTTAGCTCTTGGTCACTCCTCAGTGCAGACCTCATTTTTGACACCTCGCTTCACAAAGGACCCCACAGTGCAGTCCCTTAGATCATGGACCTAGTGTCTCAGCCCTCCCTTGTTAGCTACAGCATGCTCCCAAAATAACATGTATGCAGGCCTTCTTTATTTTTAAACCATTTCTGTGATTACTGTGTCCTGTTGACTAAATACATACTTTGTTTTGAGAAGGCTGAACAACGTCACTGCATATATTTTCTGGTTACAAAGCTCCAAAGACAGGTCTTGCTAAAGGAGACACAATGCAAAATGGGAACTGAAGCCTAGGAACCCAATGTAAGAGTGCCAGAGTTGCGGGACTCCTTCAAGTGAAATCCATGTCCAAGGCCTATCAACAGGAAGGGTCAAACCGGAAGAGTATAAGACATAGCATGTTGTGCAATCCTTGACACTCTTATAGAAAAATATGGGTATCACCACAGTCTTGAAATTCAAATTCCTGATGGTAGAAATCCAGTCTTCTGTCCCCGACTTCTTCTCTCCCACCCATCCACAACCAAAACAGAAGAATCAGAATCTCACATCATGGTTAAGAGTAATTGCTAGCTGAGCAGAGCTAATGCACAATCGCAGTGATCCATGACAACAATGCTAACTGATAAGGCTTGCACAGTACCCATCAATTTTCCAGCTGTCGTTTGGTATATCATGGCAATGTGATGCCATGGAGATTCAACCTAAATAAATGGCTAATGAGGGGAAAAAAGTGAGAAGTGAACTGGAAATGAAGAAAATAAAATGAAGGAAAGAAAGTGCTACCAGCATAACTTTGAAGTATATCTGCTTCCCTTTGGAAAAAAAAATACTCCCATCTAACAAGAGCTGTAGCCAGAGGTGAATTATAGTTAAATTTACACTTGGCAAGGTGGATTTACCACTCCTAGCCCACCCAGCAGACTCCCATGTCTCCATTACATTTCTACCAAAGTCTTCAGCCATATGTTCATCATCTCTTACCCTTGACTATTATATCCCCTGCTGTGGCCTAAAGATCCAGCTGTCCAGACTCCAGCAGGTACAGAATCATGTTGCCTGCCTTCTTTCTTACAAGCACAGACGAGTGCAACCTTAGATCTCCTCTTAGATGGCCCAGCTGGCTCTGCCCACTTATTTTGAAATCCAGTTCAGAATATAGCCCTCCTTATGTTTAAGGCCATCAATTCTCTTCCCTGGACTTGCTGCAGCTTACCTTGCAGACCTAGTTTCACTTTTTAAAACCCGCTCATTCAATTCTGGCTTCCTTTCTGTCCTTCCATACAACATTATCTCTTTTGGAGCAAGAGCCTTCTCCTCTACACCTCTTGTCACTGGGAACACACATCTGAAATACCAGCTAGCAAAATATCTTCTCTAGTTTGCCCATACACTGTATTTTCTCTCCCTCTCTGCTATTACTTATATTTAACTTTGTATTTAACTAAACTGTTCAATTCACAAAGCTATACAAAATAAAATTTCATTATACTGAAATTTATTTACAGTGATGTAGGTAACACCACAGTGATTTCAGTTATGCAGTAAAGGAAAATACTTCTTTTCACTGTAGGAATTATTGGGTCAAATCCTGTGGCCTGTGTTAGGCATGTGGTTAAATTAGAGCATATCAGTTTTTCCTGCCCTTATATCTGTGAATCTAGGTAAAGTTTTCAAAATATATGCTGTACAGTTAATTAAGTGTCCTCCAAAAACAACACAGCCTAAAGGTGAACTGCAAGTGGGTTTTTTTGTTTTTTTTAAAAGTTAAGATCCCAAAAGAAAACATTACATCATTTAAAAAATGTAATTTGTGATTAGCTAAAATTAGTTTAATCCCAATTATGGCTAAATCGCCAAGAAATCTGAGTTGCAATTTCCGAGAGAACCAGACAGATCACAACTGCCAGTTGTGATGTCATTGGCTTTCTGTGACAAACCCAACAATTCTACCATTCAAATAACCCTGGATCTTAAAGATGCATGCTTTTAAAAATTCAGCTCTAATTACAACTTTAATTGCCATCAAACCCTACACCTGCCACCGTTCCTTTGGAATCTTACAAAGATTTTAGTTTGAGCATAAATCTGTAGTGCATACTCATGTAATATTTTTCTGAGAAAGGAGAATATTCCAATTTATATTATGATACGTTACACCTAAGTAAGTATATAAATTGTGAAAGATTTATAATGTAGATCTCTTTAATTTAGGAAACACCACAGGATCCAGTGGCTGCAAAAAGAAGTTAGAAAAATTCAGATTAAAAATAAAGCGCAATTTTTTAACAGTGGGGTTAATAGCTTAAGTGGAGAATTCTTTATTACTTGAAGAGTATTTAAATCAAGACTGGATATTTTCTAAAATATATGCCCTAGTTCAACCAAAAGTTATGAGCTTCTGGCAAGGTGAAATTTTATGACCTATTTTATTTCCCTATGGTTTGAAATACTTCACATCACACTGATGCTCATGCATCAGGATTCCCTTATCCTACCACATGGTTTACTGTGTAAATATCGGTCTATTCCAGAAAGAGACTCTGAACACTACTTGCTGCTTCTAGCAACAAGCATGGAATTTCTTTAAAGCTGCATCTTTCCTTTTTGCCTTCCGCTGCTGCTACGAAAGTAAGAACATCAGCAGGAGTTCAAATTGAAAGCAACATATGTCAAGGAATACTATGGTGCTAATGAAGGGCTGCTGTGTCAGTTAAAAATGAAAGTTTTCAAATGATGTGTTTCTGATGCTAGTCTAATTTGGGTGAAATATTTCTATTTTTTACTGCATCACTCACATGAAAAATGTTGAATTTAGAATTACAGTTCTGGCACGGTCTCTCATCTTGGAAAAATTCCTTCAGCAAGTGGGGAAAAAGTTGTTTCAACTTGAGCCAAAACTCAAAAAGTTTCTTGAACTATTACCATTAAAACTGATATTCTACAGATGGAAGAAATCCAGGTTACTAATCCACCTTCTGACAAGGCATAA
This sequence comes from Mesoclemmys tuberculata, assembly GCA_007922155.1. Classification (NCBI taxonomy): domain Eukaryota; kingdom Metazoa; phylum Chordata; order Testudines; family Chelidae; genus Mesoclemmys; species Mesoclemmys tuberculata. Next base: position 6,205,084 of record ML675627.1, on the reverse strand, counting down.
TTGTTACCTCCCATACATTTACTAGTTTTCTATCCAGTCTAGTTTTCAAAGTTCCAACTGATGGTCTTCCACTAATTCCCCTGGCAGACTATTCCACAGTCTAGCATCCTGCTGATGTTCTTACTTGGGCTACAGTAAATAATTCCTCCCCTATTTAGATCCTTCAAATATTTGTACATTGCTTAGCCAAGTTTTATATAAATCTTTTAACCTCATACTCATACCCTCCAGCTACCCCAATCACTGTCCATGGAATTCCCTCCAATTTTTCAATATCTTGATAGTAATTGGGTACTTCTAGCTAAATGCTAATTACACGCAAGATCACACCTGAGGCATATAGAATGCTATAAGAATCCCATAAGATGATGCGTTTGTGTACACCAACCTGTTTTGTATTAACTTTTCTGGTGCCATAAGACAATGCAACTCATGTCTAGTTTATCTGCTACTGTCACCACTAAGTCATCATTGCTTCCCAGGTTTCTCAGAGATTGCTTCTCACTGAATCTGTGTTTTTAATCATTTACCCTTAAAGAAAAAAATCCCATTGATCTGGGGAAGGTAGTAGATCATCTTCTCATCTATTTCTATTCAGTAAGAAACTTAAAAATAGTCCACATTTTTCCATTTTGCTATCTCTTTTCTATGTATGATGCATCTTATTTTGTGGTTTTCAGGATGGTTTTAAGCTCTGCATCCTTTAATATTTCTCTATCCTCAACTGTTTACATGACTCCTAATGGTCTAGTCTTGCATTTCTTTAACACATTTATTGACTTAACAGTTCAGAGAACTAACCTAAAATGCAGAGGATGCCGTCAGGTTGAGATTTGCTGCTCTCTGTCAGGATGCTTTGGATTTGTCGAAGACGGCTGCAACTGCAAGAGAAGAAAGAGAGCCAATCCTTAGAGACAGCACTTAAAAGGACTCAAGATTGGTCAGCCCAAAGGCTGGTCTTTTTTCTTAAATACATTAGGTAAGGTAAGGATCCCATAGTTTCTCTTTCAAGTAAGTTTAAAGTTCTATGCTATCAAACAAAACAAAGTGAACACCAGCACCCATGATTTTATTTCTATGTTTTGTACACAATCATTGTTAGGGGGTTGTTTTGTTCATAAAGAAACAGATTTGACTTTCAAAATTCCAAAGAGGTGATTATAAAGAAAGGTAATGGGAAAAGGAGATTAAAAACCATAGATAATCTGTACAAGTTTAGATCTCATTTACCTAGGGAGGTGGTGGAATCTTTAGAGCTTTTTAAGCTGCAGCTTGCAAAACCCTTGCTGATTTAGCTGAGGTTAGTCCTGCTTTGAGCAGGGGGTTGGACTAAATGACCTCCTGAGATCCCTTCCAACTCTAATATTCTATGATTCTAACTAATTTATTCCCTGGAACAAAACAAATCTTTCAGTCCTTTCAGTAGAAGTCTTTCAGTTCAGACAAAATCCACATTTAAGACAATTTGAATTTAGCTTTAGTAAGCTCCTCCTTTTAAAAAGACTCAAAGAGCTTGGCTTGTTTAGCCTGGCCAAAAGAAGGCTCCGGGGGGATATGCTTGCTCTATATAAATATATCAGGGGGATTAACGTTAGGGAGGGAGAGGAATTCTTTAAATTTAGTACTAATATAGGCACGAGGACAAATGGGTACAAACTGGATATTAGGAAATTTAGACTTGAAATTAGACGAAGGTTTCTAACCATTAGGGGAGTGAAGTTCTGGAACAGCCTTCCGAGGGAAGTAGTGGGCGCAAATGACTTATCTGGCTTTAAGACTAAGCTTGATAAGTATATGGAGGGGATGTTATGATGGGATAGTTTAATTTGAGCAATTGATTTGGATTATCGGCAGATAAGTCTGCTCAATGGTCTGTGGGAATGTTGGATGGGATGGGAACTGAGTTACTGCAGAGAATTCCTTTTTGGGTGTTGGCTGGTGAGTCTTGCCCACATGCTCGGGGTTTAGCTGATCACCATATTTGGGGTCGGGAAGGAATTTTCCTCCGGGGCGGATTGGCAGAGGCCCCGGAGGTTTTTCGCCTTCCTCTGCAGCGTGGGGCATGGGTCGCTTGCTGATGGATTCCCTGCAGCTTGAGGTCTTCAAATCTCACTTTTGAGGATTTCAATAACTCAGTCATGGGTTTGGGGTTGTTATAAATGTGTATGGGTAGGGTTTTGTGGCCTGCCTTGTGCAGGAGGTCAGACTAGATGATCATATTGGTCCCTTCTGACCTACGAGTCTATGAGGTGGCAACAATACAACAGGGAACTGAAATTAAGTATTAACTGCAATACAGATTTTGAGAGTCAACTTATATTATAAACAAAACAAGAAATCAAGAACAAAATGTTACAAATGCAAAGCACTTTATTTCTGAATGTTTCAGTGACAATAAATGTCTTCAGTAAAAGGAAAACTTAAAATGAAACAAAAACAGTAACCATCTCTTCTTGTTTACTTCTCTAGTACAATCAACTCATTAAAGATTTCCGTGACCTGAGTGAAGTGAGTGGCTAGAGTCTGACAAGTATCCATTTAACATAACATTTAAGGACAGATGAGATTGCTTTCACTAACCAAAACAGTAAGTACTATTTCAAGTGCTCAGTAGCTGAAGTGGACTCCTCAGCCATATTACATCAGGCTTAAGTTATAAAAGTATGTCTCCCCCAAGATGTACATTTCATAAAAAAGTATTAAAAAGCGTTCTCTGATTACACCTCAAGAAATTACCTATTTGCACAGCTGCATGCAGAGAAAACAAATGTCTCTCCTAACTATTAAACAGCTACGTTGTGACAATAGTTTTACAAAGCAGCAGGAACCATAGTGATCAGTCACTTTCTTCCTACCTAAACTCCTGTCTGCAACACTGGAATTCTACTACCGTGGCAACACTGGAATTTTAGGCACTTTATTTTCCTCCTGTTGACCTAGCATCACTGCAGTACCACTTGCACTGGCAACAGCAGGAGGGTTCCCATGCATCAGGTTGGAGCATTTTTCAACTCATATCACCTAGACCTGCTCTCAAGTATTTTGCAGCTTCAACATTTTCTTTTATTCCTGGAGAAGATGTATTAAGTCTTTGGCTAAAAGATGCATTAAATGGGCACTTCAGCCATATGTTATTAAGGAGCATCCTTCTGTTTCTTCTTGTAAGTATCTTCTCGTCTTTGCCACATTTGCAGCACTGTCTGACAAAACTGCATATGTGACAGTTGAATTTTTATTCAGTTTATTACAGCTTTCACTGCCACTTTTTTTAAATATTGTGTGGGCATTTCCCTATTTTTTATTGTTTCTGAAAGATATGCAACCCCATCCTCTGCTGTCACATAGGCACATATTACTGGATCAGTGTGTACATTGCTCCACCCATCAAGGCTTAAACTGGCAAGTTTCCCCTCGGTATTTCTTGCACACTGCCCAAAGTTCATTCTCATACACTGTATCAAGCAACCTTGCACCAATGTCTGCTCTACCAGGTGGAGTGTAGCCTGGTCACAAGGGCTCAACCATGTCAATGAAGTGTTTATTGTTAATGCAAAAAGGATGTGTGGCATAAATGAACCAAGCAATCTTTTCATCTATGGTGCCTTATTTGGTGGTTCAGGAAAGGAATTTCTTCAAAATATTGCCAGATAGGGTCTCTCATGGCCAGAAGCCAGGACTGTTTTTCTATGGCAAAAGTATGAGGGAATATAGGAAGCTGTGTGTGTACTGAATAATGTCTTCCCTTTTTATTTCCAGTCCACTCCAGTTCATTTCTACTCTGCCTCCTCCATCCTTTGTCTCTCTGTCTTTAAGACAGTGTCTTAACTAACTCCTCTGACTTGCTTGACTCAGCTCCACCACCACATAATCACAGAACAACAACAATCCTATCCAGCCTATGTCTCTTTGCACATGTGACTTTAGCCTGCTGAAACAAACAGCAACTGAAAGCTCAGAACTTTAAAGAAGCAAGAGCTGGTAGTTAGGCTGGACAGACTAGAGCCATTAATCCATTTTTATGAGACTGTAGGTATAAGTTTAGCATGTTTGTGATGAGATTTAATTAACTTTTTTTTAAAAAAGAGAAATGTAATATTTTATTGATTTTTTTTTTAAATCAAAAAATCGGATTTTTTTATTTTTAAAAGTCATTAATTTTTATCCACCCTGTTTAGAAGAGAGCTCATGGACAATTTTGCACAATGAATAAAGGCATGAGAACTTTTTATCTGACTTACTACTTAACCTTTAAAACACTAAGGAAGACCACTCTGGTCTCTGCTGCTTTTGCTGAAGAAGGGGACCTCAGAAATTGTAGCTGTGAACTGTCACATGTTAGTTAAAAGGGTAAGAATTGTTGAATATTAATAGAATCCATTTCTCCCAAAAGGAGACTCAAATGCTCAACTTCTATTCTCTCAAGTCCTGTGATCTCATAACGTAACTAGTTCTCCAGTCACCACAGAATATTCCAGGCTAAACTAAACCAGAACTTCTAATTAAAAAAAAAACAAACATGTTAGTACAAAACCGTTCAGGTGTTCATTACATCATAAAGATGTAAAAACGGCCACAAACCTATTTTTCTTTCATTTGCATATTACCTTTAAAGAAATGATTGTTTGCCAGTACTTCAGTTTTTCAGACCTCCTGGTGAAAAACTGAAGAACAATGTGGCAAGATTACTTTTAGATACAGTACTAGAGGGAAGCTAAAAACAAAGCCAGATATTTTCCTCTGTTGAAAACAATTAGTGCTGTCGCAGCCAAATATTGGATCATTTGTTATAGTAAAACACCAATCACCTTAGAATTAAAATACATGAGTGAGGAATCATGTCCCAAGGAGCTTAAAACTAATTTCTGACCTCACAATGTTTTAGGGAGGTAAGAATTACGAGACAATAGGAAGAGATGAGGAGTAAAGACCAGGATCAAGCAATGATTACACTTTTACTCATTGACAGTAATGAACAGAATGATGGCCTAGCCAAAGTATGGTTTCTTGTTTGCTAAGAAGGTGTCTTAATCGTTATTTTCTAGTGCACTGACTTTTTTTAATTTAGGGTGCTCTTGATATGGAATCCTCATGTTTCTACCTACTGAACAACTTATTACCACACAAAATTCAACGAAGTGTCATTTGTTATAGACATAGGAAATAGATATTGATATAGGAAATAAAATATAGGAAATAAAATAGGTAGACTATACATAACTTTGTTTGTTTGTGCCAAGTTCACTACATAACCTTCAGCAGAAGAGTAAGTTTTCTATATCTAAGTCTTCTCCAAAATATTTAGATACTTAATACGTTTGGGAAGAACCCACTCTTTCAAATTAATACTTCACTGTCATTTCATTTTTGCTTTTCTATTTTACTACGTATTTATATACACCACCACATTTGAAAGTTTTGATATTGGAAACACTAGGCTCTTATGTCTATTTCTGAATGAATGCTTTGGAACAAATTACAGAACTACTGGAGACACTGGTGATGCAAAAATGGAACACGTCTTCTGATGATTCCACTCATTAACAAACTGAATTCACAAGTGTGTCAGCTTTTCAGAATATCTGCTCACCTCTCCAGCCACCTCTGCATCAGTTAAGCATTAGGATTGATTTAATCTGATTGAAACTTGGCCTAAGCAATGTATTTAAGCCAACCTAACTCCAGTTGTAGACAACGTTAGGTCAAACAGGTGTTGATTTAGCTACCCTCTCTTGGGGAGGTGAATTAATTACAGCCACTGGAAAATCCTTCCCATCACTGTAATGAGTGTCCACACCGAAGTGCTAATCCAGCGCAGTGCTGCCAATGCAGCATTTCCAGTGACAACATAGCCCAAATAGACAAGGTGCTGAAAAAGCAGAGTAGGATGGCAAACATTTGTCAATATCTAAGAGCATATGCAAAAGAGTGGCAGGTTTCACTACTTAGCAATTATGACAACTACTACTGTGTTCTTGCAGTTTTCCTTAGAGAAAAACAAGATTTTAATTTTGGACAAGTGTGTGAGATTTTCTGTATGAGGACTGAATATGTTTACAAAATTAATGCCACAGCATTTTGTTTCATTTCATAAAGTTCGAATGGCCCCTCCACCCCCAGATTGTGGGAAAAACTGCCACACTGCTTATTACTCTTAATTGCATCCTGTATTCCTACATCTAATTTGTTCAGAGCACTTCACAAAGACTTCTTTTTCCCATTGTGTCCCAGTCTGCATTACTGATGAAACAGGAAGAAATAAAGTGCTATTAAAAGAGATTCTTTATTGAGGGTTGCAGACTAGTTTGCCATATGTCTGAGCCATAACCACAGCTGTGGTTAGTGGGTAAACTATATTATTCAGCTGATGTAACGGATATAGCTCTATTGCTGTACTGAAGTGTTGCTTTGCGTATGTTTTGTTTCACACTGGTAAACGTTACACTCCTCCGCTTAAGGCACGGCCATCTATGAAAGCTTCACCATGAACTAAAGAAACAGAGATCCACAACACAAGCATGCAAAATCTGCAAGCAACTAAAAGATGTGTCTTCAGAGGCTTAAACAGCTATTTGCCGTCTAAGAATAAGATGTTTGTCACATGAAATGTTTGCTGCTCAAATACTGCACTACAATCTTTTTAAAAAAAGCTGAGTCCAAAAGGCTCTCCTATTGTCTTTAAAACAAACCTCACTCCTCAGCAGTTGCCAACAAGATGTACCCAGGCTTGCTGTTATTGCCATTGTAGCTATAGACCTGACAAATATAAACAGCCAATTATGTTAAATCTGTTGGCAGTTTTGCAATGTTGACAAAATGTCCCCTCTGTAATAAATATGAAAAAGGGTACTCCTTTTCAGGAAGGATAGCAAGTAGTATTGGTCTGGATATTCCACTACCATAATTTCAAAAACTGGCAATTTCAAACTCAGAAGGGAGGATAAACCCATCTTAAAAAAAAAAAGGCAATTTTTAAGTTTATTTATATATTTAAAATTTAATGTTATGACAACTGATATGAAGGCCTAAACTTATTATAATGTAAAGTCGTAAATTAAATCACAAAAATATTCAATCACTACATGTCGGCTGCTGATATTTTAAAGACCATCAAACCACTGAACTGGAATTCACCAGTTAAGCACCTGGAATCAGAATTTGTTGACATGCTTAGTCAGTTTTTGGACAGCAACAGCCACTTCTGCAGGTGCCTAGTGAATATTTTCTTCATTTCAGTGTTTTCAATTAGTTCATTTCAAAGACTAGCTCAAAGGTGAGAAACTGACTGGGGTTGAAAAAGCAGGAAAGCATGTTTTCCTCTTCCAATCTACAAATAAAAACTAGGGATTAGAGGACACGTTCTACTAGTTCTAAAAACTTGATAATCACTGTGACCAGAAAATCAGTTTTAATTACTAAATATCTCCTCTGTTTAAAAAGTCAGCTAGTCTTAAATGCAAAAAACAGGTGTTGATAGACTTTTCTCTTATATATACGGCACGTTTAAGGTAATTTTATTTAACTAATTAAAAGCAATTCTAAAATACTTGCTTTTAATGATTACCAATCAATCAGAATCAACCTTTATGAAAAATCCACCATGGGATTCAGTAATGTGTTTTTGGTTTTCACTGTTAAAAGGGCCTGACCATGAGAGAAGTCAAATACTCTCAAAACTCACCAGCTTCAAGAGGAGTTGCACTCAGCGTCTCTCAAGCTCATGCTACACTTTGAGAATGAAAACGTAAATGGCCATCATTTCCCCAAACTTTGTACATGGTTTAGTTTTCTTATGCGCTAAAAGAAGTCTACCCCATTTTTCCTGCCTGTCACTCAGAGCAGATGAAACTGAAACTTTCCAGCCTTCTTAATACATTATTACAAGCCACATTAAGAATTCAGACTCAGATGTCCTGCTGGATCTCCCACTCTCAAAATGGACTACACAGAATGAGCAAATTACAATCTGTTTTACATTCTCTTTAGAGGTCCCCCCCACCCCCACCCCCACACACACACACACGTAGTTTTAATATTTTCTACCTTAAGCAAGTACAATTAAGGTTCTACATGTTCCATACAACCTGTTTTAGGGGACCACATTCCATCCATTCCTTGCTTTTTGTGTTCATGAGATTCGAATCTGTTAGATTCTTCTTTGCTTTGCACTTTGCAATATTTGCTAATCCGGCTCAGTCTGTATCACATATTTCAAATGTTTAATGAAGTTTTCAACAAAATAAAGTTGCTTGGGATCTGTCGTGGAAAGAAGCACGCAGCTACTCAATTTAGGTTAGATCAAGCAGAACTTTAATCTTGACAGACACACAGAAGGCTATAGCTATAGGGAAGCCCAGGCAGCAGGGTTCTGTGCTGATCTCTGGCACTTTGCTGGGTTTCAAGTTACAGAGGGCTTATATAGGTTTATCAAAGATCACATACCACATACAGATCATATAGTGGAGTTTCCAGTACTTAACAAGTCATTTACTATATATTGGGCACTTAACACATAATGGGATTCTCCAGGTGCCAGTAATTCCCGGTGATTATCTGGATACCAGATACTCCTGACACATACAGTCTTTGGTTATCACAGGAATTCCTGACAGGGTATGGCTGGGTACAGCTACAAGAGCAGTTAATGTCTCATAACATAGCCCAACAAGTTAGATTTCTATTGTGATTCCAGTCTAAGGCCTCCTGCCTGAATTTTTTTGTTCCACAGATCCCCCAAGGCAACTTAGCACATCTGATCACCACCACTGTTAAAAACACACCAGTATGCCTGTCAGAATTCTGTATAACCATAGACATGTACGGTTGGAAGGGACATCAAGAGATCATCTAGCCCAGTGTTCTCAGGGATTTAGGGATGTCACAAGTGGCTATGGCTTTGGGGATAACAAGCAGGGCAACTTCCAGGGGCCTTACAAAGCTAAATTACATGCCTCAGTCCTGGGTGGTAGGGCTTGACCCTCAGTCTTCTGAAAGGGAGTAGTCTGGAAAGGTTGAAACCCACTGATGTAGCCCATCCTCCCATTCTGAGAACATTTGTGTACTTGCAGTTACACTACAACTACACCATGCTTTGTTTCTGTAATTCACCACTAAAGCAGCAGCTGTAACAGTAGAATTTGTAGTACAAACAGAGCTCAGGCTTGGCATTCCCAGTCATATATGTGGGTAACATTCTTCTGAGCCCTGTCTATGCCACAGCTTCTATCACTAATAGCATCAACAGAGATGCACTAGTGGTAAATTGCAGTTGAAGTTTGTTAGGATACACTAAGGCCATAGCCTCTCAGCTGTAGAAACAATGACTTTGGAAAGTGGCCAATATTGCCACCCCACACTGACAAAGGATTGAGAGTCAGTTTAGCAGCCACATAATTCCCCAGACAACACAATGACTGCCAGACAGAACTAATGCCTCCATGAAAAATCTGTTCATCAGTTCTTCGGATATCGTACGTGATAAAACAGGAAACCTGGCTGTTCTTAGAACAGAGTGGCCCCCACCCCTGACCTTCTGCTTCAGTTGGACCCAGAAGACACAGTGTCAATGACCATAGGTTAGGATTAGGAGGCGCGCAACATTTAGTCTAAAACTTCTCACCACATAAGTAGGAGCTGGTATGTCAGCAAACCTAAAACTAATGAAAAATGACTAAGGTACTACTTAGAGGACTTTGACCCAACATTAGTTGCAGTTTGCCCATATGAAAGCTGCACTTGCTGTGAGCAAACTAACTAACTGTTACTGCTCTGTGAAAATGGACTACTGATACCGAATACAGTAGTCAACTACATTTGTTGAGCATGGGCAAATCAAGAGTTGGAGCTGATAAGGTCAGGCAGACATATTCTAAAAGGAGCTTGTTTTTACTACAAATAAAAATCTCAGTAATGAGATAAGCAGAAGTGAAGTTTTTACCCAGGTGCAATGACATAGGCAAATAATGAGGAAGCATATGCCAAGTGAGTATTACAAGCAGAAAGGCTGCTGTGAAGTAGACCTTGAGGGACAGACACTAGCTTTGTCTGGCCAGGCAAAGCACATTTTTCTTAAACTGCAGGGATTCCCTGTACACAGGGAAAGTAGAATGTATTTTCTCTCACTCACTCATGTCATTTCTGCAGTGATTGTGGGTGACAGTCTCTCTTACTTCTTGGATAATTAAATCAGTCACTGATTAGACACAAAGCCATGTCTATCAGTCACGTCAGCAAAAGTCAAATGGTAATGACGTGACTTTTGGAGGCTGAAGAAGTAGTGGAGATGCCATTTGAAGCAAAATAAGTAGAATTAACTAAGTTTGTGATGCTACTTCTACAGTTTGGGCAATGTGCTATATTTGTAAATGGTCACTGAACACAAAAGGATAGCACCTTTCAGCAATCCAACACTTATTTTAAACAAATGCAGTGTTTGCTTGCAGCTGTACTTTTTCATCATGTACCAAAACAATACATTCTTTAACTCAACTTTTTTTCTTACACAAAACAGTGGTGATAAATAAGGGAAAATACAACATACTAAACCAGGGGTAATCAATTATTTTCTGTCAAAGTCAAAATTTCTTCATCAAGGGATAGTCAAAGTCCAGACTCCAGAGAAAATAATTAAAAACAATGATAATTAATAGTAAATAAAAAGGTTTTTGGATCCATTCAAAAACATCTTGCTGTCTGGATTTAGTCCACCTATTGATTACCCCAGTACCAACTCTGAGCATAATTATATTAACGAAGGGGAGGTAGGGTAGAAAAGACAAAAGCTGCAGGAAGGAAGGACACTGAAGAAATAGGGTAGGAAAATAATGCGTATCATACAAAAAAACACACCACTTGTCTGAACAACTGTTGGTTAACTAAGGCCTTGTCTACACTCAAAAACTTAAGTCGACATAATATATAGTAATTACTGGTGTGGCTGACATCCACACTACCCTCCTTGGGTGGTGGAATGCATCCTCACCAGGAGCACTTCCACCAATCTAAGAGGGGCAGTGTGAGGAGCTGAGAGACCAGTCCCTCTGAGCTCCCTATTGGGAGCACCACAGGCTGGCTCCTGGTGGGCTGGTTCCCCGTTCCCCACCTGGGAACCAAGGGCCCAACCGCCCATGGCTTCTCCCATCCTGCATCGCACCGGGGGTTCAGCCACACATGGCTTCTTCCGTCCCACCTCAGGCCAAGCAGCACTCAGGGGTTGGGCTTTCCTGTCAATTTCACTGCTCCCTGGGAAGGTGAAATTGACAAGAATGACAGCCCCACCACTGATGAAAAGGGAGCAGTGTCTTCATTGACACTGCCTCACCCTAACTAAGCCAACAAAAGCCCTACACCTCTCGTCAAGGTGGTTGTAGTTTGTCCAAAAACAGGGCAGTTTTTGCAGCAGTGGGGCACTGATTGCAGTGTGTCCAGCAGCACTGTTTTGTCAACAAAAGCTGACTTTTGTCACCAAAACTCTCTAGTGTAGACAAGGCCAGGTAGAATGGATTTGCTTTCAGTTGCTGCTCCTTATTTCTTAGTGCAGCAGCAAGACTGCCCAGCATATTTTGGAAAACTAAAGCCCATTTTTTAAGTTAAATTCTATTTTGTACTTTTCCTATGTGCCAAGTATCCGTTGTCCATGGAACCTTTCATCTCCCTCTCCAGCCTCCGGCTCCACACTTTTCACTAAAAAGGTCAAGGAGCTCTCTCGTGCACTCCGCAGCCAGTACTCCAACAGCAGATTGCCAGCTGAACTCGCAATCTGAAAAATGCAGATCTTGCTTGCTGCAGTCCCCCAACACCAATCAATAGGCTTACTTCTGCTAGCAAATGACACATGGTTCGTCAGAGTATCAGCCATTAAAACCAAGACTGGTTTTGCCAGCTGATGCATGGAGAAAGCAGACTGGGGGGCAGCATATGTGGGTGAGGTTGGCCAAAAGGAGGGATGTGTGTGTGGGCAGAGACTGAAGTCTGATGCTGGATCACCAGCTGAAGACAAAAAGGCATTTCAGGGTGGTAATGTGAGAAGACAGACCTCTCATACAGTTAACTTAGTTTGGTGACTATAAGAGCTGTAAAAGATAACTGCCATTCTACCAGAAACAGTGTAAGACAAGTCCACCATGGATATACAGACACACTATGTTGTAGCTGTACAGATCTAAGAACAATCAATTGCTGTACTACCTTTTGACTTCTTTAGTCTAGACAAGGGTTTCAGTCCTAGGCCAGCAGGTGTCAACTCAATTTTTTAAGCCTTGAGTATCACCACCTATTCATTTTGAAAACTGGCAATTTATTTTTTTATTTCCAACATTAATCTAAAAAACGAAGTTGAAAAAAAATCTTGGTGAAGTCATATGAGAAAGTGACTAGAAAAAAGTTTGGGGGTCCCCTCCAAACTTTTTCATCAACAAAAGAAAAAAATTTTGCACTGAAAACAATATTTAATTAAGCAAGGTAACAAAAACATGCACCCCTCTCTTCTGTCCATCTCAACCCATATAAGTGTCACCCCTTCTACCTCCAGTCCATGCTTGTTCTTAGCACACTTAGGCCTGGGTCTGCAGACAATACCTGCACCAATACAATTTAAAGCAGTCGTCCGTCCTGTCCCCCTCCCCACACACCCCCCCTCTCTCTCCCCTTCTGTGGGCACAATACCACCAGCATGTATAGCTTATTCCCATATGGAGGGAGAATAAGCTTATCTGTACCAGGCATCTTTATATCAATATAACTGCATGCATACTATAAGTTGTACCACTGCAACAATTTCCATTAAAACAATAAAATACCTCTAACCAAAATAGCTACACTAACACAAAATGTGCAGGAAGACCAGGCCTTAGCTGAAAACAGACATCCTCCTGCCCCAACAGTCTTCATCTTTGGAAGAAGTGCTCAACTAATTCTGTTAGTCCAATAGTTACATTAACCACCTCTAGTCTACAGAACAGTGATTTCAGAAACTTGAGAGGCAACCCACTTAAAAAGTCATGAGACTCTTCAAAGCGAAACACACTTTTCAATGTGTTTTCAAAATGTCAGTCTCATATGCAACATACATAGTCCTCCATAGCATATATCAAGAACACAACAAGCATACCAATGCATATGACAAACCTTCAGCAGCATAAAGAAACCGTCCTCAGCATAAAGAAATTTGGAGACAATATCCCTAACTTCCTCCTCTAGTCCCATACTACCCAAATCAGTAGAATGACTGATAATTTTAACTATATATTTAACACCCTTTATGGTGAAATGCAAGAACACAGTAGTGCATGCCTGGACATACTGCGAAGGGCACTGAGTGTGAGGATTTTCGACTGAATGCCTAGCTAAGATATGGCTTTCTTAAATGGGTGAGACCTATTTTAGAATTTTGCTTTAATAGTACCTCTATCCCCAGTCTAAATATATCACCGTTGAAGATAAACTTCCATTATGTTCAAGGGATCACCAAGACAGGGTACTAAACATCAAAATGGAAGCATTTTAATAGACAGTAACTTTACATTTTTCCTCCCTCTGAAGAAGTAATCTGTATTATAAAGTACAAATCACCAGTTTTATCCTTGTTGTTAAAATAAAGTAGACAGCTATGTAAGGGTCACACAAAGGTGGGCAGCTCTTTATAATTCTGTACTAACAAAGAAATTTAACTACTATTGTTGGCTGAGATGTGTTAACCAATTTTTTTTAAAACATGAAAATACATGCATTTTTTAAAATTAAATCTGGTTCTATCCTTCAGCAAAAAAAAAAACCCTAATTTTTGAAGACACTTCTTGGAAGACTTCTTTTAGCAGTTAAGGATTCAGTAAATTTTATTTAAAACATTTTAAGACTCTTTATTCCCTTTTTCGGATGCAGTGCCCAGGATTTCAGTTATGAATGCCAACTTTCCAAACATCCTATAGAAGTCCAGAAATTCTAAAGTACATGGAAGAGATCCAAGAAAAGTTATCTTGGGATGTTTCTTCATGTTTTTACAGAGAGAGAGAGACATCCTAATAATTTTTCATTTGTGTTTAGAATTCTGGGGAGCTTGGCTGTTTTGTTTGTAAGTTATTTGTCTTACTCCCCATGCCTATTGGCAGTCTGGGAGTATTTACTGCCAACAGACTTTTTTCCTCCCCCTTTGAATTGAAGATGTGACCGTGCATGAAGTGAAATGGAACGCCAGCGCCGGAAAAATTAACAGCTAACATTTGGCATGCTAGTGGGAGGAGTCCCATTGCTGGCTGGATATGCGAAGGGAGCTCAAGACTCGCAGATGTTTCTAAGGAACCAGAAATCCTACAGGCAGCCCTGAAACAGGATCTCAGATTCCAAGGTCACTCGTTTCCCCAAGCAGCAAAGCTTCCAGGGAAACCATTTCCTCTGCTAGCAAATGAAGATTAAGCCGTATGGACTCCCTGGTAGTTCAAATTTTACCAGCTATGCTTTCCATTCTCCAGCGAACACTCAGCAGCGGCATTTGATTGCACAGCATCAGATTTCGACACCCAACAGCTGACCCAGGACAGGCCCGTGCTCCCCCTCCCCTCTCCGGGCAGGCCGTGTCCCCTGCACACGGCAGAAGACGTTAACCCTCACAAGCCCGTTTTCCTCATGCAGCGCAGACCACCAGACAGGCCCCCCCCCTTGTGCCAGCCGCGGCGGCTGCTTGGACAGCGAGGAAGGGGCCGAGGGCACACGGCTCCCCTGAGCCGTGCCACACGCTGGCAGCGCTGCGGGGGGGCCCACTGTGGACGCGGTGTCGGCTCGGCTCATAGAAACGGGGCCGAGCCGCAGCAGCCCTGGCAACAGTCCCCGGGCCCGACACGCCTGTACGGCCAACGGCCAACGGCCAACCCCCCCCGCCCTTCCCCCACAGCCCGCCTCACAGGCCCCCCGCAACCTCCCCTCCTTCCCCGCGAGCCCGCCAGGCCCATAACGGGCCCAGCATCCCCGCCCCCCCCCGCGGAGGCCGGTACCTCACGAAGGGGTCGGCGCCGGCGCGAGGCCTGGAGCGGCCCCTGCGGGGGGCTGAGGGGGGCGGGGGGAGCAGCGGCAGCGGCGGCCGAGGCGGCAGAGCCATTGTGCGGGCGGAGCCGGGGGCTCGAGCCGGGCAGGGGCTGCTCCGCCGCCGCCTGGCTCCGCAAAGAGACGGGGCGGGGGCGGGGCGAGGGACGGAACACACCACCCCGCCCGCTCGCGGGGGGGGGCGATCGCCCGCCCGCCGCCCCCAGCGCAGACTGAGGGAACCCCGACCCCGAGGAGGAACGAGCTGCCCCCGAGACCCTCAACGCCTC
>ML675627.1:6169737-6189385 GCA_007922155.1 Mesoclemmys tuberculata | reverse complement strand
CCCCAGGTTCCCTCTGCTCAGCCCCCCCAGCCCCACCCTGCCCCCAGGTTCCCTCAGCCCCCCAGAGCTGCATTCAAAGCACTTCTCACTAGAACAATCTTCCTGCTTGGCTGCTGTTCTACGCCATCCCTCTGTGCTTCTGTTCACTGACTGCCCCTTTACCCTTACAGCTGACAGAAGCCTGGCAGGAACAGAGCAGAGGTGACTGGTTTTATGCAAAGCATGCTAGGTTTACTGTTACCGTGTCATCCCACCATCCCTTCTTGTCTTTTTCTGCCGCATCACGTCATCTCTGGAACAGAGACTGCTTTTCTTTACGCCATCCAGCAAAATTGGACCCTGAGTCCTGGCATGGAACACTAGGCACTTGTATAACACAAATACTAAATAATAACAAAAGGCCTGTGCCTTAACATCACCCAGCTAGCTAGATATGCTGGGCCAGTAACGCTCACAAAGGCACTAATCACTCAGGCTAAAGCTGCCAAACAAGTTCTCCTCTTCTCCCTCTCCTAGGCAAGACTGTTGCCCCCTACCAGTTCTCCCTTCTCTACAGATTGGTAGGGAGGTAAAGAGAAAGATCCTGCCACTCTCAACTCCCTTTTCTCTCCAGGGGAAAAAGGAGACCCTGCCATTGGCTTCCCTAACTCTACCCATAATTTTGTACAAACAGATTAGCCCAGTCCATTCCCTTTCCACTCCTGGCACTCTATATTAGGGCATGTGCATGGAGAAATGTTCCTCTCTTCAGTTCCATAGTCTGCAAACATGCAGATATTTAGCTTAGTTCTGGATATAACCTACTTAGGGATATGGACTTCCTTCACATACATTTATTTCATTGTCCCCATTCCCTTCCCCATGTTGTGTGGACAAGATATAGTGTCAATACACAATGACATCAAAATGCAAGAGGACACAAAGCCATTAGAATTAGTGAGCGCTTCCTACTGGTTTTCATCTATGATAGACATGGGGCTTACCCTCTGTCATATTTTCCCCATGTGTGAAATGGAGAGAACACTGCTTACATAGCCGTGGTATTCAATTTAATGATGCTAACATTTGCAAAGTGCTATGAAAAGAGTTAATACCTTAAATAAAAAAAACAACTCTCTGGTGAGTTAGAGACTTGGGAGTTGCTAGGCACCAATTTATTTGTACCTTGCAAAAACTTTCTGAAGTGTTCGCATATTTGCACAGACCCTGATGCAATCAGCTGGGCATTGTGTCTCTCCCAGTAAGCTGATGGTGGGGGCAGGTACTTAAAGATTGTCCTCCGTATACACCCTTTTCATAGAGTCAGTTAAAGTTTAGGTACATCCAAAGAATCATTTCACTAATCTTTCCCAAAAATACCTCAATTCCATGCAGTGCCTGGTGAGCAACATTTTTTTGACATGAATTAGTTGCATTGGGGTATTTGGGGAAAATTTGATCGACTAGTAAAAGGGCCAGGGACCATTACTGATAGTGCAATATTGATTATCATACTTGCTACTAACAGCAGCCAAAATCAGTAGACATTTTTGTAGGCCTGTGCAGCCTTAGCATGACTAAGCCAGGAGGGGAGGGGAGCCTTTTGCGCAACCTTTATCTAACTCTGCCCTTCCCCCTCCCCTCCAATTAAGTCTCTGGTGAACATGCTGGGTATGTGTTTCAGGAGAAAAGCAAAAAGCTTATCTATATTTACCCTCTGGGAGATGTTTATCAGGGCCTCAAGGCATGTGGATACTGCACAAACACATCTGGCTAATTAGTGATCTGTGAAAACCTCTTATTAGCTTTTGAAACGGCTTGTCCAACAAGTTTTTTTGACATGTCATTGTCCACTAACAAGGATAAATGAGTGGGAGAGGTTTGGACTCTTGGGGGATCTCTTCTTGGACACAGTTTCGGGTTCCCACTGGCAGCTGAAAGACGGCCCAATCAGAAGGCTGCTGCTGTACCATTCAAGAGCTACCCCAATTTTCGTTAATTAGTGGGGGTGTTTTACTAACCTGTTGTGGATGTGTGTAAGTGCTTGAGACTAAGTAAAGTATAGCTTTAAATGAGAGCACTCTTGTGTTGTACTGTTTGTGCCAGTCTACCTATCGGTTGAATGGCCATGTCTCCACTGATTTATTTCCTGACACTACCTTGCACAAAATAAGGTTACCAAGAGCTTTGGGTTGAAAGAACCCCAGGTAACAGGGAGAGAGAAAATTATTTCACCAGCCCACCCAAAAATGCTAAGCGCAGTTCATCATACCCCTTTCCCAGCTCAGGAAAGAGAGTCACTCCAGCACTAACTACCATAACTGTCTGCCCCATACAGGAAATTCCAGTACAACCACAGAAGAGCCACACACATGCCCAGAGCCACCAAGACCTACAAGAGTCACTCAAACACACTCAGGAGTGAGTGTACGCTCCATCACCTCCACAGATGGAACAAGGCAAAACCTGAGACCATCTCAGGCAAGCCAATCAACCCCACAGATGAAAGAGATCCATTCCCATTTTAATAAAAATCCATTCAGATGAAAAGCAGGCAGCAAAAACTAAAAACAAAAATTAACTCCCTGGGAAACTCCTCTCCAGCAGCTGTGTCGGACTGGCCTCTTTTCCAGAAAATGATGTCATGACTTTTGTTTCACAGTGACATAAGTTGTTATTTTTGACTCAGGATCAACATGTTGCACCAAAACCACATTGCATTTTGCACCTAAACCAACCTTACCACTTCTTGTGTTTGATTTTCCCTGGTGCTTGTAGGAGTGAGGATAACCGTGGCAAAATTAAGGTCCCAGAAACAGCAGAAAAGATGTCAAATTTACTGGAGTAGAAGAGATTCAGGATATGACTCACACCCCATACAGCAGTGACACGAGAGGCAAAGGTAATTAACTTTTTCTGAGATTTGGTGTCCTGATATTGTATGGGCTCCTCTAAACTGTAAGGCTACAAATTCTGTATTAAATGTACAACAATCTTTAAAGATGGAAAAGAAAGAAAGTTGCTTTGTCAGGAAAGGAGGAAGTTTGCTTCACATGCTGCTCAGAGGTTCTTCTTGACCTAGTTCTCATCCAACATTAATCTATAAAATCTGGGTTAAGTATAAAATCTCTGTACCCTTGACCTAGTGGAGACGCCACGTGCTGTGCTTTTGGCTCCAATTGTCTGACACAATTTGGCTTTTGCCTTTGGAAAATGCTACGTTTGCAGCCAGGCTTTTAAAAAAAGCCCTCCCCATTGCGCCTATTTTTTTTGTTTGTTGGTTTGTTTGTTTTTAAATATTTGTTTCTGGAAAAACAGATGGGCTAAAAATAGCTGTCATTTATATGCTGCCTTGCAAACTGCAAGATCCTAAGTTCCTTTACACACTAGACACCCCTAAACATTTCAACCCCATGCTGGCAGTTTGCCAGGAGGCTCCGCGCTGCAGCTTATTAAAAATAAATGCACAAACCTCACAATGTTGGCTTGTGCATGCATCTTCCTTGTTAAACAAATGGATTGTTTGAATTTATCAGCTGTGACAGCTGGAAGCTGATAATTTGTTGATCACCTTGCGCTTACACCAAGGGTGGGCTACAGCCTACAGGCCTTACTTTAGGACTTCCGAGGACACATTTGGCCCTTGCATGGTTCTTTGGTCTCCCTGAAATTGGTTTATCTTAACTCCTT
Source organism: Mesoclemmys tuberculata (assembly GCA_007922155.1). Lineage (NCBI taxonomy): Eukaryota > Metazoa > Chordata > Testudines > Chelidae > Mesoclemmys > Mesoclemmys tuberculata. The sequence goes on along the minus strand of ML675627.1, from coordinate 6,185,716 downwards.
TCACTGTCATATTTAATACTTCAATATTACTTCTATCATGCTTCCAAAAATCTCCAAATGCATTAGAGACATGAAAAAGCCCCTTTGCACAATTTTGTGATACAAGAAAATATCACTGTCCCAGGTGGGGAAACCGAGGCAGAGCACAGAGATGACTTGTCCACTGGGAGTCAGAAGCAGAGCCAGGAATGGAACCTAGGCATCCTGATATCCAGTTCCGTGCTATTACACAAGACCATCTTTCCCAGTATATTATTGTAACAGACTTCTGTAAAGCCTGTAATGTATGTGCGCCCCAAGGCCATTTTATGAGTAATTGTATACCAGCGTAGAGAATGCTCAGGCAACAGAGACAGTTATTACCCAAACCAAGCTGTTCCCGAAAGTTTAGCAATCTGAAATGGAAGCTTGTCAGCAGACCTGATGACCGTTAAGAAACGGAATCTGCTGAATCAGAGAATCTGCCCAGCGACAGCAAGTCACCCCAAGGCGTGTAACTTGCCACAGGGGGGCAAAGGTCCCCTCACAGGCGCGGGACTTGCTGGTTGGACAGTAGCCAAAATGCCACAATTGGTTTAAGCAAGCAAAACGCTGTGGTGGAGATACAAGGTTGTCAGAAGAGAGGCAAATTGGATGAGCCACGCATCACAAGGGGTGCACCAGAACTGCACCGCAAAGATGGCCTGATCAGCCATCATTGCCTCTCCCCAGCTCACTGCTCAAAAAAGTATAGGGCATTAGAGCTGGTAACCTGGGTGTGAATGCGATAGAGGTTCCACCTGGAAGAAAACCAGTAACCTGGGTGTGAATGCGATAGAAGTTCCACCTGGAGGAAAACCAGTAACCTGGGTGTGAATGCGATAGAGGTTCCACCTGGATGAAAACCCGGGAACGTAACATAAAGAGTAAGGAAATTTGGCCATAAACTTTTATTGTTTTTCTTGCAACTGAGTTCATTCATCTATGTGGTAAGTATTTAATCAAATGTTGTTCAGTTGTAAGTAAGCCTTTAAGTATATGTTTAGTATATTTGTGTTAGTATGATTAGTTGTTTAAGTTTTAAGTGTTAAGTTTTGAGTTTAAAGAGTTGTAAAAGGATAAGGAGAGACAACTTGTGATAGAGAGAAAATCCCAATAAATAGTGAATTTAAATTGAACAGAGAACATGTGTCATTGTGTGAATGAATGATAGATTTATGAGTCGTTGACCAAGTCTTGGACTAGGACAGGTTCTAGCTGCCCTCATCTGTCCACAAGTTGGTCGGGTAAATAGCAAGGGGGGCCTGTCTGAACCTAGTGACTCAACGGACAGGCGGAGTGACTGCAGTCACAAGGCTACCCTTTCCCCTTCCCTAACTTATGAGCCTTTGTAGCTCCGTTGCTCAACACAGCTTCTGTGACTTCAAAGGATTCCCTCTATATCTGTCTGTCAGCCTTTCCTCCCACCTCCCGCTAAATAAGCGTTCCGTTATCGGATTCATTCACCCCATCAGTATCGTGGGCTGAATAGAAATGGTGCAGACCCCTCAATCAGTCAAACCTGAGTAAGTTGTATGACTGTGTGTGTGAGTGTGTTTTGAGAAATTAATTCCTTTAGAAAAATCCAACTGTCTCAAGCAAGGGATAAGAAAAGAAGAACTCACAACAGGCCACAAAACTATCACCAAGCCATAGACGGAAGTAAACCAGATAAGGAGTACTTCCTCTTTTCCAGACCAGCTCCCCCTGCCCCTCTGAAGTGAGGAATACAAATGAACCAAGACAGGAGTTTTTTAACCCCTTGTCACCACATATATAAGGATCAATCCAGCTACCACTGAAATGTGTCTGTGATTCTGCATCAGTGACATAACACAAGAGTTGCAACTGAAAAATTATGTCTATCTATAAATGCAGAGGAATTTTATTATTAGTTATTGAGACAAATTGTAAATCTCCCAACTTGGGCTCATCTCAGAAAAAGCTATGCTCTCAAGGTGGTGGCTAAATACAGAGTGAGGGATCATGGTTTGGGAGGTGAATTATGGGCTGCAGGGTGAGGTAGGAAATCTCTGGATATCACAGGGGAGAGTGTCTGTAGAGCTTACAGCTGACTATTGGGAGAGGGAGTGAAAATAAAAAAGCAAATTCCACCTTCCCACAGGTGCTAAATTAAAGAATTAATCAAAATGTCGTTTCTGGGCAACATTGCTATCTCCTGTTTCTAAAATATTCTAGGATTGTGTTTATTCTTTTTGCAATGATGGAGCAGCACATTACAAATCCATATTAATATTATCACTAAAGCTGGTGCTTCTGTTATAAACCTTCAATAAGGATTTACTCCTCTGACATTCTGAAGGTCAAGCTTCAATTCCCTACAAGTTTGTAGTAATTTTTTTTAGAGAAGTTATTTTAAAAATCCATCCTGTTTATATTTCAGGAATACAATAAGCTGTTTTCACATTGTCAGACCTTTACTGGCCTCCTGTGAAATTGATTCATTTTAAAAGGAAGTAATACCGGGTATTATCCCCCTCAGTATGGAGCATGTGATTTTGTTTGTTAAAAAGGAAACATCCAAGTTAATCAGCTGCTGTGTTTCATAAGAATTTGTTTTCTCCCTACAACTTCAGATTCATAGGAATCCTATATGCCTACCGCAGCCACTGCAAACTGCTAGGTTTGAAGGTTTGTCCACCTTTTTAAGCAGCACCGTCTGGGGAGAGAGAGGGAGTGAGCAGGAAGTATGGGAATTGGATGAACATAGTGGTGTTACACTCACCCTGGACTGAAATAGGGGCTAGGATTACTGGGTGAGTGCCACACAAATATTTTGCAATGTTCTGTGACATGGGTTGCTCCTGGGCTTGGGACAAACCAGTACCAAGATCTTGGTCGGGTGTCACAAAACAAAAAGGGTGTTTATTTGGCTAGCACCCTTTCAGGCAGGACACCACCTGCCATTATGTTACTCAGCAGCAACAACCAAGGCATGGGTAGCACAGAACAGTCCCTCATCAGGCCTGCATGTCTTCAGATCTCTTCTACTCCAGTAAATTTTGCCATGGTTATCCTTTTGGATAACCTTTTGGCAAAAGGTCTGTAGCAGTATGGCTGTTATTGTGTTTTTAAGTAAGTGTTGTAGATCAGGCTCTAAATTGGCTGCTGCCAGTCCTTGGTCAATTTCTTTGTGTGTCAGCGTCAACACTTCTCTGATCCTGTAAATTCTAGCGAAGTAGGGAAATGAGCTGAATAGCCTCGGGGCTGCTTTGTACACTGTAACCTTCATATTACAATCAATATGGAACAAAGGCAGCAGCCAAAGGGCTACTTAGTTCTGCGCTCCAGTGGCAGAGGAGTTCAAATATATTGTTCTCTGTGAGCAGTTTCTTCACTGATTTGGTGTTCAGCATGGCTCCTTATGATCTATGGGTATTTACATACACAGACTAAAATTAATTCAGCACAGCACCTCTGCGAACTTCCATTCACAAGTAAGCTTATATGTTTCTTTGCTATCAATATAAATTAGAGGAATGCAGTGTATTTTGCAGCTGTCTTTGACTTCATGGTTTTTTTAAGCCACCAGGAAAAATCTTTCATAAATTAAATAAATGATTTGGGAGATAGGGAGGCCGGGAATGTCGTACTGTGTAAATTGTCTGCTCCACAGAATGCTTTTTTCCACTACCTGAAATTAAGACAAAAATCACTCATTTAGAAACCAACAAAGAAACATGGAACTCAATCTCAGGAAATAAAACTACACAAAGCATCCCCATTTCCTGTTATCTCTGTGAAATATACCAGCTTGGGAGAACACACAGGCTTAACTAGCCATAAATCTTGGTTTACTAATAAAACCTTTTCTACTTACTTAGAGCAGAGTTAAGCCTGGAGAATGAAACCTTATAACATGTTGCCTAATTACTGTGGACGATTGCAACTGAAATGTAAAACTTTCCATCAGACTCTATAATAAACCTCTCATCCCATGCTACCAATGATTTATTATTATTTATCACGCACAGAAGGTATGCAAGTGGCTTTAAAGAAAAAAAAACAAAACTAAGAGCCCAAAGAGGCTTACATTCTCACATGGTAATCTGGCAAACACTGTAGTACATGCGTAATGCAGGTAGTCCCCCTGACTTCCTCTGTGGCCCGTTTCTAATAGAAAACCCTGAAGAATAATTGTATATGGGATGGTGAGTGTGAAGATGTATTTGGTTTTCTCTGTTTCACTGCTCTGTGTGTTGAGAACAGCTCTCGTGGCCACGTGCTGCCATGTTGTCAACTCTTGCAATGCCATGACAAGTAACACGGCTTTGGCCCTGGCTGGAGACAGCCTCACCATGACTTGAGACGCTCTAGCTCTCGTGTGATCTTCAGCCCTGCCCAGCAGCGCTGGCTGGAGGCTTTCCCCTACTTCCCGGCTTCCTGAAGATGAGCAGTCAAACGGGATTGCTATAAGAGGTAGGCAGAACTCTCCTTCCATGCCGCAGTGACCCAGTGGAGGTTTTGTGTAAGGGAGGGGAAGAGGGAGCAGACAACACCATCCCCACAGGAGGGGAGGAGGGAAAAGAAAGAGTCCAGCAGCTCAGGGTGGCTCTGCTCTCTCCCAGTAGCGAAGCTTCCTGGCCTGTAACTGCCAGAATCACTTCTGGAGCCCTTTAGAAAAATGGTTGTTACATTAGCTCCCCTGACCAACTTCTCTGGCTTCACTATGTCATCCCCAGCAGACAGTCTGCCTACGCAGGCCTGCTTTGTTTCTTTACACAGAGATGGTACACAGTGAAACTGCTACTAGGTTAGCATGTATTTCTTTCTGAGCAAGCCTCAAGGTGTTGCAGAGAAAACGTATTAAAAACAATAAACGAACTGACACACTTGCTAGTAAGCTTACCAGAGATCATCCCTCCAACAAGGGCTCTGGGAGGAACAGTCCTTCAAAACCCCACCCAGGGGTTTTCCTTTCGTTTCAAGTTCATCACACCGATTGCTCAGAACAAGAACTCAGTCTTATGGGGTTTAGTAGGCGAAATTCCTTCCAACCTTTCCTTGAGGATTTGGCCCTTTGTGGACCAGAGGTCCCGTCCATTTGCTGGATGAGGACAAAAGCCCACAGTCAGTTCACCACCATGTTAGTTACCCCAACGTCCTTTCTTTGTCTGCTGGTCTCTAGATAAACTAAACCTTGGAAGAGACCGTGAATAGGTAATCAGCCAGACAACAGGGTCAAACGGTTATAAGTGGAGCAATTACATTAGCATAGGCCCACCGCCTAGCGAAGTTACATACAATAACACATAAGCAATTTCATAGTGGAGCCCAAAAGTATTACATGTAAATCGGTAAGGTTTATCAAGGATAATGCATATCTGTCACAAATAGTGGCCTGATCTTGGTTGGGAGAATCTAGGCACTGCCGTAATAATACGTTTATAGAGAGATAGCGATACCCCAAATACTCAGAGACTAGCACCAGACAAAGCAGGGGTGAGGTTGGAAATCAGAATATAAAGCAACACGAAGGGCATAAGGCTGTGTTTGGACTTAGCCTTGGTTGGGACTTGAGCTGGAATTTTCTCAGCACACCAGAGTTAATTCCCTCATTCGTGTAAGCAGGGCCATGGGCCGTTAATGACCTCAGTCATAAAAAGCACCATGGCTCTTTAAGTATCACCAACAGTCAGGTGCTTTGTGTTACCTTTCACCCAAAAGATGGCACCTCACTTAGCCCATGATCAGGGGACATCAGCTATGGATGCTGAAGAAAGAGTCCCCGCTAATGAAATGGCACTGGATCTCCCTGCAACCCCTGGGTATTTCCATGAGGCTTCCCATCATAAGTAATAACTTGCCCTGACCCTGTCTAGCTTGTGAGATCTAGCGTGATCGCAGTGAAAAGTAGGTGACATTTGCTTTAAATGTCAGTTCTCCCCATTAGCCAAGTCCTAGAATAACCTCTTTAAGGTAGCAATAGAATGTGTCCCCCGTCAGGAACATGACTAACTCTTCTGGTTTAGAAGGATTCAAGCATGAGAAAGCCATTGAGCCAGGCCGATTTGCTAAGAAGTTAGCTGCAGGCAATTCTTGTCTCTACACCGTATGAGAATGTACACTGTAAGCTCCAAAGCCTCCGAGCTGCATCAGTGTCAGGTATGAGAACGCCAATATTCACACCACGCTGGAGGCACGTGGGCTATTTCTTTCCCCTGCCACATAAAAGATCATTCTCTTTGACCTGGTCCCTCCAGGCAACACATCACAGGGCTGCTCAGGCAATTTCTTTTCTGGAGAATATTCCCCACTGAATGCAGAAGCTCTCTCCAGCCTTTGCTCCTACAGACAATCTTCCCTTACTTTCTTGGAAGTCAGGCATGATACATAACAGCAGCAATTTGGCTATTGGGATAGCCTCATCTGTCATCTGAAAATATTACAAACAAAGTGCTCTTTACAAATTTCAACAGTCAGCCAAGTAATTCAAACAAACCCTGGAGCTGAACTGTAATTTAGGCAAAGGTCTATCCATGTCTTTACCATTTGTCTGAATACACAGGAAAAGCTGTTTGAAATCACACTGCCTTCCACTCAGTAACCTATCCAGCCTTCTTTAAAGGAAGATTGCAGTGGTTTGTTAATAGCTATAATACCTTTTGGACCTGCAGGCTTTCGAACCAAAACACAAAGCATACATAAGGACCTTTTCACTCACTACTTAAATGCAGCTGCCTCTGGGGTGGAAAATGCTGTTATGTGCCCAGCTTATAGATGCTTCACTGAGACTTTATTAAATATCTCAGTTTATTCTATATACCAGTGTCTAAGCGCTGAACAGGTGAATAAGATGTGCATTGTGAAATCCATAGTGGGATTAAACTGCCCTGGACTCAGTGTAAAACCTCTGAAGGGATATCCTGGGGCACTTTCTTCTCTGGGCTGTTTTAAAGTTCAGCTCAGGAATATAGAAGGGGCAATGCCCCAGGACATTATACGTGGTGCATCTTTGATAGATCACAGCAACACTACAACTGCTTGGTTCAGAAAGTGACGTATGCCACCACTCCCCAGTGAAAATAAAGGAGGAGGAGGGTTAGATAGGCAGAAAGTATTTCCCTGAGCTGGAATTTGGCCAGGGCACCACTTTTTTTTACACTTAAGAAAAATGCAATAATGGCATTAATGTCATCAGTCAAATAGTCGTGATTTGTTTAATCACTAGGGGACTCCGAGTTACACATCTGAGCTGGAAGACAGCACTCCCTAGCACGCCTGTGCCCTTTGCACCGTTTGGAGGCATTGGATCAGTACAGACTCACCTACTGAATCAAGCTCACCTTTTCCTGCTGCTTCTAGGCTGTCTTTGGGAGGTTCTCTTGAAGACACTCCTGATGGGGGAATGGAGCAACTTCTTCTAATATTCTTTAGCAGGGATGAACCTGCTGCATAGGAAAGCGCTGGAAGCGCATCTTGTCCACATAGCTAGTCAGCATGGGAATACTTACAAGATCATTCATTGCCTAGCAGGTTATTAATTGTTTAGAGGTTGTTGTTAATTCTTTAGATTTGAACTGGAAAAGAAGCTTAAATCTGAAGAATAAATGACACAAAACTCTCAGTGTGACCTGTACTGCAGTTTTACAAATATTATGTATTATTATTATTATTGTAGCACCAGGACCCCCAATCAAGAATCAGAGAGCCGTTGTGCTAGGCACTGTACAGTCAAGTAAGCAAAGGAGAAAGCTTTCCTTGCCCCAGAAAGCTTCCATCTAGGTAAGAGACAGGACAAAAGAGGTGAGAACCTCCCAGTGAACAGGACAAGGGGTGGGTGGAAGGACAAGGTAACAAAATGAAGAGAGTTTAGCAGAAAAATATAGGTCTCAGCTCTCCTCTTGGCAAAACGTCGTTGCTTTAATTCCTGCCCCTCCCTCCTTCCTGCCCTGCTGCAGTTCATTCTGGGCATGTAACAATCCACCGGGCAGACTGGCTGAGTAACTGCCTGTTAGGAAGAGATGCTTTGACCAAAGGAACTAAAGAAATCAGTATGCCTGGCTCAACGTGGCCATCGTTCTGAGAAGAGGCAGGTCAATGAACAGCAACTGAGGAAAAGTCACATCTTCGGCTTTGATCTGTAACAGCCTCATAACTTTTATTTCTAATAAAGCGATAGGACATTTTTGCTATTATTTGTACTGCAATAGCACCTAAAGGCTATGGAGAAGATCAGGATTCCATTGTGTTAGGTGCTGTACAAGCACAGAGTAAGAGAGAGTCCCTGCTCCAAAGAGACAGGAAAGACCAAAGCTAGAAGAGAAAAGAGTGCACAGAGAGGAGAAGTGGCTTGCTCAAGGTAACACAGCAGATCACAAAAATAAGCAAACCTTGCATAAGCTAATGTATATATTTACATTTGGCCTCATGACAACCCTGACTTCTTCCTTTTGAGTTGCAAGTAACATTGCACAGATTGCATAAAACATAGGGGGAAGGACGCTGCAGAAAATCTTTGAGAATGAATTAGGAACCATTAACTGAAAAATAAATAACAGATACGCATCTCATCTCTATTGTTCATTTTTTATATCTGGAATTAATTTTGTCTTCTCTCTGATTAGTGAAGAGATAATTGCTGCAGCTGAACCATTCAGTATATTCCAAAGAAACCCTTTTTCATTAATTCAGACAGTGATTAGACACTCAGGGCCAAATTCCTACCTTGTGTAACCATATTGAAACCAATACATTTACACTTGGGATAGACTTAACCCTTTTTATTTAAATAATGTGTTCCAAGTGCTTCGTTCCACAGGAGACAAAGGAAAAGCCTTTTTTTAAAAAAAGAATAAGGAAATCTGTTTTTTTCCAGTGCAAAACAGGTCATTTTAAAATGGAACTACAGACAAAGAGAGCTTATCTATTCTTGCAACAGAGCCAGGAAACTGGCTAAGATGCTGTATTAAGAATACCCGGGTATTCATTGTAGTTAGAGGAAGAAATAGCATGTCGCTCATCTGTCACAACAGAGACAGTTTGGATTCACGAGAAAGGTCCAAGGACAATGACTGGAAACTATTTTCAGCCCATCTAGATGAGAAGATGAATCAGGAAATGTTTTATGCAGATCAGGGAACTGTATAAAAATGAGATCAGAAATAAAAAGGGAGTAGGAATTCAATTACCCATGATAATTGCTGTGATAACAACTGAGGAAATGCTCACAAAGGGTTCATGTTCCTAGGCCATGTGCTTTTTTTAAGCATTCATGCACAACAAACAACGGGATGCTCTTTTAAATTTCACTGTGAAAAATGAAGCAGAAATAATAAAGCAAAAGCCAGAGCACATCTGATGTTTGGTGTACAAAATGATGCTTAATGGGCGCTTGTCTCCCTAACTGTAAAATAACAATGGTTAAAAAAAAATAAATGAATCAGGCTCAGAATGTAGTAATAGGGTAAATATCAGGGTCATGTTCTCCCCGTCTTTCCCTGTTGAAATTCAGACTCATTCAGTCTTAAACACTCAAAAAAAAATGCCAGGGTAGCATTTAGAGGCAATAATTATAACAGTTTAAAATATCACATAACTGGGTTTATTCATCAAATGACATTAACAAAATGGAGGAGGAAAGCTCTGGCTTTTCCCCAGAACCTTGCCCGCACGATAGAGTGATGCGCAAAATAAAATCATGACATCATCAGGAGGGAGGGACTGGGGAGTTTTCCTTGACCTTGATTTCGGCCTGAATGTCTATCCTATCTCTCTGTTTTATACTGAGTTCATCACCATGAACTTGATCATGATCTTAGTAAGAAGGGTAGGCATGACGCTGTGAAGCTAAACAACAATTTACGGCTGTGGCCAGGCGTGAGAACTGTGACCTAAGGACCCCTTGATGCCACCTGGCAGAGGGTACAGGAGTGCATAATGGTTACAGAGATCCCGTGGGTCTCATATTTAGATATCAGTCCACCAAAGAGTGCTGTGTATCGTGTCCGCTGAGAGCTTGTGTCACACCGGTCACCATAATCTCTGCGAAAGGTATATGTGGATAATATGTAAGGAGATGTGTACATATATTAGAACTTATGTTCTTAAAACTTTGACACTGAAGGCAGATCTCCCAGAAATAACATGCCTTAAGATGGGTTACTCCAGATAGGAAGTGGGAGATACGTATCTCCCGTGCAGACCATTGTATATTGTGTGTCTGATAATGGCAGTCTATTTGCATACTGAGACAAATGCTAATGAAGAAGTTGCAGGGACTTCAGGAGAAGAAATGAACAGGAAGATGTGAACAGCGGGAGAGCTTATACATACAGAATAAAAGGACTATTCTACTATATCTTGGCATGCAAAAAGACACCGTGGCATCAGTGTATAGCTACAGGTGGGCCTGGGTGGGCCATGGCCCACCCTCTTTGGGAGCAGGCCCAACCAACTGGCTGGAAAAGTTCTGCTGTTGATTCTCCACTTTAAGCTACTTTGGCAACTGGAGCGTTGGGCAGCTTAGTTTCTTAGCCAGTTGCTTCCCGAATTTCCTGCTTCCAGTCACGTGATCGGAATCCGGAAGTTCGGGAGAAGCGCTTCTTTTTTGGCCAGCCCACCCGTGTCAACCACAGGCCCTGCCAAAAAATCAGTTCTGGCTACACCCCTGCATGGCATCCTTCTTCTGGGGACACAGGCTACCAGCGGAGTTGGTCTCATTGCCATTGAAAAACTCAGTGAGAAGGACTTCAGGGAAGCCATACAAACAGAATGGCATCTTGTTAGTTATGTGTAGGCTCTAGAATGCATGTGTACTCCGCTGGGGCGGAGGGTTCGTGATTTATTTGTTTGTGATCTCGGTGGAGGAAGGAAGCAGACCGACAGCGAAGAATAGCTAAGTAAAAGTGTTTTATTGCATTAACAGAAGCTGGGCACAATTCCAAAAGCAGTAGTGCTAGCAACCACCCTTCCAGCTATCCCGAGCGGGAGCTGGGCAGTTCCAAAGGAGTAGCCCCAGTAGCCACCCTCTCCAGCTTTCCCAAAGCATAGGAAGAAAGCACCTACCAAAAGCAATAGAGTGGGGAGACCCATCAACCACTCCCTAGGTGAGTCGCCAACAGGGAACCGACCTGCCTGGGGCATCCAGTAAGGCCTTGACGGATCCACGGAGAGTCTCTCCGAGCGGTTCCCGGGGCTGCTTGTTATATCCCTGTCTCCCTCTGCCTTAGCAGAATTTTCCTTCTAGCAACACAATACGTCGCTCTCAATCCCGACTAGGGATTGGGTCTTAGACTTGTTTTCCATTAGTTTATTGGTTAGTAATTACAGGCGACTAGGCTGGCAGCAGGAAAGGAGAAGCTGCCCGTTACTGATATTAATTTTAGTTCTGCGGTTAGACATCTTGCTGGCCTGTGGTTAGTCACCCACTGCTTATCTCAGACAATTTCCACACAGCCAGCTATTTTATACTGGAATAGCAGACAGAGGTTAGTTCCGCTTTTTAGTGCAGGGGCTATCCAAGCAGTTACAGGCCTAGTCTTGCTCACAGCCGAAGCTAGATTTTTAGGGTCTAGCCTTGCCAACTACACTGGTTCCGCGTGACAAATTCTTCCGAGCCCTACAGCATGTTATGATTTTATTTTATATGTAACACTTTGTTTCCAGTACTTCTGTTTGCTATCATTTAAAGCTCTGTTCTTTGTTAAAGAAACGTAACCTTGTTTTCACTATAAACATAGCTGAGTGCCCTGCAGTAAGCGGAGCTGAATCCTACATTGTAACTGACAAGCTGGGGTGCACTGTTTCTTTGGGGAAAAACGTTCTGTACATTCTGTGAGAGCCTAATGGATCAGGGGCTGGGCACTACAAAAGGGGCCTTCGGAGGACTCCAGGACTGAGGGGTTCATCGCTAACCTGCAAAGGGATGGTGGAGCTTGGGTTGCCTGTGGCTGGTGGAGTCAGGGAGCTGAGGCCGGGCAGGCAAAGACAAGGCTGCCTCATACTAAGGACAGGAGGTAGTGAGGTGTCACCCAACCCTGGAGACCACCAAAAAGCATTGCAGGAGCCAATAAATGTGTATGGGTAGGGTTTTGTGGCCTGCCTTGTGCAGGAGGTCAGACTAGATGATCATATTGGTCCCTTCTGACCTATGAGTCTATGAGTCTATGGAGTGGGAGTTACTGAAAACAGCATCTGCCAGCATCTTACTTGTGAAACTCTTGATCAGGCAAACCATCAAATAGCAATTTATTGTGATTTCTTTTATTGATTTGATACAAGGACACCAACTCAGGAGCTGTGTTTTTATTGCATTGAATCATAGAATATTAGGATTGGAAGGGACCTCAGGAGGTCATTTATCCAAACTGCTGCTCAAAGCAGGACCAACCACAATTAAATCATTCCAGCCAGAGTTTTGTCAAGCTGGGCCTTAAAAACCTCTAAGGATGGAGATTCCATCACCTCTCTAGGTAACCCATTCCAGTGCTTCACCACCCTCCTGGTGAAAACGTTCTTCCTAATATCCAACCTAGACCATCCCCACTGCAACTTGAGACCATTGCTCTTTGTTCTGTTATCTGCCACCACTTAAAACAGCCTAGCTCCATTCTTCCTGGAGCCCCCCTTCAGGTAGTTGAAGCCTGCTATCAAATCCCTCCTCGCTCTTCTCTTCTGCAGCCGCAATAAGCCCAGCTCCCTCTGCCTTTCCTCATAAGTCTTGTGCTCCAGTCCCCTAATCATTTTTGTTGCCCTTTGCTAGACTCTCTCCAACTTGTCCACATCCCTTCTGTAGCGGGAAACACAAAACTGGACACAATACTCCAAATGTGGCTTCACCAGTGCTGAACAGAGGGGAATAATCATTTCCCTCAATCTGCTGGCAATGCTCCTACTAATGCAGCCCAATATGCTGTTAGTCTTCTTGGCAACAAGAGCACACTGATGGATCATATCCAGCTTCTTATCCACTGTAACCCCCAGGGCCTTTTCTGCACAACTGCTGCCTAGCCCATCGGTCCCCAGTCTGTAGGAGTGCATGAGATTCATCTGTCCTAAGTGTAGGACTCTGCACTTGTCCTTGTTGAACCTTATCAGATTTCTTTAGGCCCAATCCTCCAATTTGTCTAGGTCACTCTGTATCCTATCCCTACCTTCCAGCGTATCTATCTGTCTCCCCAGCTTCTTGTCATCTGTAAACTTGCTGAGGGTGCAATCTACCCCATCCTCAGATCATTAATGAAGATGTTGAACAAAACTGGTCCCAGGACTGACCTCTGGGGCACCCTGCTTGATATCAGCTGCCAGCTAGACATGGAGCCATTGATCACTACCTGTTGAGTCTGATGATCTAGCCAGCTTTCTATCCACCTTAATTCATCAAACCCATACTTCTGTAACTTGCCTGCAAGAATACTGTGGCACACATTTCAAAAGCTTTGCTGAAGTCAAGTTATATCACATCCACACTTTCCCCACACCCACAGAGCCAGTCACCTCGTTGTAGAAAGCAATCAGGTTGGTCAGGCATGACTTGCCCTTGGTGAATCCATGCTGACTGTTCCTGATCAGCATCCTCTCTTCCAAGTGCCTCAAAATGGATTCCTTGAGGGCCTGCTCCATGATTTTTCCAGGGACTGAGGCAAGGCAGATTGGTCTGTAGTTCCTCAGATTCTCCTTTTTTTTTTTTTTTGGAAGATGAGCACTATATTTGCCTTTTTCCAATCATCCGAGACCTCTCCCAATCACCATGAGTTTTCAAAGATAATGACCAATGGCTCTGCAATCACATCAGCCAACTCCCTCAGCACCCTCAGACACATTGCATCTGGCCCCATGGACTTGTGCATATCCATCCTTTCTAAATAGTCCTGAACTTGTTCTTTCAGCACTGAGGGCTGCTCACCTCCTCCCCATTCTGTGCTGCTCAGTGCAGTAGTCTGGGAACTGATGTTGTTTGGGAAAACAGAGGCAAAAGAGACATTGAGTACTTCAGCTTTTTCCACAACATCTGTCACTAGATTGCCTCCCCCATTCAGTAAGGGGCCCACAACTTCCCCAACCTTCTTCTTGTTGCTAACATTCTTGTAGAAACCCTTCTTGTTACCCTTCATGTTTCTTTCCAGCTGCAACGCCAATTGTGCTTTGGCCTTCCTGATTTCACCCCTGCATATTTGAGCAGTATTTTTATAATCCTCCCTAGTCATCTGTCCAGCCTTCCACTTCTTGTAAGCTTCCTTTTTGTGTTTAAGCTCACCGAAGATTTCTTTGTTAAGCCAAGCTGGTTGCCTGCCATATTTGCTATTCTTTCTGCACATCAGGATGATTTGTTCCTGCACCCTCAGTAAGGTTTCTTTAAAATACAGCCTGCTCTCTTGGATTCCTTTCCCCCTCATCTTAGCATCCCAGGGGATCCTGCCTATCTGTTCCCTGAGGCAATCAAAATCTGCTTTCTGAAGTCCAAGATCTATATTCTGCTGCTCTCCATTCTTCCTTTTGTCAGGATCCTGAACTCGACCATCTCATGGTCACTGCTGGGCCAGGTTGCCACCCGCTCCTATTTCCCCTACCAATTCTTCCTTGTTTGTGAGCAGCAGGTCAAGAGGAGCATGGCCCCTAGTTGGTTTCTCCAGCATATGCACCAGGACGTTGTCCCTAGTATTGCCCACTGACATGTGGCAATACAAATTCCAATGGCCTGGCCATCCAAGGGTATGTACACAACACCTGTATTCAGGGGAGACTGCTCCAAAGCACTGTAAGATGATTTGTAGGGGAAAATGCAGCCTTGTAAAGATCTAGCTATCCCATTTTGTCTGGAGAAAGAAAACCAAGCTATCTATAATGTTTACTCATCTGGCCTTGTTACCATAGTATCTGAGTGCCTCATAATTTTCAGTATATTTATTCTCACACTACTCCTATGAGATAAGGAAGTGTTATTATCCCTGATTTACAGAGACTAACACATAGGCTAGATTATGTGATTTGCTCAAGGTCACACCGGAAGTCTTTGGCAGAGCAGGGGATTACACCCAGGTCTCCAAAGTCACAGGCTTTGCTTTTACTGCAGAAAGGGTGTTTTTGCCTTGCGATAGCTAACGTGATGTAAGATCCTAATGGAAACAGGACACTGTAGTTTTTCCTCCATGTAGCTTGTCGAAGTAAGCCCCAGGTGCGGAGCAGAGTGTAGGTACTCAAGGTCAACATCAAGATAAAAATTGCCTGCCCTTTGTCTCCAGTGGGATTTGACATTGAGATAGCCATGATATAATTGAAATCGGACAGCAGGCCTGATAAAATGCAAGGCCTGGCAAAATATAGAGATTGAACAAATTGCACAGGGAACTTACAACAGACCGACGTTACATAGGGAACTCACAACAGAGCAACGACTGAGCTAAACGAGTTGAGCAAGACAGAATCACAGAAATACGCACAACAGCAGAAATATGTTCAGCGGGTAAGCTCACCTGCAGGTCACTTGCCGGGGGTGAGCAACCACAGAACACCAAATGCGCTTAGGCAGATTTCTGCAAGGCAGCTAAACCACGTGACATTGTTCGACCACAGAGTGCTCGGAAAAGTAAATAAATGCTCAGAGCAGACAGGGGTTCAGTGGACTGCAGCTCGGCCTAAGAGGGGAGTGTCTACTCTTGAGTCAATTGAGAGGACACCAACCCTAAGAAGCTTGTGAACTCCAGATTCCAGCAATCACCTGTTGAGGATGAGGGTTCTGAAGCAAGGATCCAGCCCACAGGCTGAGGCAGAGTCTGGCCGTGAGTATAGCAGCTGGATAGTTCAGAAGTCTGTGGACTCAGGGCATCAGGGGGATTTAACTGAGATCTGTGGATCACATCTCCCCTAGGCAATTGCTAAAAGGCTTTTAGAATAAGGAGAATAAAGATAAGTAATAAATAAGGTACCATAAATAGTAATGAATACGTGCAGAAATGGGATGGGAACTGAGTTACTGCAGAGAAATATTTTTTGGGTGCTG